>JABXJD010002046.1:0-63732 GCA_013375575.1 Percina caprodes
GCATTGCCATTTTAGCCTGCGGCACCCCCTAGTGGCTTCTTCTAGAAACTTGACACTGAAACAAGCCTGGCAGCCGAGGCCGTTACAGAGCAATTCTGAGGGGGAGCCGTAATAACGGAATAGCAGAACTGAAAGCCAATATGACCTTTCAGAATAAAAAAGAAAACCAAACCAAAAAGACATTTTTTTTTTTTATGTTCAAACCAAAAAAAAACAAAAAAAACAACAACAACAACCAAAGATTGATGGGTAACTGCTGAATATGTATCATGGGTAGTTTTAGCAGTTCCCTGTCAGAGCTACCGTAGCACTCAGAGGATTGAAAATAAAAGCACCTGTAGGGTTCCGCGTGCTGATTATTTATGTTGCATAAAACAGTATTATGTTGAGCTGGAACTGAGAAACTGACATGAGGCAGTGTCTTCAGATGGAAGTCTTTTGACTCTGTAATCCCCAGTGTCCCCCCCCCCCTTGTCTGCCCCCGCCCTCTCCCCTGTGTGTACATGAAGACTTTACCCATCTACCTCAACTGTGTGAGATGTTGTGTGGCAAAGATATTCCTTAACCAAAGAATCCATCCTGTCAGGGTGTCTGTCAATCTATCTATCTATCTATCTTATCTTATCTTATCTATCTTGTCTATCCATCCGACTCTTCTTCATGCCTTTTACTCCAAACCAAATGTGCTGGAATCAATCCGTAACAGGAGCCGATCGAGGCCCCCTGTCCAGCCAAAGCTTAAGTCCAGTATGCCAGAGTGTCCCATCGATCCATGTCCTGTATATAAATACAAATCATTCTCAAGACCAAAAAAAAAAACTAAGGAGGTGACAATCCAAGCAAGGAGGATCTTGCTGTAATCAACGTTGCCTATTCCTTGTTTTACCGAAAAACTAGAATCATGTGCTCTTGCTGTAACAGAAAAGCCCAAGAATCAAGCGCTCATCCAAAAATAAAAATAAAGGTCGGAGGAGACAGAAGCTATTTTTCCACATTTGTAAGCCACCCCTGCCACCCCTCCCCTTTTTTTTTTTTTTTTTCAAAATGTTTAGTGTAGTTGAAATACTGTTCGATCCCACTGTTGTAAGTAGGAAATGATGAAATCCATACAAAAAGCTTTAAACGGGGAAGAGCTGAGGGAAATATTATATTTGACTGAGTAGGAGTTTCCTCGGCTTGGACTCGACCCACCATGCTTTATCGTGCCATTCTTGTCCATGTGTTAGACTTACTAATGAATGTGGCTAACCAACCAAAGGCTTTAAAAAAAAAAAAAAAAAAAACTAAAACAGAAAAGAAGATACACAACACTTTAAACGTCAATCATGGTGGGACATTTTGTATCAACAACTAAAGAAAAAATCCCTTTGAATACCTCATGTGAAAATTGTTTGTTGTGATGTTGCACTAAAAAAAATAAAAATGACTCATTTGTAACCCAACACTGTACTCGCTTGACTTTTTTCTCACCTTGCTGAGGTGTTAGCGGCGAAGCTCCCAGTGTTTATTTTTCATTTTTTTTTAAAAGGCTTACACTGACAACCGAGGGCATAGGTTTGTGATGGTTGGGGGGTCGATACAGCACAGTATCGCAATATTTTCAGTGGTAATACTGTATCAACACACAGAGAAGTATGGATCTATTATCATATAATATATATTATATATGTGATGGTCAGTTTGTCCCATTTTGCAGCAATAACATTGAAGTGAGATGAACAAACAGAGAAATTAATCTTTTTAGATGAAACAGATGTTGATAAGTTTCCTTTTGGGGACGTCATTAGAAATTGGGAAAAAATAATAAAATCTCTAGTGTCAACACATTTCAACACATTGCATTATGGGGAATTTGTATACTACAGTTTATGAAGCAATAGTCTTTATTGTGTATTTATGTAAAGGAAAAAAAAAAAAAGTATCTCCTGTATTGTTCAAATTCAAATCATAACACATGGTATGTTTTTTTTTGGAATCATGTATATCTCAACAACCAATCAAGTGATTTAATAAGTTAAAGCCATAAGCTCCCAAGTTTAAATCTACAAACACATATAGTATCTTTATTTTTCACGCTCCTGTTGGGTTCTTTAACCCCCCCCCCTTGCAAAGTAGACACAGGTCTTGTTTTCTCCGACCGGTTTGGAGCCCCCTGAACGGTTACCTCTTCCGGGGAGTGGATTGTCTCTTAATTTTTGAGGGGGACAAATCTACTTCTTCCACACAATTAGGGGGACATACCCCTGCATATCCCCCATCTACGCCTATGCTGACAACAATAAACTTAAAAATGCTGAAATGCTGTTTTACTCTTATATTTTAGATTATAGGCATCCCCTAAACTCAACATGTTGAACTATTCCTTTAATTTTAACTCATTGGACGTTTGCTGAGAGAGTCAGTAGAAAAAAAATATTAAAAATAAAAATAAAAAAGCTCTTCTTCTTCCCCAAGACAATGTTACTTGCCTGCCGGCATCTGGTCCTCTATTTGATAAGCTATCACATCAGCATGTGCACAGGGCTGAGATGTTTACCAGAGACACGACTATTGATTTTGGCCTTCCTTCTGTCGTAACATGTAATAGCTAAATTGACCAACAAGCCAATTTCCCAAAGAGTCAATGGAATCCTTTTAGGCAGTTTTCATGGCAGATTTAACAGACTGACAAACCTGTAACTGCTGGTGTAAAATCAGATCTTGGCCTTCATCGCGTCAGAACACTGATATTTACTGAAAGGCCGACATTACAGAGTACATCTGGGTCTTTATTACAGATTTGAACACACACATAGACACACACACACACACATATACAGTCGGACACAAACAAACACATGGTCAAGAAGTTCAATGGTGTATTACTGTAGTATTTAAAGTCTTGATGAACTTAAAAAGATGTTGAAAAATATTAGAATCAATGTAACATTAAACTGTAAAAATGCTGAATCCATAAAATGGAAGGGAACTTCAATTCTACATCTGATTTAATTTGTTCCCTCTGCAGCTACATGATGGGGTAGCAGCCATAAAGAGCGATACCACACTGGTTCTTCTTGTTGCGTGCCATCCGGATGTAGCCCTGGTCTCCAAAGCCTGCTCCCCAGCTGAGAAAAAGAGCAAAGAAACATACCCATATCAATAAAAGAAATAGTAAAAAGTGATTCATCGGTAAACTTACTAGTTAACTAGTGATGAGGATATAAGCAGAAGAGTCGATCCATCACTGGCGCCTCGCGCTAATTGTTTAGCGTGCGCTCTGGTCAGAAGCTAGAGTAGTCTTGCGTTGCCAGACCTTTCTCCACAGCTCCGAAGAAGAGGGTCTGGCATGTCCACACAGCATTCTTGGATGGGTTTATTGGCATTTCTTTAAACCAATCATAACACGGCAGGAGCTCAGTCCATTGGGATTTGGGTTGGGAACCGGAGAGTTGTCGGTTCAAGTCCCCGTACAGACACCATACCCCCCCCCCCCCAACCGCTCAGGGCGCTGGTCTAGCTGGCAGCCCCCCCACTCTGACATCGCTCCATTTATGCATGAATAGGTCCTGAGCATGTGTGTGTATTTCAGGCCTGTGTGTAGTGATTACTAACAAACAGAGTGTAGATTGTAATTTCCCCCACTGGGGATCAATAAACAGTATAAATTAAAATTATTAATTGTCGTTGGGTCGTCTCGCGCCGGGCGGTGCAACAGCTCCAGTGAAAAACAGCCTCAGGAAGGAACTCGTTTTGGTGGAACGTGTGTACGTTCGAAAGTTGTTTTAGTCGTGCAACAGAAACCTCAGATTGGACAGATAGTCTAGCCAACACAAAGAAAAGCGGAAGTTAACAGACTTCCCACAGAATGTCAGACGACACCAGAGCAATCCCGGGAATAAAACAACTTCAATATGGACTAAAGCTAGAGTAACTATTATTATAAATGACAAGGTTATAGTTAAATAAAATTCATCAAGTACAGAATGGCACAGAAGGGACAAGAACTTGCAGAGATGCACTGCTTTTCCCTGTTGAAGTGATGGAGCTTTATATATTACCCTGTTGTTTTGTTAAAGATTACTTTTGTTGGGCTTTTTAGCCTTTATTAAATAGGACAGCTACAGTATAAAAAAGGAGGGAGTGATTGTGGAAGACACGCAGCAATGGGCCACTGCGGTAAGGACTTAGCATTTGTATATGGCGCGCATGCTCATTAGCCTTTTTTATTTTTTAAATTTGTTTTTAAAAAGGACCCATGCTCATAATTTCATTCAGGCTTTGAATATTGCAGCGCAATAGTGCAGCGCTTCGATGTGTGTTTGCTCATCAGGTTTGTCTTTTTCACTTTCTGTGTTGAGGTGTTACATTGGAGGCGAAGGGGTGAACATTTTGAGAAATTATGTTGATGTTTATGTTTGTCATAAAAAAAAAAAAATTGGTCTCAAAAGAAAATGGCCCCCTCATAAATAATCCAAAATCTCTAAACGCTTCTGACATGTTTATCAGCTAAGTGGGACTGAAAAGACAGATGGACTAGTAGATGGTTAGTAGAGCCCGACCAATGTATCGGCGGGCCAATATCATCAGCCGATATTGGACATTTCCCGATATATCGGTATTGGCACTTATAATGCCCGATTTAAATTTTTTTATTTTTAAGTCGGCCATTATAAATCGCATTTTTCTTTTTTTAAATATCCATTCATCAGAATCATTTATAATGACAAATACATGATTCTGATAAATTAATATTTAAAAAATAAAAACGGATGGTCAACCATGTTAAGAGCGTTGGCGTTGCATAGTCTGTCCACCAGAGGGCGCTCTACAACGTCCCTGTTAGCAACACTGATTTTTTTTTTTTGTTAATATGTTTTTGTTCAAAGGACTTTAAGTTTCATATCTTAAGTTTGTATTTTTATACATTTTATTTATCAGACCTTTAATACATATTGATGTTCCTCTGTTCTGTTGTGATAATAAAACTAATAATTATCATATTATTTTAGTGAGAACTCAAATAACTACAAATAACTAATTTTAGGGAAATCTGCTTATGTTTTGTGACGCGTTTCTAGATTCTTTTTTAAAATATACAGTATATCAGCCGATATATATCGGCATATTGGATTTTTAAATAATCCAAAATTCGTATCGGCCTTAAAAATCCTTTATCAGGCTTTAAGTGTTCGCCAGTGTGTGTGTGAAGTCCTAACTCAACCAGTCTGTATTTATGTGGTTGACCCCACCCACCATTTCACAGCTGCATGTCCTCAGTCATTAGGCGGAGAGAAACAACAGGTGAAAATCATTTCAAAATCCACGTTAAAATTCCATCAAAGTCATTTTAAAATGATTGGGAAAAAAAGGGTAATAATACCTCTGACATGTTTCCACTGGCAAGATATGAGATAGAAGCTTAAAATATAAAACTCTTGGGAACACTTGGATGTTTCAGGTGTTTCATGTTGTCATCACTTAAACTCTAAATTGAAAAGGCCAACCTCCCTGTTTATACATCAGTGAACTGATGAGGGTCATACACTGTGTGGTGAGACCGGGAAAAAGAGGATTATAACAAGTTAAAACATGACTGATGAGGTCAGCTGTAGAAAACAGGGAAGTCACGATGTTTTTAACGAATTAAGTGTTGCAAAATAAAACTTCTTCTCTATTACACTCAAATGATTTTGTGACACTGCCTGATTTAGACCAACGTTGCAGTCTGGCTGCTTGAGACAGGGGCGTAGCCGTAATTTCCAAAGAGAGGGGGACAGATTGTTCAGGAGGAGGATTTTTGTCCCATTTGTCTCTCCAAATTGCGGATTCTTAGTACCCTACCTTTCATTTATGACTGATGGATACACACATTTCCATAAACTGTTCCATTCTGTCTTGCCCAATGGAAGACCTGCTAACATTTTAACTGGCCACATGGAGGTGGAACATGCCAATGAACCAAATACGTGATACTAATGTCATTAATATGCAAAAAGGGGAACTTTTTGGCCGTATTAGCCCAAAAATTGGTGGCCTATGGCACATTCTAATGCCACTTTTTTATCATACATAGGGCTATTCAAACGGGGAGCAACTTATGTGAATACGCAAGGAACAACGATCCACGAGTAAACGGCAGGCGATCAATGGGTGGTAACCATGGAGATTCTGTGCAGTGCTGTATCCCTGCCAATACAACTGAATGAGATTAGCTGACTGTGGTATCATATATCCCTATATTCATAACAATAGTGGCCACCCTAGTTCAACACAATCCAACTCTTGCAGCGGATGGGCGTGTGACGAGCACGAACGCGATAGTTTCACGGGATTGCGCCCGATTGTTGCGTCCCCTGTCAGATTGCATCTGACTTGCATCTCATTGAACATGAATACGAGAAGCAACAATCACCCCCGGTGTGAAAAGGCCTATACACTCTACCTTATTATTGCATATTGATGAGTTTTCCTACCTTGGGTTTAAGTTGTATTGTATATTATTGTATTAAAGCCTATATCTATATGAGTATATCAATCAACTGACACAACCTGAGTAACATGCACAAGTTGTATTCAAATTAGTGTCACTTTGCCAGACCATCCACACGCTGTGGAGTGGGGGAGGGTCTGGCAAGTCCACAGAATAACTTGTTCTGGTTTATTCTGGTAGGATATAGACTACATTGTCAGTGTCGGGGAGAGATGGCACTGCCAAGTACTCTGTGTCCGCTGTGCCTTCGAGAGGCAGGTGTTTTTGGAAATCTTAAGTCTGTTCTACCACTAAACTCACGTCAGCAAAATATCCAAACCCTCTCTGCTTGTTGACGCAGATCGTACTTCCCTGCAGTTGTCTGTGTTCCTGTTTCACTTCCCCCTCACCACATCAACATACAGGAACATGCACAAGCTACACGTAAGCTCTGTATGATTGTATGATTGAACTCGATGGGGATTTAGGGGAGATCAGGTAAAATGTCTCACCTGTTTTTTACCAGCCAGTAGTCTTCTCCGCTCAGTGTGCCGTAGCCCACAGCCAGAACCCCATGGTTCACTTTCTGGGTGCAGCTCGGGTCATCATACACTCCTGAAATGGCACGGGTGAAAAATAATAACAAATCCATGTCATTATATTCAAATTAATTTTTTTGTTTTAGAAACATTTAAGCCAGGAATGTATTGAATGTTTTATTGTGAATTTTATACACATTTGTTTTCCTATTTTCAGATTTTTGACTCTCATGTTTTGAGAAAATGTTAAATAGTAGAGTAATAGGGCTGTGCAATTAATCACATTTTAATCGCGGATACGATTTTGGCTCCTGACGATCACAAAACAGAATACTATCGAAAAGAATTATTATTTTGCACATTATGTTTCGCAAGTAGACTCTTATTTTGAAAAAAAAAGGGAAATTTCACAGTTCAAGGTGTTTTTACTGTTGATTTGTTAACTGTTTCATATTTTTTTTAAGTTTAACAATAGCAACATCTGTCCAAAAGTCAATACGTACAACAATCGTAATTTCAATATTGACCAAAATAATAGTGATTAGGATTTTGTTCCATAATCAAGCAGCCCTATATATTAAGAATCAGAATATTTTATTGATCTCCTCAGGGAAATAGTTTCAACAAGTTACTTTATTATCAATATTGGTGTGTATGTGTATAATTATATCCAGTAAATCCCTCAGAAGTCTAAATGCCATCTTCACAATAAAATTTCTTTAGTAAAAAATGAGGGAATAAGTGTCAACATCAGTTAGTTCATGCAGGACAGCAAAAACAATATGTTCACTGGGTGTTATCATAAGCTTTTTCATATAAATATAAATATAAGACACTACTTCATGTCCATACTGCACCGTTCTCCACACATGTCTGCATCTTTCTGCATCTATTTCCAGTTACCTATCTAATGAAGCGGACGCCTCTGTGTGTAGCGCACCGCCATGAGGCAGATGTCTGATTACTCCACATTTTAACTGTGAAATTTTGGATTTTTGTAATTCTGAATCTGCCACGTTCTCTGTCAGACAGATGCAGTAGTACAATGTCTTCCTCTGATGTAGAAGTACACTGTAAGTCAGTTGTAGGTTATACAGTGGAGTTGCATATTAAGTGCTTTGGGATCCTTTGGGAATTTTTTTTTGTAGCACTACCACAAGCCGAGACAAGCCCGTTCCAAACAGGCACATTGTCAACGGGCACTGTACTAGTGTAAGTAAAGATGATAGCCTCTGCAACTGATGATGTGTAACGTACCACTCCTGTAGAAGGTGAATCTGGGGTGCGTGGCGTCAATCGCCACTGAAATGGGTCCGATGGTGGCGAGAGCCTGCTTCAGGACGCCCTCGTCCCCTTCAGGCAGGAAGCTGTAATTGGAGCAGTTGGCGGCGCGGTTCATCGGGTTGTAGTAGCACTGTTGTGACTGAAGTAAGAAAAAGAACATGGGTTAAAACCTACGATGACCACTGTGTGAAATATCCCTAATGGTGTTTAAACTATAGTGCGTAGTTTCTGCTGCCCCCATGAGGAATTTTAAGTAATGACAACAACACTGTCAGAACATCCACATGACACAAGCCTAAAAAAAACATGATGGACTCTTCAGAAAAGGTAGTTATCTTCACTCAAGTTTCTGCGAGCGGATGACACAATACAAAAGAAATACAAAGAGAGTTTCGGTGGAGCTGATAGTCTACATTAGCTTTGTAGCAGCTCATTTGGCTTTTTATTAATATCGAAGGAGTTACTCCAAAACATAACTTTACTCTCGGATATCAGACGTCTGACTGACTGACTAAAGAAGGCAGTGCAACAGTTTGTAAAGGCTACACTGTGCCAACGCATGATACTACACATAAGGCATAAATTAAATGGGTGTATCTGTCATTAAAAATGAATTAGCCTAATACATACTGTACCTTGAAAAAATTGGGGTCAATTACCCCAGAATGTGCCACACTCTCGCCCACATTTCAATATGCCAACTTGACGTGTAAAACATGTAAAATGTAATTTTTTTTTAAAACATTTTTCCAACTTCAGCAGGTGAGGCAGAAAGTACTGCCCTCCTCCTCCTCCTCCTCCTCCTCTTCCTCAAACACGAAAAACAGCAAACCAGATGAAGCCCGGAGGACAAACACGTTGTCCGCTCCGATTAATTTGTTGTTGCTCCAAAGAGACATTAACAGCAGAGCGCAGACAACATGGAAGAGTGTTGCAGTCTACAGCCTGGAGGGTCGGACTTAAATTTTTGTACACCCACATTGTTGTCTCATACAGGAATTTTTTATTAACTGTAAACCTGGAGTTTGCCCTGGATTCCTTATATGTTTAAATTTCATGTCATGTGGGATAACAACACTCTGTCTTGGGGGAATGACATGCAACCACAAGGGCCGCAGGTCAGAGTTGAACTTGCAGCCTCTGAGTAAAGGAGTAAACCTCTATATATGGGCGTGTGCTCTACCAAGTGAGCTACCCAGGCGCCCCCATTTGCATTATACCTCATCAAAGGTAGTGTGTAAATACTATATACATTTGTTCAGCATTTAAGAAAATATATATAATCAGAGTAGTCTGGCCCCGTGTTTCAAAAGATCATCTCTAAAGGTTTTGACAGAACTTTGGCTTGGTCTAAACGCTGAAACCCCACCTGTTGCTCGTTGGTAATCAGTACCTTCCCTACACACCTGGGTATGATTGCCTAATCAAGGAGCGTGCCGTCTCTCTATGATTGCTTGTTTCACAAATTGTGTTTTCTAAAGAAATAAAATGGGAAGCTGAGGCCATAACATTGTGTTTTGTTTTGTACATTTAAAGTGCTGCCTTGTTATCCCTCGTGTTGTCTTCCTGCCGAAACCTGCAAATTTTTTTTTTTCTGATTTAAAATTTAAAATTAAAAACCTTTTATCAAGGTTATGGTCGTCTTTTTCGACCCTTTTCTGGCTTTCCCTCAGTGTTTTTGTCACTTTTTCAACATTTGTTGAATTTTTTCTGAGCCTTTTTTTGTATTTTTTCCCCCTAATGTTTCCTTTTTTTTTTTTTGACATTTTTTCACATTTTTGTCGCTTTATTTGACATTTTTCTCTCTTTTTTTTACACTTTTTTAAAAGTTATTTACCACTTGTTTTTTTTCTCCAATTGCTATAAAATTGACAAAAAACACAAATTCAATGAAAGTAGTGAACTGATTATTTATTTAACTTGTGAGGAGCGTTGTGGGAACCATCCACGTTACTTTTTTTGGACAATTTGTTTGAAAGAAACCCAAATTTCTGATTTTGGAAAGGGGTCAAATTTGACCCGAAGACAACAGGAGGGTTATATGACTTAGTGTTATAATTTCTTGCCTGGCATGAGGACGGAAGAGGCCATATGGCTCTAATCTAATGGCTGACATTATTTAGTTCACACACAATGACTTGGGTTTGTAGATGCATGCTAGGGCTCCACAATATGGGTATACAACAACAACTATACATTATAAAGTGTACTCCGTTCTGCATTTCTGCTGCTTTCAGTGTTCTGCTGAAATACGACAAATTCCTTGTAGAATTTAAAAAAGAAATTAAATGAAATCCTTTTCCAACATTCTCTTATTGGATACATTGAACACTGAATTGAATACAAAAGGCACCGTTAAAAAAGAATGAGGGTTGCATTTTGAAGTGCAGTTTTCTACTGATAAAGAAATGTGTCGCAGCCATTCACGATGTGTGTATTGCACCAGTTAATATTGCGATGACGAAGTTACGGTAATATGCTAGTGTGTATATTTTACTTTTGTTTCTGTTTTTGATTTCTTAACAACGTTAAGTGGTCATTGAGTCAGGAATACATGTTTATCACAGAAAATAAGGTAAGACCGTTGATTTTCAGGTAGAAAAAAATTTAACTTGTACCATTTTTCTTCTTGGAAAAATTTGAAATGGGTCAATTTGACCCGAATACCATACAAGGGTTAAATGCGTTGTATTTGTTGATAAGATGTGCATAATTCCTACAAAAATCATCCTGAAACACTTTTAATGTTTGGGTCTGCAGAAAGTTTTGAATAATAATAATAATAATAATAATAATAATAATAATAATTACATGAATAAAGACATTTGCATTCAGGAACGGCACAAATTCTTGCAGTGTTTGACGCTCCAAATTTCCTCGGCGACGACCCAGACAACCCGGTTATAATATGCCCCCATGTTGAAACAACCCTTACACCTTGCCTTTACATGTTTTCTTTACAAGTTTCATGAGTTTTCCAGATCCCGTTGCTGCATGTCAGAGCAGCAGGATTGAAGCAGTTACTCACCTGTCCCGTGTAGGGGTATGAAGCATCCGAGTCGATGCCTTGGTTGTCGATGACGTACTGGAAGGCTTTGTCCATGTAGCCACCGTTGCAGCCGTGGTTGCCATATTTGCTTGAACAGTCCACCAGGTTTTGGGGGCTGAGGTCCACCAGCTTCCCTGTTGTCTTGGCTAACTGGCCCTCCAGGGCCCGGCGGCACTGAAGGCCCAGCAGGAGCCACATGAACCCTGGATTCAAATGAGCGGTGTTACTGTAATGTCAGACACAGTAGTCTTGCATTGCCAGACCTTCCTCCACAGCGCTGTGGAGGAGAATCCGCTCAGTAGCGGTTTTTGGGGCATTTATTCATGACACACGGGGGGCGGCACGAGCACTTTAAAAAAAAATAAAAATTCCTATGTATCATTTTACTGTGTAGAGAATTGTCAAATTGGCGCCTCCTGCAGCTGCATGCGCCCCTGCATGCTGAGAAAGTGCATGGAACAGAAGCATGTGTGAGACGGGGAAAGGGAGTCAGGTTTTACTTCTAGCTTGTGTTTTCTGTTCAATAATGTATATTATAATGTATAATTCAGTACAATAGTGTAATAATTAGATTCTCTACAGTGTGTTTTCACACTTAAGTGATGAAGGATTTGTGCTATTTAGAATATTTAGTCTATATTTTGTTTGTATATTATTCTTAATATTTTATATTATTGTTGCTCTCTGCTCTTGTTACATTTCTACATGTCTGATTGTATATATTTTGGCACATAGATTCATATATACTGTGTATATATATATGGGTGTCGCCCAGGGTGTAATTCAATGTAGAACCGACACTGGTCTGGCTAGTCCACACAGCATTCTGGGATGGGAGAAAACCGTGCTCTGGTTTATCGGCATTTCTTTAAACCAGTCAAAATTGTCATGGGCGGTGCTAAGCGCTGATCGAAGCTACGGTGCCGCTGCAAAATAGCCTCTGGAAGGAACTTGTTTTGGTGGAACATGTGTACGTTCAAAGATTGTTTTTAGTCGTGCAACAGAAACCTCCGATTGGACAGATAGCCTAGCTAGCTGTCTGGATTTACACTGCAGAGCCAACACAAAGAACAAAGAAAGCAGGAGGTAACGGACATCCGGCCAAATTAAAAGACGGCGGCACATGAACAATCCCATTAAGTGGATATAGACTAGCTTCAGAGTTAAATGAAAGACCTCACATATCCATGTTTGGCAAAACAACATGAGTTTATAAAGACGCAGCCAACGGAGGGCAAGGCAGAGTTTGAGAGGTTAAAGAGCTGATTCTCTGGGAAATGTGCTACTTTGTCTATTATATCTAACATGTTGCACAGAACTGAAGGGATTCCAAAATCAATACTTGTAAGTCTCTGGTCGAATGATATTCATCTGCACAACACCAGTTATTCTTCTTTTTACATTGGAAACAAGATTTTAGAAAATACTACACTTTGTTATTATTGACTTTTCCATCTTCTGACTTTTTATCGGTTTGATGTCTTTTGTGGATCATCGTGTCTTATTTTATTATTTTTTTCACAATTTGTTTTACCACTGACAGTTACACAGGCTTAGCAACTTCAAGAGATGAAACTTTGTGGGAAAAAATGTAAAAAAAAAAGGACTTTGACCATGTTATTTATAAACTGTAGTTTAAATATCTCACTTTTGCCTATAAAAAATAATTCAAATGAAAATATAATTTCTTCGGAACCAAGTTAAAGACTGAAAATAAAGTACGAGACAAAAACATAAAACCTCTAAAAGTGAAAGCGTCCATCCCAACGTGTCCAATACAAATCAGAGTATGTTTAAATAAAGTGCATATAGCAGAATAAAAACATAAAAGACATCAAATGTACATTTGAATATACTGTACATAAACACGCGTATAAGGTGTTTATGTGTGTGTGTGTGTGTGTGTGTGTGTGTGTGTGTCTGTCGATAGCTATGTGGCTATGTGTCCTAAAAAAGGTATTTTGTATTATTCTTAACACAGAAAAAATGTATAATTCCAGACATGCAAGGTGTAAGTACAAAGTACGAAGGAATTTGAATTTTAACACTGGAATATTTGGGGTCTAAGAGGCCCAAAAAACCGGCTGTATACACATTTCTAACTTTTTTTCCCCCCACATCATGTCTACAAAAAGAATAAGTGTGCTTAAAGAAAGCCATGTAATTTCCAAAGCTGAGATATTTAACAGACCAACAGCGGTTGGAAGGTGAACTAGACTATGTGGTGTCAATGCGAGTCAGGCGGTGATCTCGCACCTCTTCGGCACCAAAACCAAGATGAAAAGTGGATGTGGCAAAAAAAAAAAAAAAACTTGCAAAAGTGGCAGACGTGGCGATGACTTCCTGTGCAGACAGAGACAAACGATGAAGACAAATGTGTGGCCTGATGGCTGCGTTGATTGAAGACGTCTCTGCTTTCAACAACAACAACTCTGACTAATCCGGCCGACTGTGTTCCCACTCTCAGATATATGAGTCACCGATGGAAAACAGAATCAGAGTACGTTTATCTTTACCTGCATCTTAACACTGGTGACACAGCCCTTCTGTCTCCAGTCCATGGTGTCGGGTACATCAGTCCCGGATGTCCCCACAAAGGCAGACGGTGCCCTCTGGATGTCAGTGGGAACACTGAGTGTGGCGTACGACTGCAGGATCTCCTCTTGTGTCTGTGAGGAAGCAGATAACAACGGATGAAATGAGCGCCAATGTGCTATATTAATTTAGCAGGGTTGTGAATATAGATTTAAAGAGAAAGGAATTGAGAAATTGGGTAAACAATTATCAACTTGTCAACTTGTATTTATTCACATATTTGTTCTTGTCTTTTATTCTTATTTCATGTACACTGTATTTATGTATATTGTATCCTAGTATTTCATTTATATTTACATTCTGTGCTGTGTGACTGATTTTGCTGCAGCAACACTGTAATTTCCCATTTTATTGGGATCAATAAATATCTATCTATCTATCTATCTATCTATCTATCTATCTATCTATCTATCTATCTATCTATCTATCTATCTATCTATCTATCTATCTATCTATACTGTTTTTTAACCTGATTGGACTGAAATCCATTATTATTAAGTTCCTGATTAATCAATTTGTCTATAAAGTATCAGAAAACTAGTGAAGTAGTAGTAGTAGTAAAGTAGAAGCTTCAGATAATCTGGGAAATAAATGGCAGTAAGTTCGCTTTAACCTCATGCAGAATGTAAATGAGTACATTTAATCGTTTCACTCTTTGGCCCTTCCACTGGTCTAACTTTTCTTTGTTTGACCAATTGTACTTTCTTGACTCAGGCCTTTCATCCTTTACTGAAGTAATGAGAGGATTTCTGCTCTTAGCTCGACCGCTGATCCACAGCTCCTCGAGGATGTGTTGGCCACGTACAGTATGTTGTGAATAGCCTACAGTGTGTTCTCTCTGGTCTAAATTAATCAGTGACTGAAGGAGTAAAGCGGTGTATGCTTTGCGTCCTTTAACCTGCTTCGCTTCGATCCGGGTCGAAGATTCTCTGGAAATATTCAGTTTGTCTGTTTCCTGAGAACTAAAACAACTGAGCTTCTCCTTCAAATCTTTGCTTCAGTAAAGTCCCCCCATCCCCCTTCAGTTTCAAACAGCAGAGTGAGCGAGCGTCTCACCAAGTCTCCCATGTGGTTCATGCCGAGGTCGTAGGTGTGAAGCCCCATCGAGGCCTCCAGGTTGTGCAATGTGATGAGCATCAGGTTCTTCTCCCACAATTCCCTGCGGCGCACATCCTCCACCTCAAGGCGTACAGTAAGAGTGCATAGGGTCAAATACTGTATAAGTACATGATGAATCTTACATCAAATCTTATAGATTTTACTGCATATTTACAGCCTATTTTTATTTATTTTTTTTTATTATCACATACTTCATTTCGGTACTTCTTCTCGTGAGTCTTCTTCCACAGCTCCCAGTGGTCGTCCAGCCGGCTGTCAATCATGGCCGCTGCCCCGACACACAGGGAGACGAGCAGCAGGCTCGCAAACATCGCGCCTGTAAACACACACACACACACACAAACACACACATATGGACCACATGAAAAGCACAATTAATCGCAATGTTATTGGAATTGCTTTATGGTACTAGTGCAATATCCAAATCGCAAGGGCGGGACGCAATATTTCTTAAAGGCAAAATATGTTGTCAAACCAGTCTGAAGTGTTGTGGTGCTGCAGAAATGAAAATGAGAATGATACAAAAAAAATTCCCTCCAATATCGTGAATTAAATCACATTTTCAATACCAGTCAAAATAATCGCTATTAGCTATTTTGCTCATATGGTGCAGTGCAGCTCCAGTCAGGATGCCGTCTGACCTTTTGCAGCTCGCCGAAAAAACAAACCGCCTGGTGGAAATCAGGCTCTTGAGCCAGAAACACACACCAGTGGTGTTGGCTTCAGAAAAACCACAAAGAGGATCCAGGTCTCGCAGGCTGCATGGCGGATCAGTGATGGCACAATGTTGACAGAGGTTGCGATGAGTGCAAAAAGCCAAAAGCAAAGAAGGGACTTTTGTTAAACTCTGATCCGGATAAAAATCATAACTCATAGTTTGTTCGCAAGACCTCTTCAGAATCACAAAACGCTTTATTGATTGTTACATTTAAGTCAAAATAGGAGTAAGAAAATAACTAATAGGAGCTGCAAACAATGTAGCAGTTACTTTTCCTGGTGTCCACACAAAAAAAAATCACAACATCTACATACAAATACCGTACATACAACTTTACACACATTTAAAACAAGACATATGAAAGAATACCATTGGGTACATGTTTCGTAACAAATGGAATGACGTCACATCTGACAATAACAGCCCATCGTAGTTAGATTATCTCATTTTGTAAGTGTTTTCTGTTATATTCTGTTATAATATAATATTGTTCTACAACAGACTATTTAAATGCTATTGAACAGAAATTACAGTGTGAACATAAGTAGGGGTGGGAATCACCAGACGCCTCCCAATTTATCATCACAATACTTATGCCACGATAGGATATTATTGCAAAATTGCAAAATTCTGCAATATATTGCAATTTTTAACCTTTTTTTTCCAACTTCTAATTTTTTCCAATTTCAAATGACATCCCCAAAAGGAAACTTTGTCAACATCGGTTTCATCTAAAAAGACACATTTATGTTTGTTCATCTCACTTCAGTTTTATTGCTGCAAAATGGGATCGTCAAGCAGACAAACTGACCAACACATATCTAATAAAATATACTTGGCGGCACCCATGTATCGATACAGTATTGCCACTGAAAATATCGCAATACTATGCTTCATGGATTTTTTCCCCACCCTTAAACAAAAGTAGCTGGAACATGTTAGACTACAATAATATCTGATGTTGCACATATAATGCATAGATGATTGCACATACTTGTCCAAGAAAGACCTTGACCCATTACCCATACTCCTTTATTAGCACTAGTCAGCAAGTTTTCATAGCAGAAAGCCACTAACCAGCCACACAGGTGATATCAGTTATTGTGGCTGATAAGACCTCGGCTCAGGTTAAGTGGGCCGGACCTTTGATGGGAATATATTAGGTCACAAATCTTTTTTATCAATAAGAATGTCAACAGGTGCAATAAATGGTGCGTTCATGCCACCTGAGAATATCAGGGACCGCCCCCATGATTACGTTGTTTTTCCGACTACCAGCATTCAAATGATGCGTGTTCTTCTTCTTCTTCTTCTTCTTCTTCTGTATTGGCATTTGGTATAACAACTTTTCGCATGACTGCCACCAACTGTTGTGTGTTGTGTGGCCACAATAACAAAGATTTGCTGCTGTTTTCTTATGCGAGCACACAAACCCCATCGACGTTTTTACATACTGTACATAGGCCTATTTATGAATAATGTGTATGATTCTTGGCAGAGGCGTTTGCCCACAATAAACAGATTATTGTCACTTCAGCGAACCAAAGTCGCCTACATCACACGTCAGTTGTCAACAACGTGTCACCAACTGGGAAACTCTGTTAGCAAAATGTAGTTTCCCACCTCTGATTCCCACAGGAAGTGACGGGTATGATGACGTTTTCACTGCTAAAAATGTTTTTTCCGATGCCCATGAATGCACAGAAAGTGAACAGGAGACTCAGGAAGATGTCACTCACTCGGTCTAACCATACCCACACAGGCTTAGGTAGAGGTCTAATCAACCAGATCAACTCAAAACACCTGTGTGGGTGTTTAGAGCCTTTAAAGCAACACCAAAGCACTGTTCCTATTCACACCCCCCTCCTGCAGGCTGGAAGTGGAACTGTCCCATTATGTCTCATTGGAACTACAGATCCGCTACACAATCTGGCAAACTTTCATAGTGCGGTTATTGCCGACGTTCCGCAAAGCGAAAGCAGAAATGTTGTTCACCCTGTTACGAGTTGATGACCCACTGAAACGATTTTAGAAACATTATTTTAAGATACAAAAGAATCTTGGGTGTTGCTTTAAATTCTTACCTGAATAACGTGAAACACACTTAACGTGTCATTGTATTTTCTTCAAGGTGAGGTGGTGGGGGGGGGGCTATGGAACAAATCTGAAGGACTGCAGATGTAGCTTTTTGGCTAACTCATGGTACTCGGGTACTTTTGCAGCAATGTTAGGGAAACCAACATATATTTCTTCTTCTTTTTTTTGAAATTCTACATTTTTTGCGCTATCGTGCATGAGCGTGAACAAATTCTACTGTTTTCATAATGTCTCTCATATTATTTATTTACGTTACTTTTTTTCTTCTTTTTCTATTTTGCTTCAAAAACCTAATTTCTCCGCAGGGGATCAACAAAAGGTATCTCTTATCTTATACACAAACCAATAAAAAAGCATCTTCAGCTTGTGTTGCCACTATTATTTAAGAGCTGTCGATGTGACTCCATGTTGATGTTTGAGGATGTGGTTAGAGCTGGTATTTTGAACATCCTGATCACCCCCATTTCACCTGAAACCTCTCAAAGACGTCTCTGCCTTCTAGTTCCAGTATCTCAGAGAGAGATTTAGAGCTGCAGAGTTATTGAGTCCTTTAAAGATTTCAGCTTCTCAAATGTGAATATGTTCTAGTTTCTTCTCTCCTCTGCGACAGTAAATTGAATATCTTTCAATTGTGGATAAAAAAAAGACAGTTTGAGGACGTCATTTTGGGCTTTTGGGAAACACTGATTGACATTTTACCCCATTTTTGGACATTTTTATAAGACAAACAACTAATTGATGAATCGAGACAGTAATCAACCGCATAAGCAACTATTAAAAAAAAAAAGTTAATTGCATACCAATACATAGTTTGTCAAATGCAGTACGCCAAAAATACCATGATGTCTTACTGCACTGGTCGGATTTTGCAGTATGCAAGCCTGCATGCTTTTCTGGCTGCTCTAACCCACAATCCTTTGCACATCAAGTTCAAGTTTTGAAGAAGTAGTATGTCCCAATTATAGGTTTTAACTGCTCTTTAATGTTTTATGTAAAGTGTTTCAGTTGCCCTGTTACTGAAATGTGCTATCCAAAATAGCTGCCTTGCATTTCCCATGCACTTTTTTATGACTTTTTCAATGTGCTACACTATGACTTTTCAGACATACTATACTATGACTTTTTACAACTTATTTCATCATACTATACCATGACTTTTTAGAATTTTTTCATCATGCTATACCATGACTTTTAGGACTTCTTTTGACATACTATACTATGACTTTTTATGACTTTTTTAAGATACTATACAATGAATTTTTGGGTGACTTTTTACGACATACTATTCTATGACTTTTTTCCAACATATTAAACTATGACTTTTTTGTAATTCATTTCTTAAAGCAACAGTACGTACTTTTTAAGGGTGTGTGTGTGTGCGTGTGTGTGTGTCCACAATGAATGAAAAAATTAACTGGAAAAATTGAACTGGACATAAATCCCAAAGTGAGGCAACTATCATAAGACCAGAACCAAAACTTAATGAACAAGCAAGAAATGTTGTCCAAAACGCATCAGTCAACGTCGGACGGTTGTAAAGGCCGTCGTTACAACAGCTCCTGACTGGAAGTCTTTACTGCCAGAAAGACACAATCAGCATTTAATAATAAGGAAGTATAGCCTACAAAGAGCAACAAAAGGTTAACCAAATTCAGGTTTGTTTGGTTTAAAATGACATACAGAGATTGGTATGCCAGCTGCCGGTACGCTAATTCAGCAGTTGCATGACATGATGATCGCATGTACTGGATATATTTATATTCAGTGGTAAGTACATTTACTCAAGTAATTTTGCGGTTCTTGTTCTTTACTTGAGTCTTTTTTTTACCATGCCACGTTCTAGTTCTAAAGAGTAAAGTATTTACTTTTAATACCTTCAGTAGATTTTCCAGAAAATACTTACAATCAATGCAGTAACAGAGTATTTTTACAGTGTGGTATTAGTACTTTTAAGTAACGGACTTTAAGTAGATTTTTCAGATAATACTTACTTTTATATACTCATACTTATACATTTTATATGCTCATACTTTTACTTAAGTAACATTTTTAATGCAGTAACAGAGTATTTTTACAGCGTGGTATTAGTACTTTTAAGTAACGGACTTTAAGTAGATTTTTCAGATAATACTTACTTACTTTTATATACTCATACATTTTATATGCTCATACTTTTACTTAAGTAACATTTTCAATGCAGTAACAGAGTATTTTTACAGTGTGGTATTAGTACTTTTAAGTAAAGGACTTTAAGTAGATTTTCCAGATAATACTTATTTTTATATACTCATACTTATACATTTTATATGCTCATACTTTTACTTAAGTAACATTTTTAATGCAGTAACAGAGTATTTTTACAGTGTGGTATTAGTACTTTTAAGTAATGGATCTGTATACTTCCTCCACCACTGTTTGTATTTACTGTATATGTATATCCTGTAGGTGTGTCTTCTAGCTTTATGGGGGGTGCTGAATGTCTGATTTTACACAGTATTCCTCGGTTTTCTCAATATATCATGATTGAAAGCTTATTTTAGTATACATATCTGCATATTAATAATACTGTTAATAACAAATTACAAGGAAGGGTACTTCTCTACTACAAAAAGACTACAAAGTCAATACCTGACCGAGTCACTATGACAGTTCAGAGTTACATAGCATCAAGATGAACCCAAATATATACCGTATAATAAATATGATATGATATTATTTAATAGAATTGAACGATCACACTCCAGGAACTGAAACTTTGTGGACTTGTCAGTGACTGTCAGTAAATAAATGAGCACATACAGTGGACTTTATCCGAAAAAAGGCCTTGGTTGATCACTTTAGTTGACTAATTTCAGAAATATTTATAAGAAAAAAGACATAGGTCTCAATCTGGCACCATGAGAAGTGTTTTTAAGAGTTTAATGTAACACGAATGTTCAAGCCCATTTTAAATATAGGCCAGTTCTAACACTGAAAATATGTATTCGGATGATTGTTTTGGTCGTCTTACAGTTATTCTAAACCACCACAGCCACCCTCTACCGCAATGTGACAACGTTACAGCAACATGTTATTTGGAGAACCCCACCTGCAGCCTGGACACAAAGAAAACTCCTTTGTAAAACACAGAAACGAAAGTAAAAGCAAATCGGCGTTAAAGCGTCTTCTTGCGGATCCCCCTGTTATACAAATGTATATAAATACAAAGTGTAGAATATTTGAATAAAAAAAAGAAAAGAAAAGTGTTAATCTTACGTTGATCCGTGGGACTTGTCATGGCTGCTGTGTGTTGAACCCTCTGATGGTGTTTTCCTGGTTGATGGGCCTATTTATGATGAAAGTGTCACATGAGCTGTTGCAGTTTCTTCCTCTTCAGAAACAGAAAGCTGCATCGCTATCTGTTTGGCAACCAGCCAACCAGCCAACGAAGTGAAGAAAACAAAAAGGAAGCAAAAGTTGTGTATTTTGTGTTATATAGTTTTTAAGCCTCAACAACTACACCAGAGAATCTCATTTTCTGCGAAGAGGGGAGATTTTACCTTAGACGTGACCTTACTTAGTGTCTACTAACACAGTAAAGTAATAACATGTACATGTACGTGTACTGTATATTACTTATTTAATATCTAGGCTGCTTTTATTTTAGACTAAATTTAGTCCACAAGCAGCTCCTAGAGGCTGTGATGTGAATTACACCTCACCATTCAAACGTGTTGGATGGAGGATGAAACACACACACACACACACACATATTTTATTTATTTTATGATTTTGCATGATTCATGTCGCTTACTTTATTTTTGCTTCTTGATTTTATATTTGCCTGTATGTTTAAAAAAAAAATACTTGTGTGCACATCCCACCTTCTGGCAGATGCAGGACAAACGAGAATTAATAAAGTGAAAAATATACACAATGTCCGCAACACTGCTGTAAACTCCCATAATTTAATACAAAGGCAACGTTTCGACCCTACTGGGTCTTCTTCAGGCAGAAGACCCTTGTAGTTGCTCATCAAACCTATTGAGGTGAGATTCCTTCTACATTATATGCCTCTAGGGACATTTTAAAATGATAAAATGTCCCGCTAAATGTGATTTTAGGTGTGCTTCAATGCTCAGTAACAATGTCAACAGAGTGAGAGTTGAAATTTGTCCTGAATGAGGAAAAGATTCATTTATCCAATGAGAAAAATTACCATGTTGATATGTATATGTGTGTATGCGTGTGAACATGATATTTCCAGTGTGGAACTGAAATATTTGGTGTGATGGTGGAGCTTAAAGGTTAGGTCAGGGAGGTCAATTAAATTGTGAGGATGCGTTGCTGTCAGGGGAGCATGACTGTACGCTGGAGCTGAATATACAGTAAGTTGTTGCATGGATGGAAATGCAGTTTGTTGCAGGGATGTGTAGTTCTGGAGCAGTCTGTAGGTCAAGAGGTGGTTGTGACCTGTGAGGATGCTGGGTGAAAGATCAGCACACTGCGGGGCCGTCAGCCAGATGTTGTCGACGTCTCTGGGCCAGAGTGGATGGACAGATGAAAAAAAAAGGACACAATCCACCACGAAATCAAAAGGATTCATATAACATTTCAAATGTGTAAATAAATTGCTGCACATAAACATCCATTTATTCAGCTTACCCTGCATATTATGGTAATGGCCCCCTTATATACACACTGTGTGCATGATTAAATGAATACATTGCATTATGCTTTGTACCACACAGTTACACTAAGTTACATTAAAGTTACACTAGTTTTATATGACTGTGGCTACATGATAGCAAAATATCCATCCATCCATCTTCATCCGCTTATCCGGTATCAGGTTGCGGGGGCAGCAGCTCCAGTAGGGGACCCCAAACTTCCCTTTCCCAAGCCACATCAACCAGCTCCGACTGGGGGATCCCGAGGCGTACCCAGGCCAGGTTGGAGATATAATCTCTCCACCTAGTCCTGGGTCTTCCCCGAGGCCTCCTCCCAGCTGGACGTGCTTGGACCACCTCCCTAGGGAGGCGCCCAGGAGGCATCCTTACCAGATGCCCGAACCACCTCAACTGGCTCCTTTCGACGCGAAGGAAACCTAAGCTTGTATATCAATCCACTGTCTGTAAGCGTTTGAGACAAAATGCAGAATTTTTATTTTTTAAGCTGATACTTTATCTAATACATTATTCAGTACCATTACATTTCACTATGCAAAGAGCTTTCTTTCTGGACAGGGAAAAAAAATGAAAAAAAACATTTAATGATGCAGACGTCTTACAAACTGATACTTACTACTACTTATTACTACATTACTACTAAAAGGTCTGACATAATCGGCCACTATAGCAACGCACATCAGGGTTTGTCAGCTTTGTTCACTTCAGGGCTTACAATTTGCTGGCACATTCATTTATTTATTTTTCTTCATTTAAGAATAGGGTTGTAGTATAATTTTAGTATTGTGTCTGAAGACATACGCATATCATAATTATTCTGCAGGTTTTAGTGAAATACTTTTGCCCAGATTTAATGAACTAAATGCAGCTAATTTAGACATTCACGGGATATAATGTTATACTTAAACGTATTTTCCAAACTGTGAATAATCAACGATGCATTTCATTTCAAAATGAAACCTTTATTCATAGAAAACATCAGTCTACAGTTGGATCATCAGAAAAGTGCTGAACAGAACATCAACAACAATAAAAGTTGACATGATCAAAAGACAAAAAAAACTATTTTAAAAGGAATTGACTCTGCATCGACAGCCAAAGAGGAGCTCCCATTGACCAGCAATGTTGCCTGTCACAAAGAATTAAAACTCTATTGGTTCTCACACAAAGTGTAATAAAAACTAAAGGGACTTAAACTGTCACCGACTACCAACCTAGTGTGAAATGTTGGTTGTGCCTGGTGGGTTCGTAGATTTAACTGAACACTGTGGCACAAACCAACGTGCGTTCTGGCTCAGGGTTACTAACACCAAGCCCTGGAGGTACTAAATGTGTTTATGGAGCAGGCCACAGTGGACGTCTGCAGGTTTAAAGATAAAAATATAAAAAAAGGCTTCAGGTGTTGAAAGTGCTTCAAATAACTCAAGATAACCAAACGTCCTCATGAAACATTTTTTAGGACATTGTAATCCCAGACTCCACAATATGTAATTAGCCATTTTAATCACTGGAAGAAGTTCATTTCCAAAAGAGTCCAATTTGATTTTCTTTTTATTGCTGTTTGGAAAACCTGCATAAACAAATCTTTCTGTTATTGCTTGTAGTGGTTACTGACGTGTTGAAATGGACTCTTCCAGATATGAACTCTTCCAGCGCACATGTTCAAGTGTATTATTGTGTGTAGTAGTCTAAGAAAAGCCGCCCTCGACGTCTTCACATCACGGGGTAGCTGGCGAGGTTGGCGATGCCGCAGAGGTTGCCGCGGTTACGTGCCATCATGATGTAGCCCTTCTTGCCCCAGGTCTCGCCCCAGCTGTCAGGGGAAAAAGACAAAAGATGACGACAGAGATGGAAAGAAAGACGCATGAGAGTTATTGAGCATCGCCAGGAGTCAAACAACAGCTCATCAGTTTGTCACAGACGCGGCTCGACAGAAAGCTTCAAATCAACGCCAACAAACAAGCCCGTTGTGTCATTTCGGCGGCCTTATGAGCCACCTGATGCTGTTCAGACAGGTGATGTGTCCCACCTGTTCTTGACGATCCAGAATTTCTTCCCCTTGGTGTTCACTCCGTAGCCCACTGCCAGCACGGCGTGATTGATATCGTCTTTGTTACAGTTGGGGTCGTAGTAGACACCTGGGCACATGACGGAGAGGAAGAATGAGTGAGGAGAGATTCTGAGCTGGACATGCATCAGTGAAACCAACATGCATACAGTACATGTGGAGCCCACACAGTTTTTATGTTCTTTTCTCTTTTGAAAAAATCGACTTGTAAAAATTGGAAATCCATACGATACAGCAAGCATCTGTCGTGTTAAAATTCTCTAAATTTGTGTGTTTTTCATAGTTTTATTTATTTAACTGTTCAATTACATTTTCCATAAGATTTATTATCCAACATGAAGGTAATTCAGTTTTAAAGCCTTCTCCATGCTGCCAGGAAGACAATTCTGGTTAATTTTCTAAGTTACAATCTAGCTCTGTGTCATATTTGTGTGGGCAATGTGTTTAGATGAATGGTGTGTGTCTGTCCTCCGTGGCGCCAGTGCATGGAGCTCGGAGCAACACTGGGACTGCTGAAATGTGCGAAAGCACACTTGTCATCGCCACATACTGCCCACACTGCCGTGACACAGAGCTGAATTGCAATCGGCAAAGTATCCCTTTGAGATTTTCATAAAAGCAAGTACATTTTAGATGTAATTTATGTTCTGTGATGGCTATTTAATGCATCTATATTCACATATTATATCCCTCTATAATAGTCTGTATCGGTATTGGTGGAGCCTGCCATTTCTACTCTGGTTTTGTATTTGTCGAGAGCTATACCGTTTCTCAAAAATACATCTACAAAACAAGAAAAACAACCATTTTGGTGATTGCTTTGTCAGTGGATCGGTTTCAAATCCGTCCGTGAGTAATGGAAGAACTGAACATGCTCACTGACCTCTCTGGTAGAACTGGAAGCTGCTCAGCGTGGCGTCGATGCCCACAGAGACTGGACCCACTTTAAATAGCGCGACAGCCAGCGCTCGCTCGTCGCCCACGGGGATCTCCTTGTAGCCTTTGCACTGGGCTGCCATGCCTGATGAATTGTAGCGGCACGGCTCGTCCTGAACACAAACAAAGGAAAAGAAATCAAAAAATTAAAATTAAATTAAATTTAAAGGTCAAAGCTATTTGCATGTTTGCAACCCCAAATAGCAACACTTTAATTATAACAACACCCAGAAATCCTCTAATGTGACATCAGTACACAGACATTCAGGTCTGTGACCATGACCGTGCTTACCCTAAGCCTTAACCCCATTTTCCGGCCTGGGTCACATGCACATTTCACTTGCGGGTCTGATCACAGCCTTGGTACATTCCCAGTATCTAAACCTGCAGGCCCTAGTCATTACCAGACAGTCGTACTTCCTTCTTGCACCAACAGATGACAAAAGAGGAAACTTGGTTTACTTTGCATGTCAATGGGAGTTTTTTTTTATCATTTCTGCTAAATTACTTACAAATATTGCCACTTCTTGCAGGTTAAAACGGAATATGAATTTTTTCTAAAAACGTGATTGGGTAAAGTGTGACATCCTGACACCCAAGTGAGGAACCACTGACCACTTTGGTTTCAGTCTGTGTCTGCAGCTCTGCTGTCATTAACAGCCGATATCTGGAAGTTGCTGTCTTGTTTTTTTGTAAGACTGATTGGGTATTTAATATCATGTAAAACCAGGATGTTAAAGAATACTTAAAGCTGGAACAGCCGCTTAGCTTAGCATAGCATAAAGACTGGAAACTGGGAGGGATAATAACAAAATCTGCCTTTTTTCCCTTTTTACACCTTGTTTTTTGTATGGGATTAAACACGTACATTGTGTCTATAAGTGAGCCTTTAACCCTTGTGTTGTCTTCTTATCAAAATTGAAAATCAACACTTTTGTTGACGCTATTTATTGATGTTTTTAACTTTTTCTTATGTTTTTGTCCGTTTTTTCAACACTTTTGACGCTTTTTTCAATGTTTGTCACTTTTTGACATTTAACACTACGTAACACTAACTTATTAACTTTAGTTTTACAATTATTTTGGAATTTATTGTCAACAAACCTAATTTATAGGAAATTATACCTAATGTTTGAGTTAGAAAAGCAGAAATTAGGAATTATTTAGACTAAAATTAAAGGAATGGATGTTGATGGATAATCACAGACTGGAATATGTCAACTTTTACTCCTCTTTGTTTTCAAATGCTATAGAATAATGCTATAAAATTGAATAAGACACCCCAAAATTAATGAAACTAGAGATTTGTACTTGCCAAAGAGCATTGTGTGAAATCAGTCATGTTATTTGGGTAATTAAAAAGAACATTGACATACAACATGAAGGTTAAGGTGCTTGTAGGTGCTTTTGCTACGTTTCGATATGGAAGGGCTCAATGGGCGCCAAAATTCGCACTCCATTTCTAATTTATAAGTTACATGAAACATATTTTCAGACTCAGTGTTCATCGCTAATAAACATTTACAAATCTGCTTGGATATCATAGAAAAAATACATATTTCCATGACTTCCCTTGGAATCTATATGTTTTCCACTCTTCTTCAGTTCAGCTATTAAAGTAATTCAGTGATAGCTGTCTGTACAACAGGACCTTCTTTTAGCTAATCGTCAGTGTTAGACTTTGCAGTCCTCAGGGTGGGCCTCGAGACTTCTTGTTTTGGTTTGTGACCACAGAACAACAGCAGTAAGAGAACAAGTTAACACGTTACAGGAAAAGGAAATGAAACATTCAAGAATGTGGTGGACCTCAGTTCCTGTGGCGCCTTACCTCAGTCTCAGGACACGTGATACTTTATTTAGATGACTGGGAGTTTGTCTGGGAAAACGCTTTGACCATATGAAGTGAACGACTGAGATAAGCATGTTTCTTGGATTTTTTCATATGTGCGGCATATTGGCTTGTTTACCTCTCCGATGTACGGGTAGGCCGCCTCAGAGTCGATGCCTCCGTTTTCCTGCACGTAGCGGAAGGCGTTGGTCATGTATCCTCCTCCGCAGCCGTCGTTCTCTTTGACACAGTCCACCAGGTTCTGGGGACTGAGGTCCACCAGTTTCCCTGTCGCTTTGGCCAACTGGCCCTCGAGGGCCCCGGCTGAACTGAAGGCCCAACAGGAGCCACAGGAACCCTGTCAGGAGAGGGTGAAAGTGTAAGCCTCAGCTTAGCAGGCATTGGAAAGGAATTAATAAAGAGAAATAAGTGAAAAAACTAGAGTTTTGACTAGAATGGTCGGATGATGATGATAGTATTAATATATTGTAAGATATATTATATAAGTATATTACTATCCAGGCAGGCATGCATTTATCTACATCACTAAAAAGAAGCATAACGAAACAGAAAATCAGATTAGCAAAGTCAACAGCTGGTTTTAGATTAGAGCTGAATCAATTAATTAAATTCTATTTTGATAATTAATCTATCTTTTCTAGCCAAAAGGCCACAGTCTCAGTCGTGAAGATTTGCTGCTTTTCTAAACTGAATTTCTTTGGGTTCTGAATTGTTGCTAACTGAAAACAAGCAATCCAAACACGGCACCTTGGGCATTATGAAATAGTGTCAGAAAGTTTTTCTAAATATTCTATAGACTATTCAATAATGAAAACAGACTTCTAACACCACGTTAATATCTCATCAGCCAAAGGAAATCACACTGATAAATGATACATGAAAAATAAAAAAAACCATCTGTCTTCTCCTCTGTGTCCACTGGGAGGCAGACTTCAACAACTTTGCTTCAAAAGACATTTGTGTTTGTTGGATAACAGGTAGTTGAGAGAGAGAGAGAGAGAGAGAGAGAGAGAGAGAGAGAGGTGCATGACACTGCCATTGTGTTTTAAGATAACTCAGCAATTGAAACCGCGTTCTATGGTCATCTGTAGATGATAAAACCCTACAATATAAAATATCCATATGCATGTTAGGTTGTAACATCTGGCGGAAACAACCCAGACTCGATGGGTGCGATGTACAGGTGCAGGGCCTGAAGTTAACTTTTTTTACCACCTGCTTTTTTATCTTTTTTGCCTCATAAAAGGTGAAACACAGGAATTTCTGTGTCTCTATGATCCTATCTTGTCCTATTCATGGTTGTCTTGATAATCCAGCATAAAGGCATAATTTCCTATCCTGGACAGAGACACACATTCATACGGTTTGATGAAGTAACCTACTTATTGGACTTTCCCCTGTCAATCAATGTCTTCCAGTGATGCGGGCCCCTGATTGGTCAGTAAGCAACTGCGTACCCTGCTTAACAATTGCAATTGCAAAATTCACCAGCATTTGGGTGTTAATTTCAAGCCAAATTTCAAATGTAATTTGTCCCCAGAGAGCAATTGGTTTTACATCAAGGCATACAATACATAAAAAACATACAGTACAGAAGGAGATGGGAGGGAGGGGTCCTGAATACCAGTGGGCTAGAAAACCAACAATAGTCACTAGTGACAGACTTTCAAATTTTCCAGTAAGAGGATAGTACAGGGGTCTTCAACGTTTTTAAGGCCAAGGACCCCTTTAGTTGTATACAATACATGGAGTAAGGTGTCGCTGCTCCATGTTTTTTTCAGCTAAGTTGCAAATTAAACAGGGCATACAATAACGTGCAGGGCAAGCATAACGCCTTTACCCGTACCTTTTTATGACACATGCAATACTAAGCTCTTAAAATAAAAATGGTTGGCATATTCATATATTTATTTATTTATTTATCATGTTTTGTTGTTAATATGAGGGAATCCTTAAGCTCAACTGTAGCTGTGGATAGCTATGGCTACCTTAGCTATGGGTCAGTAAGCCTATCATCAATTTTGTGGGTCCCGGACCCCCCTGTTGAAGATCTCTTGTGTAGTGTATTTAACTATAGGTACCTTTACATCCCACTGAAAAGGGCAACACAACGTGGCCCAAAACAATATTTCAGTCTAGTCCAGGCTTAGAGCATGATGTTTCACAATAAACATCATCTCATTTCACATCTTGCAAATAGAATTATGAAATTCCAATTGTTAATCCTGTGTTCCTTTAAAGAACCGGATGTCTGTCCTGTGCTGGAGAGCCGAGCTGCTGTGTTCACGCTCTCTCAGTCATGAAGTAGTAAAACACCTTCAGAGTCGTTGTCTGACTGTAAATTCTTGCCTGGCTTTGAGTTAAAACACCTCCTCCTCCTCCTCCTCCTCCTCCTCCTCCTCCTCCTCCTCATGGGATCACCCTGCTGCTCGAAGTTGCTGCAATTAAAAGTTTGTAAATGTGTAATCACGTCATTTCACTGGAGGATGTTCTAAGTGAGGCTTTGAGCTTGGGAATTTGCCTCAAACAAACAAGGACTCATAAAAGGAGCTGGGGAGGAAGCAGCAAAGTTGTTAGTATGCACAGAGAGCAGCCAGTCTGCTGCATAATTCATAAACAACAGGAACAGAAGAGCAGATCAATAAATCCTCTTTACAGTGTGGTTTGCATCCACCAGAGGGCGACGACGCCCTGCACATAAACTGACTGCATTTCCAGTTATTGTTATTATCAGCATAATTGGAAATAAAAATAAAAATCCTGATCTTGTCTAAATTTTAAACAATCTGAAATTAATATTCCTTGAAAATGTTTGGAGTTTTCATCCCATTGGTTGCTATTGTTATATATTGTAAATCTCTTTAGACAGAAATACTATAACAAAGCACCTTTCTAATGGAAACTAACATTTTGCTGCTTATATTTTTCCTGATAAAACCAGCTAAACTCTCATTTTCTAAAAAGTTTGGAGATCTCATCTTTTTATGGTGCAGGGTAAAAAAAAAAAATCCTGACTAATTATATGCCTAATTGAGAGTAAATGAACGTTTCCAGGATAATTGCCGGAACAGATGTGTGTTGCCATTGTCAACAACACAAACAACAACAAACTTGCACTGAAAATGGCAGGTTTGGAAAAAGTTTTTGATCATGCAACAAATGCAAATGGACTGTTCTCATATATATCTACATAGTGCTTTTCTAGTCTGAACGACTACCCAAAGCGCTTGAACGTAGCACAGGAACCATTCACACTCTGTGGCCGAGGCTGCCGTACAAGGTGCCAACGTGCTCATCAGATAAACACTCACACACATTCACACACCGATGGGGCAGCATCGGGGGCAACTCAGGGTTCAGTGTCTTGCCCAAGGACTTCGACATAGGACTGCAGAATCAGGGATCAAACCACCAACCTTCCGATTGGCAGGCGACCGCTCTACCACTGAGCCACAGCTGCCCCAAGGCAGGCCTGCTTCATTCTTTTGAGCAATGATTGTAAAGAGTTACAAATGATATGTTCCACCAAAACAAGTTCTCTTCCGAGGCTATTTACAAAACCACCGTCTTTGTGAGCTTAGCGCCCCCTAACCCTAACCCTACCCCTAACCCTAACCCTAACCCAGTTTTTACCCTAACCTAACCCTAACCCTAACCCTACCCCTAACCCTAACCCTAACCCTAACCCAGTTTTACCTTCCTCTAACCCTAACCCTACCCTAACCCTAACCTCCTTAACCCTAACCAACCCTAACTAACCTACCTACCTACCCCTTCCCTACCCCTACCCCTACCCCTAACCTAATCCCACCCCTACCCTAACCCTACCCACCCTAACCACTACCCCTACCTAACCCTACCCTAACCCTAACCCTAACCCTAACCCCACCCCTACCCCTAACCCTAACCCTAACCCTTTGATCCCCTATCTAACTGCCCAGTCGTCGGACGAAGCGGGGGGGATCATCGAGATAATCTAACAAAACCTAACCCTAACCCTACCCCTAACCCTAACCCCACCCATAACCCTACCCCAACCCCACCCCTGTATTTGCATCACTAGAAAATCATCAAAGTATTTTTGAAACAAAAAACTACATTAATTAATCAATAAAATCTAAAGAGCAAATGATGAATCACATTGAAAAAATGAAATATTAACCCTGCCGAGCCTTCATTGCTTCAGTTTCAGCTGTGATCTTCATTAGATATACAGTAGCAAAACATTCTGCTGCTAATCTGTCTGCTAGCATAAAGAACAGATGCTCACCTTGTTTCAATCCATCTACTTCCTGTTCTACTCAACTCTTGTTTACATAAATAAGGCCGGCTGTCCGATCCACTCATAATTACTAATTACTTTAATGACTAAACATGCTTTTGTGTTCAAAGTCCATAAGCAGTGAGAACAGGCTAGTTCCTCTGGCAGGTTACTCCTTTACTTTTCTGGAGCATGAGGGAAGTTGGAAGAATATATGAAGGAGGTTTCCAGGCCATGCTGTAGGCTGGTGTTGCAGATTTCTTGCTTCTGTTAGTGCGTGTGTGTGTGTTTGTGTCTGCTTGTGTGTGCGTTTGTGTATGTCTGTTTCTGTGTGTGTTGTATATGAGCTGCGGATGTTGCTGTCACTCCCCAATGTAAGTAGCATACTATGCTAACGAGAGACTTCTGTAATGTCAATACAGTAAAAATGGACCTGCTTAACGAAGTTGGTTCACTGCTGGCTACAAGTTAGCATCAAACACAACGAAGGCTGTCAGTTGAATGGTGTTGTGAGCTAACGTTAGCAACCAAACAATCATAGATAGCTAAAACATTTTTTAAATGATTCCCATCTTCTGTTATTGTTTGTAATGAGAAAAGTATATTGTTTCATGGATTTCTAAAATTTCAGTATGACAGTTATGCCATAAACCGTTTAAATCTGAGCCGGTCTGACTCGACTGTATGAATATATATACCCTCTATGGGTATGACACGTTATGCCATAAACGGTTTAAATCTGAGCCTGCGCGACTCAAATCTGCTCTCGACTTACATCGGGGAGTGACCGTTGCTTTGGCTGCTGCGTTGTTGTTTCCCTCCTTCCCGTCTTTCCTTGTTTTTATTTTTATTTTTTTTTGGTCCTGAGACACATTCTCATGTCTCAGCTTTTTGTTTGTAATTGCTTGTAATTTTGAAATTAAACCATTTGGTCCCAAAAAAGGAGGTTATCATTTCTTTTTTTAAGAGAGAGTATCCTTTTATCATAGCTACAAGAGAAAGTATTCACCACATGCTCATAATGTCATTCAGCCTGCTGCTCTGTGGAGAGTGCTTCTGCACCACTCACACAGGTTGGGGATATTTTGGAATTTCTAAAAATAAAATTAGCGATAAATACAAAGGTTTTTCACTGTAAGGTGAAAACCTTGTATCTCCAGGACAAACCCCCGGACCTATTAAATTAGTTTGTAGTGATTTCATAAAACCAATAGAGTAAAGAAACATGATGATAAAGGCAGAATAATAGGGACAATGTTTCTATTGTAAAACATCAACATGCTAATAGTTGTGCATAACCATTTTAATGTGTGATTTGTATAATGTTCAGGTAAGGAATACTTGCTTTAAATACATGCTGTATTTATTGTATAATATTTCAGTTAGAGTTTACTCTTTTTTTCACATGTTCCCAGCTGATGTCATTATTTTTGCTTCTGCCTGCAACAGCCACATTTCCCCACAGAAATCAATGAAATCTTGTGTTTTCTTCTGAGCATTTTGCCTGGAAACAGCCTCAGGTATTTTTTTTATTTTTTATTTTATTTTACCAAGACCTCAAAAAAAAAAACGCCATCACGTGCTTAAACCCAACAGAACTTCTATCTGACCATTTCTATCTTCTATTTCCATTAACCACTGACGGGAAGATAACAGCTACAAGAAGTACAATAACTTCCTCTATTGTGAGATACTAACTGTTCCTGTTTTGATTACAATAAACTCTGACTCATTTTTTTTTTTATTTGAGTTCACTGTCCTCTCATTTCCCAAGTCTCTTCTGTTGTTTTTGTGCTCACCGAGGTGAAATTCTTTCATAATATAGTTGAAGTGTCATGATATCACATGTTCAAACTTTTTATTACACAAGCTCTGTCCTTAGATGTGTTCTTATGAATTGTATGAATTGTTCATCGTCATACTTCCTGAAAGTCCTGTTTCTCCACTATGTTGCTGATGGTGGGATAGAAGTTGGCATACAATCACGTATTTCCATTTACTGATATAGGATAAGAGTCGACATTCAGGACTTTCCAGAGGTACCCTGGACTAGATCCACTCGTCAACACGTTTGTGGATGTAAGTTTCTTGGACTATTACAGCTCATGCTTACCCATTGTTCCTATTTATTAAGACCGTACCATTGAAAAGCTTATGGGAGGTGAACATTTCCCAAACCAACTAGTTTGTCTTCATCTTTGAGGTCTTTTCTCTCGTAAAACCCATATATATGTTTTAGTGGGAGTGATTTCAAGTAATACACTGTATATTTTCAAAGATAACGACAACTGCAGTCTGAGAACTACATTGTGTCATCTGCAGCAGGTAAAAAAAAACTCAACGCTCTCATGGACTGTACACAGTAAACTGAATAATTGTCATTTGTGCGTTTTTTTACTACATATTTGAGGGTTGAGACTGGTATAGATTGTACTAGATGATCTCTGACCTGGTTCTTCACTGCAGTCACCATGCCCTTCTTGCGGTAGTCAACAGATTTGGGAAGCTTGGACACCTGGTCGCCCAGAGACATGGTGAAGCTGCGCTCGCTGTTCGTCGGGACGAGCAGTCCCGTCATCTTCTCGGACACTTCCTCTGACGTCTGCATGCACAGAGACACAGTTAACATTTAACTCTTTAGCTCTTGTTCGGATTTTTTTAAAACAAGAGTGATCACACACATTACGAGAAACAAAGAGTGCAAGTTTAGGGTTACAGGTTGCACCATTCTGACAATAGATGCTATGTCATTTTCCTTAGTTACTGACATTACCGATAACAGAAATGTTTTGGGACAGGAACAAGAGAAGTCAGGGAAAGAGGATTTATTTTTAGTCTAAGAAGATACTGCAACGGGAGGATTTGATTCAGCAGGGTGACGGAGGATGGAAAATATGTCATGAAGAGATGGGTTTAATAGTTTACCCCAAAGTGAAATGTCATTTTTCTGCATAGTACAAGCGTCAAAGAGTGACACCAGAGGGGCCCAAAAGTTCACATTAAAAAACTACAAGATGTATAGAACAATGGCGTAAAAGAAGAAGCAGACGAGAAGGACGTGGAGAGCAAAAAAGGAATAAAATAAGTGAGTGCGCTTTGCTGGATGTCAGGATGAAACTGCAGGTTATACACTATAAAGCAATTCTTTTTGAAATCCTGCCATTTGTTATTATCAGACATCCCCCAGTGCTTTGCTTACAGCTTGGTCTGCAAGCAAAGGGTTCATTAACGAGACAGTTTGGTTATTTCTTTCATTTCACTTAAGTGTTTTCAGCCATAATGAAAATGGAAACACATCCTTAATTTCCCAGTCACCTGTTTCAACATTAACATTGAAATTGGCCATATATCCAGAATTCACCGAGGTGTAGACATGCTCCTGTCACTAATAAATGAGCCCTCGCACTGGCATGTTTGTGTACACATCTTGCTCTCCACCCATTATTGATGTACAGCTTGTTAAAGCCGGCATCTTGATGCAAAAACAACCATCAGTCATTACCTGCTCTGACACACACACACACACACACACACACACACACACACACACACACACACACACACACACACACACATCACTGACTACAGCTAAATTTCACCAAACCCCATTTTTTCACCTCAATGTGCTGCAACATGCATGAGTGAAACAAACCGCAGGTAAAACGCACAACTGCTTAGGAGAATATGAGTCTCTGACACTTAGCAGCTGCAACGTTAGGATAACGTTAGGGCAACGTTCTCTAAAGGCTGCAACGTTAAGGTAATGTTAGGGGAACGTTCTCTAAAGGCTGCAATGTTAGGAGAACGTTAGATGGACGTTAGGGGAACGTTCAATGTAACCAAAAACTAAAAAAACTTTCCGATCAACCAACACACAACCAACACACAACCAAACCTAACCTTCAGGGAACGTTCCCGCAACCAAAAATGAACGTTTCCAGAACATTCTGGGAACCAAAAATTGTTAGCTGGGTGGTATTCAGTGAATTCTTTTTACTGCAAATGGAATTTTTTGCTTATTAATACTTGACAGATGAATTGTCCCTTGCTCCAGTTGCTAACGGCGACTATATCTCAGACTGTAGCTGAACATGTGTAAATGCTGGTTGATCTGTTACAGTGGCAACGCTTAGTTAAGGGACAGAAAATGCATTGGCGACTATTTTTTATAATCAAATAATCATTTTAGGCTTTCTTTAAGCAAAAATGCATACACATACTGGTTCCAGCTTCTCAAAAAGTGAAGATTTGATGCTTTTTTTGTCAAATTTGAAAGTTACCGGAATGTCTTTGGATGCTGGACTGTCCAATAGATAAAACAAGATATTTGATGTTTGAAGAAAATAATCAGCATATTAATCCATGAAAAGAATTGATAGTTGCAGCTCCTTTGTTTGTATGTTTTATCTGGGAAAACTTGATCAGATTCTGAGGCCTGTGAACGGCAAACATATGGAAGTGTAATTCCATGCCATGACAGTTGGTACTTCATTAACCTGAAACAACTGTCTGGTGCTGGCCCCACAGCAGCTGGGCTGAGCCAGTGATATCATGGATTGAAATATGATAAATTACTGACTTGATTGCATTTTGTGAGGAAGTTAAAACTGTGTCGCAATATACTGTGAGTGGATTGTGAAGGAAACAAGATGGACTATTTTAAAAATTGATTTCTGTCATTGTATGCTTTTCATTTCCATGTCAGTTGATACTTGTGTGCTACATGATCTTTCAAGATGATCACTATGTCAATTTGGATGATTCTTGTGCCATGACACATGTCATAACACATGTCAGACTATCCTTCAAACATCAACCAATCATAGCTTGTGTTTTCTTTGATTGCATGCAAACGCGATCAGCTAGGAAGAGGTCTGAAATAGACTTCTGGGAGCAAAAATGTCAAAACCTATGATAGATAGATAGATAGATAGATAGATAGATTAAAGTGTTACAGCAGAAAAATCAGTGAGACAGCACAGAATATAAATATAAATGAAATACTAGGATACAATATACATGAAATAATTACAGGAATAAAAGACAAGAACAAATATTTCAATATATTCAAGTTGGGCATACAAAAATGTGCAACTGCTTAATCTGTAGATGTATCTGTAGCACCACAGAGCAAGATTTCGAAATAATGTCAACGTACAGAAAAGCGAACCGTAAAAACAAAATAAAATGGGAAATGTGGCCTAAACCAAGCAGGACCGCCTTAGACTCACCATGTCGCCCAGGTGGTTCATCCCCATCTCGTAAGAGTGCATGCCCAGTGCTGCCTCCTGGTTGTGGGCTTCAATCATAAGCATGTTCTTTTCCCAGATGGCCCTGCGAATCCCCTCTTCATCCTGAAACAGAAGTGCATGTGTCACTTTGAGTCAAAACAGAAACTTGAACACAAACTAACGCAAAGGTTTATGGGAAACTGTTTATGGGACTGATTGTGTCCTCCAAATTCAGACAAGTTCAGACAAGGCTTTAAAATGTTTTTATTGTGTATTACGTCTTTGGAGCATCTAGTCCGTCAACACGGTCCCAGTAATGGAGTCATTGGCAGCCATTTCTTTTTTACCTTATGGGCTTCATGAAGAGATCAGAACTTGCGCTATTTCTCAATCTTAAGTTTTGCTTTCTTTCTTTCCTCCCTTCCTTCCTGACAGCTCAAAGAAATGAATCTGGGCAAATAGGACACATTTACGTTTTAATTAGCATGGAAATGAAGCTTGTCCGTGTTACAATCCCGTCCATTTCATTAATTAGGCCAATTAAACCAGTGCGCGATCACCTAACCATCTCCCTAGTGCAGCTTATACAGCAACATAACTGTCCAATGCAATTGTAATTTGAGTTAAATGTTGCTCATTGTCCTTTATTTTTAGAGTATCTGCATCTCATCACCACTATCTGTGTCTATTATGTGCTAAGAAAGAGACTGATTTACATTTCGTCATCACAATATGGGAAGAAGATAGAGGCAAGTGCTTGGTTGGTTACCGAAAAAAAACATCAATGCTCTTCTCAGTATTCGGGGTCTTAACATCCATTAGCATTACTACAGTCATTATTTCAAACTTGATATCCATTTGAGTAATGAAAAATGCAAATAATACGAGAAGACTTTGATTCTATTACAGCGATGTCAGTTCAAGGAGGGTTGAATTAGAGGGACTGTTGGAGGAATACTGATTGGAATCAGAGAGAGAGAGAGAGAGAGAGAGAGAGAGAGAGAGAGAGAGAGAGAGAGAGAGAGAGAAGGGGAAGAGCTGTCTTTTCTGCTGACTACACAGTAATAACACCACAATGAATAAATAATACATGCATGTTTACACAGATACAGATAGAAACATCAAACACAAACCTCACATCCTGTACTTGAACCCAGGCACATGCAGGCAATGTAGATAAGCCGCATGCACGGACAACACACACACATACACACGCACACACACATACACACAGGGAGAGTTGTGGTGTGGTGACCCCTGGCCAGAGGAATGCAGAGGGATAACAGATGCTCAGTGAGCGCTCAAGAACTAAATCTATAGACTCTGACTTAACACCAGCTAAACTACATTTTCTTCCTTTTTTTTTGCAGCCAGGAGCTACAACAAAATATTAATTAAAAAAAGAATACTGTGAATTTTAGAGACAGGGAAACTGAAAAAGGAGGGTAAAGTATAGAGTCAGAAGTGAAAGGATTTTCCATTGTTGGAGTTTTTTTTGTCTTTCCACTGTTGGACATCTGTGACAGCAGCTGACTGCTACATGCAAAACAGTACAATATTAAAACTAATGGCTTAAGTTAACCTCAAATATTCAAGCCTAAATAGAATCACACTGGAAAAAGTCAGTTTGTCAAATGTGGGTCTACAGCCTTTTGGAAATTAACTAATTTCTGAATTACTGGCTATGGATGAGAAAGATAAAGCAACTGTAAATTCTCATTGTGCGTGTCCTGCTTTACTTTTCGTTCTCAGTTCTCTAACTCCATCTGTCTTGTTACTTGGTGCCAAAACAAGGAAGTAGAGCAACCATAATAATAATAATAATAATAATAATAATAATAATAATAATAATAATAATAATGTTATTTTATAAATTGATACCTGCTTTGTAAAATGGTTGGGAGAGGTGCAGGACATCTGCTAATTGACAGTGACTCATCATTCATTTTCTTATTTTAATTATACAGGTGGGGATTTAAACATTGTAGATCTCAACTAGAGCAAAACATCTAGCATCTGGTAAATTAATCATCTCTTCCGTAATGCATTCACTTACGATGGCATTTATAAAACCTTCTCACACAGACCACTTTTTGACCAGCTAATATGCCCTAAATTGAGATAAAGAAACAACTAAACACAAAGTCATCATATCTATATATAGGTCATATACGTCACAAAATGAGGATACTGAACTACTCACTCCCTCAAAGTGATTCACTGACAAAGAATTTATATTATCTTCATTTAACATCTGTTCTTCTAATACAATGGCCACTCACTCACAACAACTAAAGCATTAGTGAACCTTTTTATGGTCATGTTTAGGCAATCACAGCACTTGATGGATTTTAGAGGAAGATAATGGTCTCGGTTAGAACCATGCCAGCCCCGGTCTTTAGTACTAATGTGTTGCGCATCATATGGGATGGGATGTCCAATCACCTCCTAGGGCCATTTCTACACTAAAAAAACGCTACCAGGGGAAATCATCCTGGTTTCTTTGCAAAAAGTAATTGGGAAAACAAATTAGTAATACGCCTCTAGCATATACTCTATTTGTTGGGGCACTTCAAAAAAGTCACTCTACCAATCACCACTAGTTATTCCTCTACCAATTGAGCAATACGTTGAACTATACAAGGATTCCCATAGCACATACAGGAAATTTAACCTATAGACTTTAAATGACCCTAAAATGCATTTTGGATGTCCCAGTTATTGCTAATAATTACATAAAATCTATTACTATATGCAGATGACATAATACCATCCATGTAAACACCACAAATAAAAACATCTACACTTGAACAATATCAACAGTCTGGCAGAACCAAATCTTTTAGAATACATTCAGATAGTACAACTTCACTACATAATGAAATGGATAAAACCCCATTACAGTAGTTCTTTGATACAAAGATTTTGTGAAGTAACAGTAATCCACAAATCACAATCAGTAATTTTAATATTCTATAAACAAAAGGCAGCAAAGTTGTAAAAACATCTAGAAATTATTGAAGTCTGACCACAGTCTACTGTAACACATGCACTTTCCTATCTGGACTAACCGTTGACCTTGTTGTATTTATCGTGATGATTTTACAGCCGATCCATAAACCCTCCGTCTCTATTTTCATCTTTGAAATTAAAAAGGAATGATGACCTATTTAAATAATTTCATGACAAAATAAGACCCCACACATGCAACTAACATACAATACAGAATGTTGGCTAAACAACAGAACAATGAAGAAATGATTTGGTCACCTAGAAATCCACTCTGGCATCGAGTAATGCTGCTCATTAACTATGCCCTTGTAGCCAGCTGCACCAATCACATCGCTGTATCTGTATAGGCGGGCCAGAGGCGAGCTAAACAGATGACGACAGTTTAATCCACCAGTTAGCTCCGCTGGTAACTAAACGTATGGGAAACTGGATACGTCAACCTATGTATTGTTGTGATTGGTCGTAGTGTTATCCAATTGCGTGCAGTGAGATTTTCAAATGCACGCTTGGTGCCGCCCCTCGAGATGGACGACTTTCATTACTCAATGCCAGACCCTTAATCCTTCCGGATTTGGGTCTGGATTTCCAGGTTAGAGCTTTAGTATAAATTACTTAAACCTCCTATGAGGAAGATCTGCTCCGTTTAACGTTCTCTCAACAGAGCTGCATCCTCCCAAATTAATATCCACCAGACTGGGGACAGCAGAAACAGAGCAGCTGAGAGACAGGAGACTAACACTGAACTGACTGGCCGCTAAATTGAGTCAGCTGTAGACAGACAGTGAGTCAAACACAAAGACGTCCACACGTTGAACAATTCACTGAAGCACAAAGAGAGGCACTGAGAGGGAGATAACAGGGAACACAAAAAGCCCACTGACAGAAAGAAAAGCTCGATGAATGCACACATCTATACATTTGTATACAGCCACAGCTAAGAGGGAAAAGTCAGTAACACTTTCAAAATAAATGTTCTGATAGAAGACTATGAAGAGGAAAACTATACAGTAAACACAACTGGGGTGTGCTTTATCTCTACAACAACTGAAACTGCAGCAATAATAAAAATGTGGACATCTTTTTACATTAATGTCAGTGTGATCTTTCCCTCTGTCACTCTACTGCTCCCCTCTTACCTATTCTTATTTTTGAGAGAACTTCTACAAAAGAATAAAGTGCTTGGTGCAGTCCGTGAGGAATTTGCAACGCTGCAGTTCGGAATATTTTGCACACAAATCAGATTTGTATGTCAGGATGTGTAAACTCTATTGGTACATTTCTTTAAAGGACAATTTAGTCTGTAGAAATCCCATCTTGAGTTCAGATGTACGGAGCCCCCCCTGGGGTCAGCTGAGGAAAACGTTGAGCAAAGTAGGAAAGACATTCACCGATTCAAACTTCTGGGATCAATTTCTCCAGTTTGGAGACAATCCCTTATTTAATCAATAAATTAATAGATATTTGTGTGTCGGTGTTGTAGTTTATATACGTCTAAGCACTGCCGGCTGCTACTAGAGACCAATCTTATTTCTCCAGGTTGGAGGACGGGTTGTTTTTGATGAAAAGATGCATCATTTGTGATTTAATATAATTTTGCTCCAGAGCAATTGATCCCAGAAGTTTGAATCTTTGAATATCTTTCCTTTGCTTTGCTTGCGTTTCTAAAACCGAGAGCATAGATTAGGAATCCGTGTGCACAGTTTATTAAATTATGAATCCGTGCGCAGAGCTTATTAAACCGAGAGCATGAATTAGGAATCCGCATGGTTTAGTTTCTTTCTGGGCTGACCCCAAGGGGGCTCTGTACAGATGTGAGCTGTGGCCTGTTAATAAAATACCAGGTGTCGCTTATAAGCATGTACATGCATGCATGTTTTCACAGTCAAGCATAAAAGATGTGCAATCATGCTTTTCTCTATCGGGGCAAAGATCCCAAAGCAGGTCATAAGATACTGTCTTCAGGTAGGTTTAAAGAAGTGGAGTCACTGTGGTTGTACATATTGGAATGATTGGGATGTGCAAAAAATAGATTTTTCTAGGATAAGGGGTGTTTGGTTAAACTTTCAAACTGTACACACTGGAAGAGACTTACCAGGCCATTGTATTCTCTCCTGTGTGTGATCTTCCACTCTTCCCACTGGTTGTCCAGAGAGGCTTGATCCAGGTGGCTAAGAGCTGAGGCCGCCAGCAGCAACACGCACACACACTGCAACATCCTGAAAAAAAAGGATAGTAAAAGAAACATCATTCTGTATAGGTTTCTGTGGCCCTCTGTAGTTAAGTTTTCCAAGGAAACCCTCCAACGGCTGGCATTGCAGATAAAAGCTGCATCCTGTCCAGAGGTCAGTGGGATAAAAAAGACAACTGGTGTTCTGAGTGCTAGAAGTCTGGGGAAAACACTAACTCATTATTTAATGAAACACGATGAAATTCAAAGATAACGGATGACGTTCGTCAGCAGCTTCATACCCAACATACGTAGCAGACACCAGATAAAGAATCAAACTCCAGTGAGCGAAACACATGCTAAATACATTATGTTGAAAAAGTTCACCCGTGCTCTCATTGAGGATTCTCTGAATTTTTCCCAGACTTGGAAAAAATTCACAGCACTTGCAATGTTTTTTGCCAGCTTTGCGTCTCTCCCATCTGTCAGTTTCTCCCTCTTTCTCTCGTTTAATTACATCCTGCTTCTATTCTGCATTTGTGTCCGTTGTTTCCAGCAAATGCCATCGACCTGTAACGTTTAACTACGCTGAAAACAGAAAACGTCCTTTAACTTTGAGGATGTGTGAACTGAGCTGCTATTCAATGTCTGCTTCCTGCACACATTTATTCTAGTTAGTCTGGTTTCACCCTTAGGTGATTGACGGAAATGCCATGATTTAAATAGCAGCGTTGCACGATCTATGCAAATAATTTACAGTTAACTTGTGTTGTGTCGCTGTGTGACTATATTCTCCTTGTTTCTTTGTGCTTTAGAAATTACACCGTTAATCAATAAATGTATACGTTTTCATTTGTCTCTTGTTATACGCCACGTGACATCTGAAGAGGACAAAATAGCTCCCACTTAAGGCTGCAGCTCTGGCTTCCAAAACTCTTTCAATTAAGGTGCAACTGGGTCAAAATCATTCTCTAATCCTATTAAGACTAATTACTTTCTTAGCTGTAAAAAGTACTTCTTGTATCTGCACCTTAATTCAAAGGGAATAAATGTATTGACAATGTCAATGTAATGACTGTAATGCCTGTAATGAAAACAGTTGGGCAGTTGTTTTCAATGTAGTGCAACAGTGCAGAAATTACTTTGACTCAATGTAAATCCTTTCAGACTGATTCTTACAAACTCTAAAACTAACCTTGTTCAAGAGAAGCAATTCACAAAACTGAAAGTAAAACTTAACGTAGTAAACAATACTTTACCTTAAGTCCAAAAGTCAAACAGTTTGGTGAAGTTCCCGAGTGCAACTCTGTCTTCTACTGTCAAAGTAATTCAGTGTGTGAGTTTTTATGGGTTAGAGTTTGAGGAAGTAGCCTACACTGGGATATCCATGGTCTGGGGAGGAGTTTTCTTGTTTTTCCAGTCAGGGGAATTACATCTGGTTTCACTTTAATAAGCAAAGATCCCTAAAACAGATGATGTCAGGTGTCGAATTACACACCGTCTGAAAAACCACACAGAGGCTAGCACTGAACTTAGCACCCTGCTGCATTCTGGGACACTGCTTGAAAAATGAATGCTCTTGGATTTTTTATTTTTTTTTAAAGATTGCTTCTTGAAGTATATTCTCATCCTAACCTCAAACATCACTTGCATTATGTATCAGAACATGGTAAAATATGAACAAGTGCGTAGTTCTTGGCTTTAATATAGAATAATCAATATGATATGAAAGAGGAAAGACTTAACTTTGAAGTGCTTTCAAGTCTATGCTTAATCATTTTGAAGAATAATTCTGGGAGTAGATGAATGAATGGACCTAAAGACCCTAGGACATAAAGAATACTTCATTTTTAAACTTTTTATGTCTTTATTAGCAAACTTGTACACTGTATTTATCAATGGGATTTGAAGAGTTTTAACTGTTATACTGCTTTTTATATTTTCATCAAGAAATGGCCAAAACTGCATAGTGCCCCTTTAAAGCCTGCTGTTTATTTGTAACACTTGAAAAATGCAATCAATACAATACAATGCAATACAAGGCATCATACTGTTGTTTCCCCTACCTATCTCCTAGACATGTCTTTATACTATGAATTTGTTTTGCTGGTTAAGTTCAAACAAGCCTGTGCATTTCGGCCTGGATGATGTACCCAGGCAACTTTTTTTTTTTAATTTTAGACCGTTGGAAACCAAGCATTGTTTGACCCCGTGCAAGTCATGTCCAGGGATCGGGGTTTGCATTCGCAAGTAAATGTGACCGTTTTTGTGTATTAAGATCCATCATGAGCATCAACATTTTATTTCATTGTGGAAAGGCTGATGTACAACCAAAAAAGGAAGATATGTGTGTCTTTCCATTACAGATCTTGTTGGTAAAAAAAAAAAACACACCGTACATGAATCAGATTATGGGAACATCCAATTGATTTATGAAAAGAAGAAAAGACTACAAAGCCTTTAGTTATTATTGGCTGACATCTGCACATTTATACCTTTGCCCCGAACATTATTAAAAAACAATATTAGTTATTAAAGGCTAGCATGTAAACATGTTGCATATTATAGAAGAAGAGCAGAAAAGAGTCTTTTAACATTAATAGTACATGAACAAGACATATCACACCTCGATCACGAGCGTTAACTTATTCAAATAAATGTCCCACGACAGCGCAAATATAGATATTTGCAATATTTATGTTCTCTGATGTGTCGTCTGGCTTTTGGTGGATATGTACTGTACTTCCTCATGCAGTGAGTCAAGAGTCCCATATGTGTCCGGTCTGTGTGTATATATGAACAAGTCGTATGACTCCTATAGTCATACAGCAGTCTAGCACACGTAGTCATCTATCTAAATATAAGAACGTCCCGTGTACCTCATATGTCCAATGATACATGGCTGTGTTGCAGAAGGTTACTCACACATGTAATGAGGTCTGAATGAGCAATAACTGAACTTCGAATGGGAGGCCTCAGTTATATTACAGATAAGTTCAGTTTGTCTTTATTGTCCAATAAAGTAAACAGGCAAAAAGATTATATAAAAATCTATGATATTACAGAACCATTATCAACTATTACAACCATAACTTAGACGTCACACACATTTAAAAAGGCACTTAAATGTATTAAAGTTGGCATTAGATGTCACTTTATAACATTAATATTTGTTCACAAAGCCTGCCTATGGTCCCCAGTGGCTAGAAATGGCGATAGGTGTAAACGAGCCATGGGTATCCTGCTCTGACAGAAAGCTCAGATTGGCCAATCGGAATCTTGCTCCTTATGAGGTCATAAGGAGCAGACAACAGCTTATGGGGTTTGAGATTGCATTTCGGCCGATGTGTTCTGCGTGTTTCGCTGTCCACACGGACTGTTTACCTGCACGCAAGCAAAGCCAACCAAAATCTTGTCTTGTTACCTACAGATTTAGCACTTATATGCAGACATCTGTTTATGGAGATTAGCTATGGGACTTGGCTTGGGAAGGATAAGAAGTGTTGCCGGTGCAAGTCCTGGACGGACCACGTATGGAGTGTGGACTGGCAGCTGGAGAGGGCACGCCCTGGGCACTCCTGAGGTGCTCTTGAGCAACACACAAACCCTTTACTGTTCAGGTCACTGTGCTGCGGCAATCCCTCAACAGTGATGCATGTGCCTCTGTGTGTGTGTTAGAATAAAAAAGTTTCATTATTTCATTGTTTCCTCTTGCAGGCATTGTTTTTAAAGTAAACATTTTTTTATTTTATATTGATACAGAAGTGTATGTATAGATGCAGCTTTCCATATGTTAAGTTTGCAGCTTCAGCGCCCCGTAGGTCACAAGCAGTCTCCGCTGCTGTGCTAAGATCTCCGTTCTGTTAAGGTCTCTGGTGTGTTAAGTGGAGCACAAGCTCGATGCTTTTTATTTTATTATTTTTTTCTCTTTTATTTTTTGTATTATGTCCGCTGAATTTTCAGATGCTTTAAGACTCTTCCTCCAGGTTCCGCCACTTTAGATAATGAGACTCATGGACAATAGTGTTACGATTGATCTATCATCCAGGACCTGACCCTTTTCACAGGACCAATGACCAAGCAGCAGGTGTGTAAATGTGTGTGTGTGTTTGTGTGTGTGTATGTGTGTGTGTGTGTGTGTGGGGGTGTGGGTGGGGGTTTTGATGAAAGTGGGAACGGCTATGGGCCATGACATATTTATTATCCAATATTCCTTACTGAGGAATATTGGATTCCAAGTGGTTGATGGCTCTATTTTTATCTGCTGTGTTAGAAAATCTATTAATATCTCTACAAAGTGACGTTGAGAATGCATTTCTATAATCCCAGTGCTCTGATGTGCAAAGCGCCAGCCATTATCTTAATGTTGCGATTGATTTTCTACTCTGACGCTTCATTGTGCACACTGGAAAGTAATCTGAGGCCCAGTTTGATGGTCAATTCCTGTTTTCTGTCCTATTCTTCTCTCCATGAGGCCATCTGTTTCCCATTTTGGTGCACATTGTCAGAACCCACCGCAAAACTGGAAACCACTCAGCTCCCAGGATCCTTTGCTCCCGTCATATGATCAACTTGCTGACTCAGACCATCACGGGATGTTCGCTTCTTGCCATTACAGAACTGAGTTGGCTCTGTAATGGCGAGAAGTAATCTTACATCACAGCAGAAGATCGAATGACTTCCCATTTTCTACATGCATCTCCGATCCATATGAGTCCCTCAGGAAGAGATTATGTAACCCTAATGCAGTTCCCTGTTGAAAGTAATTGTGTTTAAGCACTAGCAGACATTCCGATTCTTTTCCTCTGCCAATCTACCGAGAGGCTTTAAATCCCGATCTGAACTGTGTGCACTTTTCACTGACCAGTTCAGAGATTAGAACCGCAAACACCAAAGAGGTTTTAAAGGCTTGTTTTGACTCCAACAGATTAGACGCCGTTGTCTTTTTTCATTCCATGCTCAGATTGTTTATTGAGGGTATTAATAGTAAGTGCATTCACTGTCAAAAGTAGTTTGAGCCACATTTGTCCTGATTGCTCCTCTTTCTGACCGTTTCAGTGTTCCTAAAAAAGTGAACAGAAAAGGTCCCAAGCCTCATCAACTGTTAAATTCTACAGATAAAGACAGATACATTAAAAATAACAGGCAGGTGATAAAGAAAATCCAATTTCTTAAAGGCAACCAATATGTTTACTAACAAATGTCTTTCTGGAATTTGAATATTTTTGCAGACAATTTGTATTTTTTTGTCTTTAGTGTTCATACATTCAATGAGTCAATACTGCCCACTCCTGGAGGAAAAGGGACCCAAACATAAACCTATTTTTTCTTTGCTGCCATGGTTTGGAAACCAATTGTTACAAATGGGCTGAACTAACTTGGACTCGTTAAACAACTCCCAGCTGCTAAGGTTGGTACCAAGCTGGTATCATTAGTTGTACTGTCTCGTTTCTTCGCTGGTTGCATTTAACGTGAGAATGAGACAACACTTAAACTGAATATTTCGTACTTCCAGTGTTAATCTACTTGTGCTGTGTTAATCTGACTCACCCAGAATCTGCATGGTTTCGTGTCTAAAGATGGCAGCTTGCTGAGTGACCACAACGTAGCGGGTCCGCTCCATCGGGCGTCTGTTGTCCACACTGATAATGTGGTTTATCAGCATCACACAAACCCCCTTATTTTCCCTACTTAAAGACACTAAACTGATATTATAACACTATTTTTAAAGAACAGGAACTCTACATTTGAAATGTTAAATTGTCTAGAAGGCTGATTGGTGTGTCACCCAGTGTCCCTGTACACTAGACAGTGGACAAGCGGAGAAGCGGCTCCATTTTAAATGATGACTCCCACCCTTAATTAATTTTAGCTTCTTCTTTTTGGACAGAGATTTATAGTCACAAATTGTCGAACAAAGTGGAATAAAAACAGCTTTGTTCAAGCAGCCATCACGCAGATGAACAAGTCGTAGCAATATTGCGCAGATGCATGCTCTAGAAGCATCCTTTATTTTATTTTAGTGGTTTTGTGATTATAGGAGCCTTGAGTACTTTTATCATGTATGTCTAATATCTGTGTTGTTTAAGAAATACATGTCAAGATGGATGCTTCCTTCAAACCAAATCTACCTACAAGTACTAAAAGAGTAAAGGAGGCTTTAAATGTATTGATTAGTTATCATGATCAAGGCCATCTCTGTGGACACAAACTGTCTCCTGGGTAAAAGTAAGTGACCCATCCCATCTCTCCTTTCTGTGGGCACTGATTAGAAATGCTTTTGGAATAAGTTTCCCCTTTGAAACATAAATTAAGAATGCAGTTTAGTTGTATGGGAATGTAATATTTAGGAGACAGGGATGCTACCAAAATATCTCTGAAATAAATCAGGCTAATTCTGTATGTGTATATTTTCTGCAAAAATAAGGAGAATAGAAATAAGTTTTATTGAAGATTGAAATATAAAGTCCGTCTTAAATAGAAAGTTCAGCGTTTCGGGACACATACAGCAACCCCTGTAAAATCACAAACTATTTTTCAGATTTTTGTTCGTATTGAAGGCACGACATATATTTAGTTTAGGTACCTGATATTGGCTACATTTATGCACATGATATAAATAGCCAAACAAAAAAACATTCTGTACTTGACTCCATCACAGTAGCTGGATCTCAGTTTTTAAAACAGCGCTTACTCCTTGGCTCTGCTGGGATTATGCTCCAGTGATGGTTTGCGAATAGGCAGCAGATGGAGGAGTCTGGTCCCACAGCTCCAGGGTAGGTGGAGGTAAATCAGATCATAGCAGTTAAGATTAACAAAAAAAAAAAATATATATATATATATATATATATATATATATATATATATATATATATATATATATATATATTGACCTCAGTCATTCTTCAACAGCAGCATCAAACAACTTAAACTTTGCCTTCAATACATAAATCTGATTATTTCTGAAAAGAACTGTTTGTTCTGTCCTGTGAGCAGTTCATACAAAAATTGTGACCTGATTTTGTAGCTCTGTAATAACATTCAGACAGACTAAGGTCAGCAGGGCCACCAAGTGAATCTAGGTGCACACAAAGATAGAAGAGGCATCCCTGTTAAGCACAATATAAATATGTATTCATATAATCGGGGCTAAGAGGGTTAAGATAACTTAATCAGGACGTATAATGCATTTGGACTCAGGTCCTCTTGGCACAAAGTCCCTACAACTGGAACAAACATAATACAGACAGGAACAAGAACAAGTACATACAACAGACAACGTACTAATATGCACAACACGTGTCTCTGAATCACAGGTGCATCCATGGGGGGTTGTTTTTGGATCTTATTTGGATTAAGGTAAGGGGGTTAGCTTAAGTTATTTAGATTACAGTTTTTTTCAGTCGCTAACAAGCGTTTGTCGAACCAGTTTTCACATTTTCAAAACTCTAAACACAATTAGCACAGCATCGGTCTTTTGTGGCCATACCATTCACATTTCAAGTCATTTTCACACAATATGCAGTTAGTGAATACATTTCCACAATGCTTACATTTTCTTAACAGACAAGCTATACCTCCAACAAAATTGTGGATTGTTTTGTAGTATTTACAAATGTTAACACACACCATCCCACAACAGCAAAAACAATAATCCAAACCTTAGACACAGTATAAAACCTCTGCTTCTGCAATGATATCAGTTAAAAAACAATGTATATCAGGTGATAATGAAAATAAACAATTGAATAATTCACACACAGCTGATTTATGTTGGGTAAATTGGGCAAAGCACAGCTGATTCCAATCTGGCTTAGACTAAGTGGCCAGGGTTATTTTTTTCTATTACATTGACACTTATACATAAGGAGGACTTTGAGGAGTGATGTTTTGGAAACAGAAACAGAAAAAGGCAAACACTGTAATGTCTGGACAAGGAAGAGTAAGAGCAAGGGGCCCAGGGAGAAGAGCAGGAGCAGGGAGAGGAGCAGTGAGGCAGGAGTAGTGAGAGGAGCAGTGAGAGGAGCAGGAGTAGTGAGAGGAGCAGTGGGAGCAGGAGCAGTGAGAGGAGCAGGAGTAGTGAGAGGGCAGTGAGAGGGCAGGAGTAGTGAGAGGAGCAGTGAGAGGAGCAGGAGTAGTGAGAGGAGCAGGAGTAGTAGAGGAGCAGTGAGAGGAGCAGGAGTAGTGAGAGGAGCAGGAGTAGTGAGAGGAGCAGGATAGTGGAGGGCAGTGAGAGGAGCAGGAGTAGTGAGAGGAGCAGGAGTAGTGAGAGGGCAGGAGTAGTTGAGGCAGTGAGAGGAGCAGGAGTAGTGGGAGGAGCAGTGAGAGGAGCAGGAGTAGTGAGGAGGGCAGGAGTAGTGAGAGGGCAGGAGAGTGAGAGGAGCAGTGAGAGGAGCAGGAGTAGTGAGAGGAGCAGTGAGAGGAGCAGGAGTAGTGAGAGGAGCAGGAGTAGTGAGAGGAGCAGTGAGAGGAGCAGGAGTAGTGAGAGGAGCAGGAGTAGTGAGAGGAGCAGTGAGAGGAGCAGTGAGAGGAGCAGTGAGAGGAGCAGGAGTAGTGAGAGGAGCAGGCCCAAGGAGAGGGCAAGGTAGAGGTGTACGAATGCGTGGTGGTGGCATTCCAAGGGCTGCAAGAACAGTAGTCAGTGATGAAATTCGTGCCACTATCGTTGACCATGTAATCAACCACGGTCTTTCACTAAGAGAGGCTGGTGAAAGAGTGCAGCCCAATTTGAGGCGGTCAACGGTTGCCTCCATTATACGCATCTTTCAACAAACCAACAGGTAAGTATTGCATTTTACATGGATTGTTTCTATTCTCACTTGTCATGTCAATAAGGTCACACAGTAATGCATATGTTGAATTTTTTGTCCCTCTAAAGAATGCAACGTCTTCCACCCTCTGGGGGAAGAGGAAAGCTCCTCAATAATGATCAAGAGCTTGCCATTGTAGAAATGGTTGTTGCAAATAATGCAATGAAACTGCATGAAATTCAAGCTAGAATTGTGGAGGACCATGAGATATTTGACAATATCGATAGCATCAGCCTCACAACCATTACGGACATTGTCCAAACACAGAGTGCGGATGAAGCAGCTCTACACTGTTCCCTTTGAGAGGAACAGTGAGAGAGTCAAGGAGCTCGGCGACAGTATGTCCAGGTATAGTGTATATTCAATTCATTGTCCAGTTCTATAAGCTTTGCACTTTGCAAGCAGGTAACATACACAGTAATAGGTTACAGTACAGTATGGTATACAGTAATGACATGATTTACATTAACTTTGTTTCAGAGAGTTATGGAATTGGAGGCCAACCAGACCCCTCATGAATTCATATACATAGATGAGGCAGGATTCAATCTGGCCAAAAGGCGTCGACGTGACGAAATATAATTGGGAAAAGGGCCACAGTTGATGTGCCAGGACAGAGAGGGCAAACATTACCATGTGTGCGGCAATTGCAAATGCAGGATTACTCCATCACAGATGTCAGGTTGGACCCTATAATACAGCAGCGTCCTCGCCTTTCTCAATGATCTCCACCAGCACCTGGTTCCAGAGCAGGATCAGGAGCGTGAAAACATGAGGACCTTTGTAATTACCTGGGACAATGTGGCTTTCCATCATTCGCAAGCAATAACATGGTTTGAAGTCCACCCAAGACTGGTAAGTCTCTTCCTTCCACCCTATTCACCTTTCCTCAACCCCATAGAGGAGTTCTTTTCTGCATGGAGGTGGAAGGTTTATGAGCATCAGCCACATGACCAGATGTCCCTCCTTCAAGCCATGGATGCTGGCTGCAGGGACATCACAGTTCATGACTGCCAAGGGTGGATCCGACATATGGCGTTTTTATCCCAGGTGCATCGCCTTGGATAATATCAGATGTGATGTTGATGAAAACATGTGGCCTAACCCTGAAGATCGCAGAGATTAAATGCAGTAATTTTGTGCTTTTTATTCCCTCCTCCCTTTCTATCTGGGCTTTTACAGTTGTTTTTTTCTTATCGTTTCATGGATATTTTGTTCACTGTAAGCAATACTGTATAAAATTGTACAATACTGCAGCAATTCTGTTCTATCATACCGTGTTTCTACTGTACCTCCTGTAGTAAACAGTAAATGAAAACAAACTGATTTGCTTTTACTGGAATGATTTTGAATGTGAACATTACAGTACATGTGGACATACAATTCCCAACCAAGACATGTAGTGTAAAAATGGTGGATTGCATGTTTTGCATGCAAATACCTGTAAAACTGAAACATAAAAGTCTATGCAGTTTTTGTAATGTCAACAATAGCCAGTATTCTGAAACCTGGTGTACTTTGATTGACTGCATGTACTTTCTGAAGCGAAAACAAGTGTTATTCTTTGACAGAATAATGTCATTTTGAGCCAGGTTTCAGGGTTTTGGTAAAGTTAGTGTGTGCAGAGAAGGATGTGTTCTATTTTGAAATGAAGAGTTAGTATATGTTTAACAAAATGTGTTTTTGAAGAAAAAATTATCCATTTGGCCAATTGTGTTTTGTAGGTGTGAGTCTGTGTTAAGAGTTTAGAAAAAGTATCTGAAGTATGGGTAAGCGCTTGTTAGCGATTGAAAAAAACTGTAACATGGCTGGGGTTAAATAGTTGTGTTTTAATCATCAGGAACTGAATAATATCTTTTTGTATATCTTAAAAGGGGTCACTCACAGTGCTAGGATCATGGAGAGTAACTGCCCAACTCTGCAGCTCTACAGAGCTTTTTAGCCTCTTTAAGCTCATTGTTTGATACATTTACTTTATGCTTCATTTGTACTGCTCTCATCAACCCCATTACCAGCAGCAGAAGGCAGCTGCTTTCAGCAAAAAGCTCAGATTAACCCACTGTGCACTAACGGTCCGCCACCAAATGACAAATTTGGTGACTTGCTGAAAAAGGAGAAGTGGAACATCTTGATGGAGTCTGATGTTTTTTCGCATGAGCTTGATGTTTTGTTTTTGCAGGAATTGGTGGAGACCGAACCAGAAGTCAAAAGAGACTGAATACTACACTCAAATTCAAATCTAAATCTAATCTTGCTTCACATCTGCTGAATGTGAAAGTGGACAATTGTTTGCCAACTGAAATGTAAGGCTGAAATAGTTAAATCAAGGCTGTGACAGAAATCACTCCCTATTATTATTATTATTATCATTATTATAATCAATTTTCCATGTATATTTATGCTCAATGCAATGCATTCTTGTATAAGCCCGGACTTCTAAAAAAATGTGTCATACAACTAAACTGCATCCTCAATTGCATTTAGAGCAAAATTTATAATCTCCCAGATTACTTTTTTGGAGCAAATTGCAGTCTCAGTTTGTGGTTAAAGTTATGTTTGTTACATGCAGTACGTAAGTTAAGATTGTGACATACAGAAAGTTAAGTATGTAACATATATGTTTAATATTAAGTACCCTACATACTGTAAGTTAACTTACATACTGTACATAAGTTGAAACGTATCCATGATACATCCATGCATTTCCATTGAAATGTATTTGAGAACACAGTTTGTTTGTGTGGGAATGTAATTTTGTAGGAGACGGCTGCAAATAGTCACATACAATAGCACGGAAAAAGCACGCAGCACTGGATGCAGAGCTCAGCATTGATTCAATGAGCGCCACATATCTATTTGGACCGCCTATTGTGAGAAATAGGCTGTGGACATGTGTGATTATGTGTATGGGACATGACGAAATTTTTATTTTTTTTTCCCTTCCATGGTGTGCTTCATTTGAAGATATTATCTAAGTATATAAACTCCTCACTGCATTGACATCAGATTTACTTAGGGTAGAAAAGTGAAATGCATTGGTTAAATCAGTTATCAGTATCTGAGGAGACTGTCCTCCCCATACCACAATCTTTTAAATTCTATATTTAACCAAGTAGTTTTGGTGCCTAAACTTAACCAAACTGCGCTACGTTTGGTGGTTTAGATAAGAGGATGTAAAATGCTCCTATGTTATATTTCCAGTCACATCTATCAGCGTTAATTTATTAAAGACTTGCTGGGTTATTAGAGGGCAGGAAAAAACAACCTGAATATCATCACATGGTTTGGAGGACTTGTTGTATATCAGGTCTGTGAATGTCTAGACCTCTTTCCATTTAATAATTATATGCACTAACAACATTTACTTTTAAGATCATATTTTCAGAGTTGTCAGAATGCTTCCCTTTGAAATTAAATTAAAAAAAATGTACAGTATATCATAAATTCTGTAAAATTCATTATATTTTGGATATGCTTCATTTTTATGTGATTGACTCTAAATAAGCAGAGGCCATCTTTTTATAAGTAAGCATTTGAATAAATAAATGTGATATTAGCCTCCAAATTATTGTCACCTGTCAATTAGGTGTGATACACATGTTAGAAACCAATAAACTGCAGAGGTTTTGTCAATGACAGAAAACCACATGACATGTGTGCTTTGAAATGAAACGTGACTATGAGCACTGAATCCAACTCTGACATCTGTGTGTGTGTGTGTGTGTGTGTGTGTGTGTGTGTGTGTGTGTAGGCCATCAGCTCATTGTTGACCTTCCCTATGTTGTATCTTTATCATGTGCCGATGAGAAAATTCCTGAGAAAAACTAGCAGCAAAACAAAGTCAATCATGATTCCAGCAACTAATCTATTTATATGGCCTGGTCACTGTGCATCTGTGCCTTCAGTTGATGTGTTGTCCTGCAATGTTTACAGGATTAGTTGTAAGCAGAGAGAAAAAAAAACCTCCATATCACACACAGTGAATGAAAGCTCAATTCACAAATGCAAGCTGCCAGCACACATTCATCATTTCTCCGATGGTTGATCTGTCACGTGCTTCCACAGCTCATCTGTGTTCAAGTTCACTCTTCAGGGATTAGTCATCGCCATGAGATTTTAAAGTGCCTTACGCGTCTCTCCTTTAATTCATATTTTTAGATGAGGGTTATGCAGAAACTGCTGACACTCAGAAATTAAATGAGCTAAAGGCTTGTAGCTTAAGTGACACTCTCTTTATAGTGGTGCCAATATTTTAACCCTAAAGAATACTTCAGCACTCCGCATCAGCTGGACTCTCATTAGAGGAGGCAACAGCTGAGACCTCGACATGGATTAAAAGGCTAAAAGGTCTATTTCTACTTGTATGTTTTGGTCTGTGAAATAGCATTAGTGCAACTTTTGAATCCTGTTGATAGTCCACAGGTAGTTTACGGAGGTTTAAGTGTCAGGAGCTTCAAGGCTTAGAAGAAGAGCCATGTTGGAAAATTTTTAATAGACAAACAATAAAAGTTGGATTAAAAAAATAACTGCCAACCTTAACGACCCAACCTGTGCAAAAAACGATGCCTTCCTGCTCACAATTTGTTGCTTGTTGCAGGTTTTGAATGCAGATTATTTCAGTGTATGATAAGGTTGTGTTAGGAAACAATTCGTTTGATTATTCTCAGTTTAATTTCCAAAAATAGCCCATACATTTCTTCCTTATCCAACATCTTGGTTAAAGGAAAGGTGCTGACTGTTGTTTGTTTTCTCTCTGTCTCATTGCAAAGAACATATCAGGAAACACTGGATCTGCTAAAAAGAACTAATCCCTGCATAATATACTTGGCTCTAAGAACAGGCCCGGCTTGTGGATGGCAGCAGGATGACCAGATGTCACTGGCAGCCACTATAAAAGGATGGGTACTTGAGAAGCCCTCTTTTATCTCCTCCCCCACCCTGATGCGCGTCCTATTGGATCTCTGGGATGAGATGGATGCTGGGCAGAATCCTGTGTTTCTTTGCTTATTTAGACATTAAATTAAAACCATACCAGCCAGTCAGCATTGTGGCAGATAGTTTTCCCACATTTTATTAAACAGGTCTTCAACCTTCCTTGAAGGAGTTTCATGCTATTGGTTTCAGAATTTTAGTCTCCCATGATATTGTTATTAAGTTAATTTTAGCTTTTCATTTCTGACATGAGGAAACTTCAAGAGAAAACTCAAGTTGAAAGTACTTTTTGACATTAAAATGGTTCAAATTAAAGCCACAATCCTTATTTCAAATGTAAATGTTAACTGCTCTTAAATAGTGGATATCGATCTAGTCTCGCATTGCCAGACCTATCTTCACAGCGCTGCCGAAAACATTCCTGCATAGAAGAAAAGTGTGCTCTGGTTTATTGGCATTTCTTTAAACCAATCACAACCATCTTGGGCGACGCAGCATTGGTGCCTCGTAATCGCCTCAGGAAGGAACTTGTTTTGGTGTAACGTCGCGTGGGGAGGCGATCTCTAGACTTAAAATGACGAGTGTGTGATGAGAATTTTACTTAAAATGATAAACATAATTTGATTGTCGATTGTGGCTCGGAGGATGGTTCCTGAATTGATCTGAGTTTTAAAAGCCTAAGAAAGACACAATGACTAACACTGAGAAAGTGGAAGGTGAGGGACATCAATCTGAAAATAAAAGATGTTCGGTGGAACCTCCACTGGATCTGTCTAATAAATGAAACGTCGACCATATAAACTAATATTGTTCCAAATTGGGTTCTTGAAGATATAAATGCTGCACAAAGACATTTATTTTTGAACCACTAATGGCTGAAAAACAAGCTGAAAAATTAAGTATAGTGTTAGTTCAGGGAGTGACCTGAAGTGGCCCTGTCTCCTAAAAATTAACTTCCCACACAACTAAACTGCATTCTCAAATACTTCAGGGGGAAAACTATTTCGTCCCAGATTGCATATCCCAAATGACTTTCTAATCAAAGGTCACATTCAAACAAACACTGGACTTTAACCCGCAAAAGTCAACATTGACTTTACACAATGTTAACTTAACTTAGTTTTTCCTTGCCTCTGTGGCCCAGTGCTTGCTCTTGGTGGGAATTGTTGGGTACTGTAAATATCACAGAGTACGGTCTAGACCTGCTCTTTTGTGAAAAGCGTAATGAGATAACTATTGTTGTGATTTGGCGCTATATAAATAAAATTGAATTGAAATTGAACGTACTTAACTTTTGTCATGTACCAAACCTTCTTAACATACACACATAACCTAACCAAGCAGTTATGTTTTAAATCAGAACGTTAGCCACGTGTTTAAAACTACTAATGTTTCACAACTCCTGTCGTTGGTACGAGAATGTGTAATTGTGAAACGTGAAAATATGTTTTTATTAGAAATATAATAAAGAATGCTGTTTGGTTGTATGAGAACGTAATTTTTTAGGAGACATGTTGGCTGATTGGCAGTAGTGGTTTTCAGTATGCTTAACACAAGCTGTGTTAGCCTGGTCCTACCAGACACTCCTTGAAGGTGGGTACTCTGGATCTGCCATAACCAGTCGCTAACGTTTGGTCGTGACGTATGTCATGCCCATGTGCAATAAGAGGGGAGGCCAACATGGCTTCTTTTTGACATTAGCATTGCTAGCGTTAGCCAACTCCTTCACCACTAACCGAGCGAGCTGGAAAATTTTACTTTTCTCAAACCCCGTGGGAGGGAGGCCACAACATCATGGCCACCAAGAAAGCTCAGCAAAGATTGCTCTTGCTCAGTTTTTAACTGGGATATTTGGCAGCGTTGCCACATCGGATCAAATGGCTTCGCCGCATCTTTCTCCGCCACCATTACGGAACTACAACTCGAGCGCACAGCATCAACGTCATCGTTCAGACACTCCTTCTGTTCGCTGATTGGACCGCCAAAATTTTGGCTGGAGAAAACCTGAGAATGTGTCGTGAACCCAGATGTATTACTGAAGGGAAATGAGTCATAGGAGGGCGGAGCCAGGCTAAAGATGTGTGCCTTGTAACGTCCATTCATACTGATGCAGGTGTACTGCGTGGCCATCATTTCCTGACACTGTCACGTTACTCTGCTGACTACACTCATGTCCCATGACCCCCATGCTCCAAAACAATTTCATATTGTTGATCTTAAGCTTTAACCCCCAAAACAATTAGCTAAAGAATGGTAAAAAAAACAACTAAACTCAAACACCAAACATGATAAATTACAGGCAATAGATTGCATTGTCATCTGGCTCATACTTCAGTGTTAGTTTGTCTTGAAAATAACGTTATTGTGGGTTAGAATCAGCCTCCTTAATGATTCTCTCATCCTAATGTAATTACCATTCCCTAGTTTGTATCATCAAATTGAGCAGAAATCAAATTGAAACTTTTCTGTTTTCCACACATACACACACAGAAATCTCACAAACAGAGAGTAAAACAGAAGAATGCACTCAGAGGTAACCAACCTGCAAATTAGTCTCCTCACATGCATATGGACACAATGGATGTCAGCTGTTGATTTTTGTCTTGCAAAGCAGCCACATGCTGTTGAGAATCTGGTCACGTCTCTGCCTAATCATGCAGAAACTGCTTTCTTCAAATTACACTAATTTAAAGGGTTGGGGATGGAAACAAATTAGGTTCCTAGGTACATTGTAAGGCCGAGGGACTGATACAGCTGATTAACAGCTGATTTAAGAAATATGGTTTCCTATGCAGGATAGAAGGTTTAAAGTAAACCACTCTCTATTGACCAATCCCTTGTCTTGCCTTAGCCAGTGCTGCTGATAGCTTTAGGATTTCGACAGAAGATCCTTCTGGGTTCCAAAGGTCAAGTTTCATTATTCCTTGTTTCTAATTGGCTCCAGTTTCCAATTGTTTAATTCAGGCAAGTGCTGACCTCTCCCAACAGACCAAATCTAATTAAACCCCTACGGAATTTACAAAATATACTACTGTCCTCCCAAAACCCTGACTTGTGCAGTTTCATATGCAGATTGTCAGTTTAGCTTAAGGGCTACACTGTCCTTTCTATGTGCAGCTATTGATGAGCTGTCTGCAACCTGTTTTCTCCAGGTCTTACTGCATCTAAAAAGTTTTAAAATTATGTCTGATTTATTAAATTGTGGAATGCTGCTTTTACTGTTTTTTATTAGATCAGCTTGTTTGTGAAGGCTACCTGGAATTATGTTCCAGCAATACTTAATTTACCATTGCTGTGTGCTGACTGTTGTAAAAGTTAATAACACTTTGCACCTTCCTGTGCAGCAAGCGCAGCCTCTGTCCTGTTGTCCGTCAAAAGCAGCTTCCTGCCTGGCAGATGCTCCAGGTTCTGCTTCAGGGAAAAGAGGAAGCGCAAGGCTGGCCCGCTCTAATCAAAGAACCACAGGCGAATGAGGATTAATTAAATTGGAAAGTGAGGTTGAGCCCCAATCCTCTGTCGCCTACTGGGAGCCAAAATGAAGAACTCAAACCATCCTGAAAATCTGTTTACGGTCCGAGAAAACAATTTCAGCATTGCAAGGAAAATCCATGATTGCATAAAGTTTACATAAAGCTACTGAGTGTCTTCTCTACAGTTGTTTTTAAGGTAAGGATATGTTGCAAAAATGAAATAAACATCCCAGATCTTTTTCTGGCAGGTTTTTTTCCTCAATCCCAAAAGACTGCTTTGCTTCTTAAACTTGATACTATAAAAGTTATGAATGAAAGAACAATATTTTCCAGTTTTTTATATTCTAAGGTTGCTTTTAAACCTGGGCTGTTTGGTGCGTTTCAGATAGTCTGGTTGGTTTGGGCTGGTGGGAAAGCTCATTTGAACTCTGGCACAGATCAAACAACCCAACTCTGGTCCAATTGAAACCAGGGGTCTCGGTCGGCTCCCAAGCACTTCCAGTACAGGAAGTGGACCAAAAACAGTACTTTTACTAGCCGGTAATTTCAACCTTTACAGACTTAAATAAGGGATGATACTTTCAAATCCATCCAAGTTATTATGAACACACATTGCTGGTCGTTTAGGTGACATCTCTGTCATCAGGGCCACCCTGTCTTTGCTCAGATTTCACCTTATTTTAAATTATTAGAACACTAAAGCAAAACCAGAAAATTCCCTTATTTGTGAGACGAGACGTGCTGTGTGAGTGCTAAGGGGCCGTTCGTTTTTTTATTTAAGGGGCTACTGGAGGAGTTTTGGGGTCTTGAACCTCCCTTTGCCAATAATACATTTTTATTTGACCCTCCAAAATTATTGGGAAAAAAAGATATGACCCTCCCCAATGATTTATTGATGGCTTCTGTTCTGGTTTGCACTTGGCAAAGATGTACAGATAGTCATTGTTTTTTTACAACCATGATGTTACATCTTAGACATCACACACTGTTATGGCGGCCATTTCATGTCAGATTTACTCACTAACATTGTTGTGGAAACACAATAAGTAGAAACTAAATGTACACTTCCTGCATTACTTCAAATACTAAGTTACTCCTCTAAAACTGAGAAAGACACTACATGGAAAAAATTACACCAAACAAGCCACTTTGTAATGTTGCTGTTTTCATGAATAAAAAAGCTGGGTGACCTGCCCACCTACACTAAAAAAGGTTGGATGACCCTGCACTCAAAAAAGAATAAAAAGACATGACCCTCCCCTATTTTCCTCCAGTGGTCCATACCATGAATACAGAACGGTCCCTAACCGAAACAACAAAAAATATTCTTCTGAACTCCAGGTGTGAAAGCATCTTTAGTGCCATACCAGTAAAGGATCTAAAAATGTAAAGGTTGTACAGAGGGTGGTGCTTCTGGACACGTCATAAAGTGTTAGAAATGGGTAAGGTTCATCTTTTGCCTGAAGCAAGAGGTTTAGCAAGAAATTAATTTCTTGTAAGACTGCACAATGGATTTGGATATTTCTTGTAATAAATCTGGAAAAATGTCACCTTCAACTTTTCAGGTGAGACTGACAACAATGTGACATGTTTGTACCTATTCATTCTCCTTCTATTGTTTAAAACAACCTGTCTTGATGAAAACAACTTTTAGGCAAGAGTTTTGAACTCAATGTCAAAGTGAATTTAGTTTAAATTCTCTACAGACAGCCTTGGTTTCGGATGTCTGTTCTCACCTCGCTCTCTTTGCCTTTTTTTAGGTGTCCTTGTCCGTTCCCGGTGCTCATGAATGGAGCTCTGACAGGCACACATGCTTACATCCAAAAGGGAGGTCTCTTTGGATGGGTGACTTTGCATTTTAGGCTGGGATGCATTCACTGTAAAAATGTTTCTGCCCCCGTTTGCAACAGCTGAATGCTTGAATAGTTCGACCATGGCCTTTGAGGTATGTTTGCTCCCATTTGGTGGGTGTGTTGGGGCTGAAAACCAACGCAGCTGTGACGAAAACCCACTGGAGCAGTGATGTTTAAGAACCCCACAATGTACCAAAAGGCCTTTACTGCAAATGGTATTTTAAATGTAAAAAATATTCATGTTTCCTGAGATTCATTTAGAGAGTGTGCGCCCATTCAACTATATATGGGAGACCAGCAGTAACGCTTTGCAACAGCAAGTTCAATTACTCCAAGATTATGTCCAAAAACATTATGTATCAGGTTTGGAGTCCAGAGATACAATAAGTGCAATTAAGATTGTATATTGTTTTGCTCTTGCTGCTTGACATTTTTGACCAATGAGGACATTTTTTTGGAAAGTGGAAGCATTTTGTCTGGTCCTTGGTTCAGTTTAAGGTTTCAGACTTGGTTTTAGAGTTAGAATTGAGATTGTGTGTGTTAGATCATTGCACAGTGTGTGAAATCGTCTTCCCCTATACTTGTCTGATGGGACGGAGGACTGCTTCTGACAACTGTTCCCGGATCAGGATATTCATATTATGGACAACTCAAGTCAACACATCAGTAATTAATGCCTGTGTTCATCATGTGTGATATGAAAACATCAATTATCCACAAAGTCAAAGAAAGTGTGCTTTTGGGTCATAGTTTTAAAATGCTACCACACCACAGGGCGTCCCTCCTGATTGGCTGGTGTCATTTAGCAGTGGATCATCAGCTGCCCTGCGTTGCCTTTTCTTTCCATCACAGTTCTAGTCATTTTCATAGTTAGGTAGCTTTCAGCCAAGACTTGGTTTGTAAAAGTTTACAGCCGGCTACTGTATGCTTTTATTCTGCCTTACACTGTGTACAATGACGCAGCTAAAAAAAAAAAAAAGGACAGTGATTCGACTCCTTGGCTTCTTCACACAAATTATCACCATTTAGGGGCCACAATTACTTCTGTCTCTTCTCATTTATACAATCAAATGCAACAAAATGTATATATTTAAGGAGATAAAGTGCCTTGGTGCACAACAACTACAGCAATAGAAAATACAAAAACAAGTACTGCAAAAGAATTATACTTGTAAAAATAGAAATTTACAATTTATATAACCTGTGGATCTAATCCATCTCTGTAATGGCAGGCTTCCAGTATGGTCTTTTCAAACAGATACTTGTTCCATTAGAACTGGTCTGAGAACACCGTGTACCAGATAGTCCTCATAAGTACTGTGAGTAAACATGTGTGTGTGCGTGTTCTCTGAACGATTTTTCCATTTCGTTTTCCGGCATCAATCAGAAGTGCACTGATGGACAACACTGTCGGCTCATTCACTTTACAGTCTAAACAAGTTATATCTGTCTGTATGACCACGATGACCCTGGTTTGAAATAATAATTCACGTCCAGGATGACTGAACTGAGTTAAACTGAACTGAGAAGCAAGACAAATGTTCTTCAGGGTCATTCTGGTTTTAAAACCAAGAATTTGAGTTATTTTTTAATTTTGAAGCCTCATTATAAGTGCAGGCAGTGTGTGTATGTGTATGCCTGTTTATTAACAAGTTATCCAACCATACCATGATATGGATAGCTTGGTTATGTTTAGGCACCAAAACAACTTAGTTAAGTTCAGAAAAAGGTCGTGGTTGGATTAAAATTGTCAACGTTTATGTTTGTAAAGATAAAAAATAATTTGCCAAAATGGTCTCTGAAAGTTTTGTAAGATGACAGTCTCGTGTTTATACATAAGTGTTTATTAGTGTATCTGCGTGAGAGGAAGAAGAGGGTACTCCTCGGGGCCTACTCATCTTTATTGTACCCAGCTGTTCAATCCAGGGATTTGGCTGACCCACACATATCTGCCTCACTCCTTTCAAGCTGTGATAGTAATGTACTGTCCTGGAAACATGCCAGCACTTACTCAGTGTGGAGGATAAAAAAAAAAAAAAAAATGAAAATAAAATCACAAATCCCCTTAGAGCTGAAAGCTTAGGGATTTTACCACCTATGGTATTATTATGTGCGTGTCTCCAGAACCCTTGATGCGTTTTATCAGTTACTTTGTTGAAAACAAAGCTGCTTTTATGTCCATCGGCCGGTTGGAATCGCAGCTGTTCTGTACGTGAAAGAATTATCTTATGTATTTCGTTAACGTCAACATCTTATAAAAGGAACATTTTAGAACTTGGGTTTTTATTTTCATAGGTCATCATTTCTATTGTTCTTGATCACGGCTCGGCAAAGTAATTGCTAAGATTAGGGAAAATGGCAACAAAGTTAAAACAAAGTACTATGTGAAAAGAGTATGAGCTGTCAGATGATCAGGGCTGGAAACATTCCTGGATCTTAGAAATTAACTTGGTGAATGATATAAAGCACAGTGAGCAAAAAAGAAACGACAAAAATAAGACCAAAGATCTACGGATAAAAACAGAATTTTCCTTTAATGGAAAGAAATAAGACATATTCTCTTAAGTGGCAAATAGTTCCACTGGACAGTTGGAGACTGTCCTCCAAAATGTTAACGTTTATGG
>JABXJD010003489.1:0-20944 GCA_013375575.1 Percina caprodes
AGAAAACAGAATTGATCTTTGAGGAGTGGTGACAGTAAATTCTGCGTCAGTTTAAGGCCATGACATACCAAGCCGATGATCAAGAACTAATGAAGGCCACCTGTGGCATTGCCTCACGTCGCCCCACGTTGCCCCATGTCGCCCCACGTCGCCCCACGTTGCCCCACGTCACCCCACGTCACCCCACGTCGCCCCACGTCGCCCCACGTCGCCTTTGTCTTAATCGAAAATTAGCCCTGGAACACACCGCAGAGACTACAGCCGATGCCCCAGTTCCACATACATAATAAGCATGTGTGCAAGGAAATAACTCTCCACACCAGCAGGTGGCTTTAAGGTTATTTTAAATTTCACAGTAGAATTAGCATTAGTATATTTTGTAATTTGTTGGTATATGTTGATTTTTTTTTTTCTCCAACAGTAAACACTGTTCACACACTGCTCCAAACAGCTCTGTTGTAGTCCAGCTTTTACTTCCGTGACGAACGTGCATCACTTTGTAACACATTACAATGCTCACCTAGCTGCTAGCATAGCACGCCCTCATACTCTTTTTTTAATTTATTTATGTTATTTATTTTTTTTATTGATGCTAATGACTTGTAAAGATACAAATACACAAAATATCATACAATGTCATGTATGAAAATACATTTGTTTATACAAAAACGGGACACATACATCAATAAAGTATTATTAAGATTATTGCTGATTCTGAACCAAAAAAAAAAAATCATACAAAACAAAATAAGTAAAACTGTTCAGGATTTCTAGACTGTGTAGAACTCCCTCATACTTCTGGCTGGCTAGTAGTCCTTACCTAGCTGCTGCTGCATGTGTGCGACTCCCAACAAAGATGGAATAGAAGTGAGAATGCCTCATTCTGTAACTAAAACACAGAGCTCAACACACAGGGTGAAAAGAGGAGCTGCAGAAATGCGCAGTACAACAACAATATGGTGTTTTTAAAAAAAATAAAACCATGTAAACCTATTTTATAAACTTGAAAATTAGCATAATATGAGCACATTAATATCTTCAAAAAGCCATATACTGCTTGCACAATCCTCGTCCCATTTAGAGAAATGAGAAAAGTGGCTGACAGAATTTTTCACTGCAGCTTTGACTTCCTTCCAACAGCAGCACCTTAATTCCAGGCTTAGCCAAAGACGTTGGAGAGCTGTCTGAGAGAAGATGTATTTGAGTCTGGAACAATGTATCCACACATCTCAACCCACCACATTTGCAGTCTTAATGGCAATAAGATTAACGCCACAGTGATGTGCACTATTTCTCTTGTTTTTTGCAAAGGATAAATGTCTTCACAGGGGCGTTTCTAGGATTTGAGGACATTGGGGGCTTATCCCGGACCTCTTTAGAGGGTGTCCGGGGGTATCCTTCCCCTAGATTTTCTTTCAATTTCTATTTTTAGGCTTTTTTTAAATGCACTGTGGCATCTTATTACTAATTATTGAAATCTCTTTCTCTCTGTCTTTCCTCTCTGACTTCAGGAAATTGTGGTTTTATCTGTAGTAAAACGAATGAGTCTTCTACCGTTTTTAGTTCACACCTTACCATTACATAATGTTTTGCAACGTCATCTTTGTAAAATAAAAGAAAACGGCACTTACAGTCATGACAAAGACAAATTGACTTCTTACACTTCCTTCTCTTTTGAAAATATCCCAAAATGAGTCGTTTTTTCTGTAAATTGTGTCACTCAGTGCTCACCGTCAGCCACTCTGCATTCATACTTTAGAGACGTGCATTTATTTTGACAGAATGTTATGTTAATATCACATGTTCACTAAATTCCCATAGAAGCAGGCAGATTTCTATTTTTATAGGCCAATTATTTCATGGATCCAGGATACGATGCATCCAGATAAAGTTCCCATGGTCTTTGGAATTGAAATATACATGTATATATATATATATATATATATATATACATATATTTCAATTCAAACAAAAGTATATATATATACTTTTTGTTTGGTTCAGAGCTATTCATAAAACATTCAGGGCTGTAGCTTTGGGGCCCCGGGCCTAACAATTGCATATAAAGGGATTCCTGAATTGGGTGGGTTTGCCTTTTCATCGGAGTCTCAGCCAGATCTTCTTTGAGGGGGTTTGCATGCTAACGTCTATCTATCCAGGGCAGAATCTATGGCGCACAGCACTTTTGAACCCACTTTGCACAAAAGCACTATTTAGGCCACTTAGACATATCTTTTTGAAGATGAACAGAAAGATCAGATGTTCAGTACCACTGGAGAAATGTAGTCAGGGCATTAGAAACAGAGTTGCATGGCACTGGCCTGGGGATATGTGAGCAGCAGCATTGTGTTGTTTGACCACGAAAAAGCATCTTTATATTCAAGGGTTTCTTTTATGCTGCATGTTTTCTTTCATGCCATGTTTTCATTTCAAAGATCCAGTTCCATTATTCGGTTTTCATTACATAGGCTGCTTGCCTCACGGGCATTTTTAATGCTATCTACACAGAGCAGGTTAAACTAAAAGGAACTTTACCAGAATCAAAGGGTAATAAACAGGATTGGCAACTTGTTGGCAGTTTAAAAATGTAAAACTGCAAGTTGAGAGAACAGGGACACAATAGTGACAGATGGGAATGGTTAGAGAGCTATGGCAAGGAAGCAACATAAAAGATATGTCAAAATAGAGTTGGAAAGGGACCGGTATATAGACAGGTTGGCAATGAAAAGGTCTGCAGGTGCTGGGGGAACATGTATGCATGTAATTTATGCTTGCCATAGAAAATCTTGGGGAAGTTTTTTCTCTACTTTTCCCGTAGATTACAAAGAAGATGAGAATCAATTTCCTTTAGGTGGCGCTCTTTTCAGTCTGTGAGTCGGCAAGCATATAGGCATGCATCAAAAACACAATTATTAGGGGATCATTGACCAGCGTCTGAAACCCTTCTCCACACCTTTCCATCCATCCATCTTCATCCGCTTATCCGGTATCGGGTCGCGGGGGCAGCAGCTCCAGTAGGGGACCCCAAACTTCCCTTTCCCAAGCCACATCAACCAGCTCCGACTGGGGGATCCCGAGGCGTTCCCAGGCCAGGTTGGAGATATAATCTCTCCACCTAGTCCTGGGTCTTCCCCGAGGCCTCCTCCCAGCTGGACGTGCCTGGAACACCTCCCTAGGGAGGCACCCTGGAGGCATCCTTACCAGATGCCCGAACCACCTCAACTGGCTCCTTTTGACGCGAAGGAGCAGCAGCTCTACTCCGAGCTCCTCTCGGATGACTGAGCTTCTCACCCTATCTCTAAGGGAGACGCCAGCCACCCTCCTGAGGAAACCCATTTCGGCCGCTTGTACCCTGGATCTCATTCTTTCGGTCATGACCCAGCCTTCATGCCCATAGGTGAGGGTAGGAACGAAAATTGCCCGGTAGATCGAGAGCTTTGCCTTCTGGCTCAGCTCTCTTTTCGTCACAACGATGCGATAAACTGAATGTAATACCGCACCAGCTGCTCCGATTCTCCGACCAATCTCACGCTCCATGGTCCCCTCACTCGCGAACAAGACCCCAAGGTACTTAAACTCCTTCACTTGAGGTAAGGACTCACTCCCTACCCGAAGAAAGCACTTCATCGGTTTCCTGCTGAGAACCATGGCCTCAGATTTAGAGGTGCTGATCCTCATCCCAGCCGCTTCACACTCGGCTGCGAACCGATCCAGTGAGTTCTGGAGGTCACAGGCCGATGACGCCATCAAGACCACATCATCTGCAAAAAGCAGCGATGAGATCCTGAGCCCACCGAACCGCAACCCCTCCCCGCCCCGACTACACCTCGATATCCTGTCCATAAATATTACAAACAGGATTGGTGACAAAGCTCAGCCCTGGCGGAGGCCAACCCTCACCTGGAACGAGTCCGACTTACTGCCGAGAACCCGGACACAGCTCTCGCTTTGGTCATACAGAGTTTGGATGGCCCTGAGAAGGGACCCCCTCACCCCATACTCCCGCAGCACCTCCCACAATTTCTCCCGGGGACCGGTCATACGCCTTCTCCAGATCCACAAACACATGTAGACTGGTTGGGCATACTCCCAGGCCCCTCCAAGATCCTTGCGAGAGTGAAGATCTGATCCGTTGTTCCACGGCCAGGACGGAATCCACATTGTTCCTCTTCAATCCGAGGTTCGACTATCGGCCGAACCCTCCTTTCCAGCACCTTGGAGTAGACTTTACCAGGGAGGCTGAGAAGTGTGACACCTTTCCTGCATTGGAATTAAATAGGATCCATCCAACAATGCTAATAACTTTCCAAAAACCAACAATCTGACAATTATTCAAGCAGTGACCAGGTGTGAAAACAAGGAAGGGTTTGATCTGCTGTCCCAAGCTCTCTTTTGTCACACAGATACTTCCGTCGCTGTTTGTGTGAACAATCGAGTGCAACAGCATGTATGAATGCGTTCGAGTACAGACTGTACAATGGTGCACCCTCATCCTCATCTGTACAATTACTTGCCGTAGATTTTTAGAACTCTTCAAATTTCTGTGATTTTTATTTTTATGTATGTGAGATATCTATCTATCTATCTATCTATCTATCTATCTATCTATCTATCTATCTATCTATCTATCTATCTATCTATCTATCTATCTATCTATCTATCTATCTATCTATCTATCTATCTATCTATCTATCTATCGACTACAAAGTGAAGTAGTTTGATGCAGCCAGGAAGAGGTTATATTATTTGGACTTTTCAGTGTAGCCATTCGAACCAGGTAGAAATACTTTATATTGTTGAACGGCACAAAGTATGAATACATGCTTCTCAACAGCACAACCTACCTCCCTTCTTTCTTTCTCTATTAATTACAGACAAATTGCTCTTGCTGCGACTGGAAACTCTCCAACTCACTTCCTGTCCAGCAGAGGAGAACATCAAAAGTAAAAGCCACCATTAACTGTTGGCTGTATGTGTATGTAATAATTATCCTGTGTGTCTATTTTCTATACCCATATAACCAAGGTCGTGAGGGGCTGGAGCCTATTTAGTATGCAATAAGCAGGATCCCTGGAGGGTATGGCCAGTCCTTAACAGGGGACCAATCATACCTTATCAAAATAATAACTAACAGAAATTCACATGATGATACCACAGTTATACAAGCAGAACAGCTAGCATGGTGGCCCAATGGTTAACACTGTGACCTCACAGCAAGAAGGGTCTGGATTGAAATCCAGGTTGTGTGGTGGATGTTTGGATGTTCTCTCCAACTTTGCGTCGGTTTCCTCTGGGTGCTCCAGTTTTATTATCAAAAGTTGGTACTTTGGTTACTTGGTAAATTTGGTACATAAAGCATTCAAGATATGTATATGATTTAAAAAAAAAAAGTCTCCAAATGGTGTTAAAGGCCAGTTTTTGTTGTTTTTGGTATGATCAGGTTTTTTTACCGCAATTCAGTGATTCATGATGTAACTTTGGAGAGATGTGGAGGAGACTATGGCGACTGACTGGGATAAGGAAGAGGTGGAAAGAGGCACTAATAATGTGTATGATGGCCCGCAGTATAATTATGAACCGATGTGAGAGGGCGAATGAGGTATTGAGAGAACTGATTGCCGTCAAAGGCAATTAAAAGCATGGTCAGATGACAAACTGGATGGTTGTTGAAGTGTCCTGGTGAGCTGCAATCATTTTCAGTTGCCAGCATATATTTTTCTTACTGGCAGTGAATAACAACGAGTGAAAGGCAACGTTTTCTTAATATCTAGAGACAGTGATCATGTCGTTAGTTCAGATTTTTCAATGCCCTCCGTCACCAAGAACTTGAAGATTTATAGCGTGCATTTCAGGGAGGATTACGACCCAGGAGATATCACGATAAATTCTCTTGGGTTGCCCTGAGAATTTGGCCCCTACATGAGAGAGAGACATCATGGCTTTCAAATGAGGAAAGTGGCAGTTGGTCAAGGCCACATCCCCACCCTCCACCTTGACCCCCTCCCTCCTAAAAAACTAAGCTCAGAAATGGCACATACTAAGGAAAGCTCATTATGGGACTGGCTCTAGTGGCTGTAATTCTGAACCATGAATTTTGTGAAATAGATTTCAGATACAGTATTAGGGGACCACTAAAATCTATATAAAAGAGACTTCAGATACAGTATTAGGGGACCACTAAGGTCTATATAAAAGAGACTTCAGATACAGTATTAGGGGACCACTAAGGTCTATATAAAAGAGACTTCAGATACAGTATTAGGGGACCACTAAGGTCTATATAAAAGCATCCAAAGAGCACCATGCCATGGGACCTTTATCTACCTTCTTTTTCACCTTCTTGCCTTTTTTCCTATTTTTTTCTCCGCATTGCTTTCCCTCTATTTCCCGTCAATGTTATTTTCCCATCTTGTTCCCCATCCTTTTCACCGCATTGCGTTCTTCTTTATTTCTTTCAGCAATCTAAAAAATGAACTCTACCCTTCTTTGTGCTGCCTACAACTTTTAAACTCCGATCCAAGTACTTCCTCTCCCACTGGCCTGAAGAAATCTCACTTCTTTTCAGTGAGTCCTTTTATAACAGAAACATGTTTGATATCTGACAGCATGCACCAACAGTCTGCTGCTCCACATTTTATGAGGACTTGATCGCAGTTGAAGTCTACAGTCAGTATGTATGCTGCCCTGATGTATGATCAGTGTTTGACCTGTTCCAGGTCAAGAGTCCTCTGTGTCCCATCAGTCAGGTCCACTCTAATGATGTACATCGATGAATCCGACACATCTTCGCTGTTAGCTGAGACGACCTAATTTGTCACATCACATAGGCGCTGCACTGAGACTAATTCCCTTCCCTCATTTAATTGTGCTATTATTAATATTGCAGACGCCGCACTTTGTGTGACGTCTCACAGAGTCTTAACTCTCTCCTCGTCAGAATGAGGAATTACAGCAGAGTGCTTTAACCAACACGCAGTCTGGAACAAGACCAATATGAGTGGATCTGTCACTGTGACCCACTTCCACCACACGTAAATGCTCATCATACACACCCGTACTTATAATGCATCTGTCTCGCTTTCTCTTTTAAAGTGTTTACTTTTAACATGTACCCCATCAGTTTTGCCCTTGCTTTTTTTATTTGACCCATTTCTTGTAACTATATCTGGGTTACCCTATTGCACGACAAGCTAAAAAAAAAAACATTTAAAGACATGGCCATTTTATTTATAACACATTCATTGCAGGGAATGTCAGTGATGTTAAAATGCATATAGCAACAGGTTATAGCAACCAAAGAATGGAGAAGAAAAAAAAACACTCACACTCCAAACATGATTAACAACATCTACCCCCCCCACACAGGAACACATATATACACAGACACACAGTGTCACAAGATGGACCTGATTTCAGGTCATTTCTATATGTGGACACTGTTATGTGGCAGATCTCATGTCAGTTTGTTCTTGAGTAAAAACCATTTCAAAATAAGCTACAAGTAAAATTCATAGCATTCAGATGATATGAATATGTTTCGACGTGTCGGCACAGAGGCAAACAATTAATATAATCCCATTTGTCACCGACACAAGCTCGCAGCCACACCGACACACACTTTTCTTTATCTCTCCTCCCACATGCTACCAAGGCAAACACACCCAGTGACATTAGTATTCATGGGTCTGCATTTTCCTCACAGCCTATTAAAAACAATCAAATTAGAAATGTCTCTCTTGACCTCCACACAGGGTGTAAAATGTTTTGCAATGAGCACAAATATGATGTAATGGAAAAAAATGATTTATGTGAAGATTACATTCCCCCACCACAAACTGGATTATGGGATAACGACAGGGGTTCACCTGTCATCTTGGCCAATATGATCTTGGTATACCTTGTAATATCAATAATTCCAAGTTTGTGATGACGTTAAAACAATGAAAACTGATTTTTTTCGTCTGAGACTAATACAGTGAACTACGCTCATTTTAGCCTCTGTTAAGTCAATTATCGTTCAACCTGCAGATCAGATATTAAAGACAAAAAAATATCTGGAAAGAAATAGAAACTATAATTGATTCTGCAGCTATTGTGTATATTCTTTCATTTTTAAAAGACTATAGGCCTACAACTGTGTTGGACACATTTGTGCTCCAAGACTCACACATCCCAATGCCAATGGTTGATTGACAGCAAAAAGCTGTTAACTGGAGAATGTCACACAGTATGTCCTGCAAACTTTGATAAGAGGCATTCATTTCCCTTCTCAAACAAGTCGACATCCTCAGTTATCTATCTATAAATGGAGGAACCTCTGTGGATTTGTGTCTCCACACACATATGCAGTGTAACAGCGGGGGTGAGGAGTTCCAACTGTAGCTGATGGTTCCTAAAAGCAGACAACAGGAGCATTGCGCTCATATACTGGGCATTATGGTAGCTGCTCAGTACAGGGAGATATTACCGTACAATCGCAGATGAGATTTAATGGCTGGGTCACACATTTGCAAGCAGGATTCAAATTACCGTAACTCCTAGAATGTTGGGGCTTTCAGAAATTGAAAGCAGAGAATGAGAGCTTTCCCCCCATATGTAACATTACAGTAGGATCAGGATCACAGGCTGCAAGTACAAAGACAGAAGAGTGCATGTAGCAAACACATAGTAGTAAAAAGATGACAAAAAAAACAACAGAAAACAATATTTTTGGAGATTTTTGACAGTTTTGAATCAACTGACCATCTTTTTTTTGTGAGAGGTGATAAAGTCATCCAGAGTAATCCAGAGCGAGAACCCGACAATCTCACGGGGTTAGGGTTAGTGCCAGTGGGTATGTATACCACAAAAGTCAAAACATGATTGGACAAAACAAGCCAGAAAATAATAACTGAAAGCGTTCACTTATTTTCTTTGAGATACGTGATGCAGTTTAAATCCCCAACTGGTCATGTTTTGCATTTCATTCATTACATTGAGAACATTGACAACAACTTTGGTTTCATGGCCATACATTGTCATTGTCACTTAAACTCTAGCATTGCTACAGGATAAAATGTCCTGACATGTGTTGGTCAGGTCCAAAGGATGTGTCATTTCAAGTGTGAAGTTGTTTGTATGTACAGTTCTCGAAGAAGCTGCTAGAAACATACCACCAAAATAGGTTTGAACGGGCACTGCACCGGTCAACCAAATGCAACGCCATGTGTACATTTCCAACATTCCACATATCAGGAGAACCCATGGTGCTGTTTAGTTTGAATACCATTAAGAGTGGAGCATTCCCTCTTATTTGTAGTAGATGTTACGTTCAGGGTATGTTAACACCTGCTGACTCATTGGCAGCCCTGCATTGAAAAAAAGAGGGGGTCTAGTTAGTGTTAGCTTTCTTTCTCTTTCTTTCATGTCCAACATATTTCAACAAAGCTCTTACCTTTACTTTTGTATCTGACACAGGCTCCTCTTGTAGTGGGAGGGGAAAGTTTCCCATGTTCTTAATCTTGCATTTCAGACATTGATTTGTTTATTTAACATAAATGTGGCTCCCCGACAAACCCAAAGAGAAAAGACCAGGGGACTTTTGTTTTCCTGCCATGCACCCGACAGCTGTTCTGCCAGCAAACCTTTTAATATTTTGCTGCTTGTATGCAGGAGGTCTCAGGGGCCGTCACACTGCAGCAGGTGCCAGAAGCCCAAAAAAATAAAAAACACACACACACACACACACACACACACACACACACACACACACACAGAAACACACACACCATCACATACTCAAACAAACTCTCTTTAACAATTCGAGCACACACACTCACACAGAAAACACACAAGTGCAAAGACAAAAGCACACGCTCTGTCATCCCTGGCACTGTTGTTCTGTTCCAGCCGCTTTAATTGGGGATTTGAGCCAAGCTCTTGTCTTTCTCACTGTGACTAGCTAAAAATAGCTCTTTGACAAGTGTCAGAAAACCCAGCCGGGCTCAGACTTTGCATTCCCTGTCAGATGGGCTGCTTGGCACAGGGTTTCATGCCCAGGGCTTCTAAACTCAGAAGGAAACAAAGACTGTCACCCTGCGGCCCATGTGAGGTTATGTTCCCATATCACGCACCTGTTGCAAATGAAGTTTTTCTGCCTGAAATCACACCGTGTCTGTCAAATCTTGCTTTTAACATTTTGCTACAGGCATAGATTGGGTGTTGAGGAACGGCAAGCATTGAGCTCAGAGGGTGAAAAAGAGAGAGCTAATGAAGCCATAATGTAGGTGAGAAGAAGAGTTCAAGTCAATTGAGTATCATTGCCTGTTCTTTGCTCCTGGCCCTGTTACAGTGTCAGTGTTCACTGAAGCACTCTGTTGATTACGATCATGTTAGCAGTTTGGTGAATGTGATGAATACTAAAAACGGTAGGCTCGTTTGAGATGAGCCAGGTCTGCGCAGATGAATGCAAATGCAAATGCATGCCCATTAGATTCATGTCCTTGTTGATCCCGACTTGCTCGGACGTCATGCACCCGTAAGCACCGATAACCTCATGAGAACACGACGGCCGCAGGTTTGAGACGCAGGCAGCGTAGTTGCTTTTCACAGACTGCAAGACCCAGGCGGACCCAGAGCATGCTGGGAGACGCCGGCCTCTCAGCTGATCTGACAGCTGATTGGTTCAGAATTGACTCAACATGATGACGTTTTATAGAAACTTTTATTGTTTTTGAATTGGAGGGATTTTAATTGTCATTTCTCTGACATAGGCTTATTCTGTACAAACCACATGGCTGATAGTGACTGTCACTCCCCAATGTAAGGTGAGTGCAGATTTGAGTCGCGCATGTGTCACTGTGCAACACATAGCATACAAGATGCTAACGAGAGACTTCTGTAATGTTAATACCGTAAAAATGGACCTACTGTACTGTAAGTTCGTTCACTGCTGGCTACAAGTTAGCATCAAACACATCAAAGGCTGTCACTTGAATGGCGTTTTGAGCTAACGTTAGCAATCAAACAATCATAGATAGCTAAAATGGTTTTGAAATGATTCCCTATTGTTTGTAATGAGAAAAGTTCATTATTTCATGGATTTCACAAATTTCGGTATGACATGTTATGCCATAAACTGTATAAATCTGAGCATGCGCAACTTAAATCTGCACTCGACTTACATTGGGAGTGACAGCGATGTTCAGTCAGAGAGACTAAATCCGTTCAGATTACGGATCATCTACAGTGTTTCTGTCACTTCCGGCTGGAAGCCCGACTTGAGAGCGCCTTTTGTCCCCGCCCCGCCTGCAGCCGCCTGCTCTCGTTCACTTTACAGACGGCGCAGTTCATCTCAAACAAGCCTAATATTCCATATTCCAGATGTTGAATGGAGCGATTATTATGAGGATCATAATGAGCAAACACACGCCGCTACTCATGTAGATTGACACTTGGTTACCACACACACACACACCAAAAAACACCAATGAAGTGATTATGAATACAATAATATGTTTGATTGTTTTATATTGTCATTATTAGTTTGATTAATATAATCCTTTCATAATCCTAACCATAGAGGAAGCATAGGGTGGAGAGCCAAGTGATGACTAAATGTGCAGCTTTGGGCACTCAGTACAGAAAGTTTTAATTTTAACACAGGGTGGCAACTGTCCACAGATTGATGTAAGGCGATAAGGGCCCGAGCAGAGAGACTTGATGAGTTTTTCTGATGACAGAGGAGAGAAGGCAAACAGAGCACAGTCAGGGTTGAATTATTTCAAAGAATTAAGCGCAAGTGGGAGTTCACCCAAAGAAGGCTGGACTCTGCCAAAGGATTGTCTGAAGAGAGGTTACAGCCGATTGTATGCATTTTGGCATTGTGAGGTTTTTTTTGTTGTTTGATGAGAGCATGCTCCTGCTAGGCTTCAGGAGAGTGGACATTTTAATTAAGTTATCAACATCAATTGGCTGATTCATGTTGGGCCAGACTACGTAAGCCAATACATGAACCACCCAGAAGGACAGACTTCTCTCAGTAACAAAATAGCATTATTAAACTGAAGTGAACAGTAATGACCATTGGACTTCTCTGAAAATAATGCAAGATGTAGAAAAAGCATGTGAGTTTTATTTCTAAAAGCTCAGCCTTGGATTAAGAAATGATGTATGAATAACACGTCAATTGTTGAAGTCATTTAGGATTTTTTGGAACCGACATAAGGTGAGTTTGATGCGGCAGCGACGGTAACCGCGGAATGGCTGCGGATCGGCTCCGTGCTCTGCCGTCCATCAACACCCACCAGGTCTGGATTTGTTTTCCGGAGCGGCTGCAGCCGTGACTGACAGCTGAAGTCACGAGGACCCACGTGGTCTCGCGAATTCACGTATGATTGCGCGATATAACAGGATGTAGTTTCTATAAACAGAACCACAAAACCTCTGACCTTTTGACTTCAGGCCTGTCTCCGCCCACTATGACATTTTCAAGGTGTAGTGCAGGGAAATATGATCCGCCGTGAGCACGGTGTATTTTATTTTTAAAAGTAACCGGATGTTTTGTTGTGTATCCGGAGAGCTGTGGATCGCCGGCGCAGGGTCGGAGTCGGAACGCAGCTGTTCCGCAGTCAGTGAAAATACACACATTGACTTTAATGGAAACATATTGACTCCATATTGACTTCAGCAGCCGTTCCGCAGTTGGTGGAAATCAGGGGTTAGGATTTAGGGTTAGGGTTAGATATCGACATTAGCCACATTGTAAACCTTTGATATAAATGTACAGCTAAAATCTCATAGTATTTTACTGTTTTAATGTTATACAGAATCATACTGTGAATTGCAAGGAATTCTGGGAGAAAATAGTATAATTACAGCACTATCTGTGAAAGTTACAGATTACAGGTATTTACTGTATAATACCAATGCATCTTGGGAAAATGGAAAAGGCAGGAATTACACTGTAGCCAGTATATTACTGTGAATTCCAATAATACAGTATGAAAATGTATGTCTATTCACAGTAAAATACCTTAAATTTTAAAAACATTATGCTTATTGTAAATAAACAGTAGCTTACTGGCGAAGCCGCTGTCAGTATATTATTGTACTTACGGGGAAAAGTTTTACAGTGCACCAAAATGACTAGTTAGACAACATATTTTGATTTGGGTTTAAACACTGGAACTCTTTAATAGTGCTCCCGCGACGGCTAGCCATCTATTAGTTAATTATTAAACTGAATTGAATAGAAATAGTCAAGGAACTGCTGAGAAATGATGAGCATTAGAGGGAAAAAGGCTGGAACAAGTGTGACAGAGCTAAAGTGTTACATTAGTCGTGCATTGTTTTAATAATTTAATAGCAATTAAATGCCTGCTTGCTACTTTTTGTTTCTCCAAACTTCTGCTTTTAATTTCTAAGACGTTCTGGGCTTATTTCCAGCCTGTAATTTACAGGGTTATTCAAAGTGTATGTGCGATTTAAAGTTGGAAACTACAGAACAAAGACTCTGAAAAGTGGGACTAACCGGATGACAGGCAATCATATACTGAATAATTCCTAAAAACACGGTTATGAACAGCTTCCTTTTCATTTGACATGAAGCAGTTCTGTGTTCTAAATCCTCTGTGCAGCAACAGCTGCCTTTAGGTTCGTCCCCTTGAGACCAAAGATGTCTTTTACAGTGGTGACCTGGCCAAAAATAGCAGCAAAGTGTCAACAATTGACATAAAAGCACATACATTTGTCTAACAACAATAATCGGAAAAAAACATGTGCACACACAGAGAGCCTCAAGAGATTTCAACATAGTTTTGAACTTATTACGAACAATGTTTTGCATCTATAGATCAATCTGTAGGTACAGAACACCCAACATATTTCTGTCCTCATTCAGTTCTGACTATGGGAACAAGAAAATGAAAAGAAGTCTTGTGAACGTAGATAGTAATTTCCCTAATCCAAATTTAAGTGACTGTGTGTAATAGAAAATAGTTAGCATAATTAACACTGTAATAGGACACTTAAATGACCACGCTCCACGCAGGGTGAGAAATACATGTCCACATCACAAATCCATCTATTCCCTCACTTTCTAATTTGACGGACGGAGTCAGTCCTGGCCGGGACTCAAGGGGTCAAGGGCTCTGACTGTGGCTTTTATGATGTGCGTACAGACGCAGAGGAGGAGGAATCCTGAGCCCTGATTGGCTGGAAGGGCTGAGCAACAGACACCTCAGTTGCCTGAGATATCACGCACCTGCCAGTCTTTGTCTCTCACAAGTTGGCTCAGCTGGGGATAAAGACATTTAAATTGCGAGCACCGCCCATGTACAACACAGATAGGAAACTAAGGAGACTGATACAAGTTCTTGAACGTTTTTTCCAATAATAATAATTCATGTTTGAATGTTTGCACCCAATGAAGAGAGAGGTTGAAAATGTGTCTAAAAATACAGTAAGACTTCCATGGGACTATAATATTTCTAGGCACTACCACTTTATCATGTTGGAAAAGTCACATGTGGCCTCTAAATAAAGACTTGTTTTACAGAAACAACTAAAATTGTAAGATAAGGGTTTCAGGGGGTTGTTTTATGGTCAAGAAAAGCTCCCCCTGATCAATTGTAACTGGCTGAACTTTAAGAAAAACACAGTATCGGTGTCTGGTGCGTCTGCAGTCTGATATCGGTCAAACAGGAGTCCTGGGAGTCTAGCACAAGTGTTGGGATGTGAGTCAGCGGCAGCCACTATAAGAGCTGTTTCCATGCGGAGGGGGGGTGAGATAAAGACTGTGCAGTTCTGGGACTGTCGACAACTCTGCCACTCAGAGGAGAGGCTGCAGCGAGGGAACTCCACACTACGGAACCTGTCTGATGGTGGAGAGTGAGAAGCTGCAGCTGTTGCAGGTTGTACTCAGTCTGGTGTTTGTTTTAGCTGTATTTGTTCAAGTATAAAATTATAATATTTCTCTTTGTTATGAAACAACTTTGCTATTCTATTTGAATGTAGTTTATGTTTTGGGCTTGGAGTTTTCTGTGCAGTTGGGGGACACAATAGGTGATGTGTTGAGAATTAGAGTTTCATTTGTTATGAATACTGTAGCAGGTCTCAGCTGTGGTTGTTGAAGAGCAGAATACATAATTTACATCACATACTTTCCCAGCTGGTTATTCAACTAGAAAAGCCAAACACTGGCAGAGTAATGTTATTATGTAATATTTCAGTGTGAAGTGTTTCCCATTAGTGAGGCAGTTTTTTAAATTACTTTCTTCAAAAATGTGCAGGTTGCTTTTATTCTTTATGTTTCATCTGTATCCATTATTGTTGATTTGAAAAGTCTGTTTTGATCCGTCTCTTGATGATTGTTGTTGAGCACATTTTTCTCAATTTGGCAACTCTGTTTCCATGTCTTCTAAACTGAATTCTGATTTTTTATTTTTTTTTAATCTTAATTATTCAACCCCATTGTATAATTTAAGTATATTCTCTGCTACCTACTCCTAACTTCAGATGAATGATTTCATAACTCCAACTTTTATTTAGTGTGCTTTCCATTAACGTTGTTAATTAGAGCAGATTAGGCATAATTTTGTGAAATGTTTGACAATTTCCCACTGTGACACAAAGCAAAACATAATATTATTAATTAAAATACATTATATGAGATTATTTTGGACTCTAGATTTGTTCCAATTTAAGGGGTTGTTTCTTTATACAGTGTCACACGCTAGGTCGGCCCAAAATCTCAAATTTACAGCTTTTACAGCATACTCTACCAATAGACTTTTAACACAAATATATCCTTAAAGAGCACAAAACCTCATGAATACCATCTTTTCCCTGACTTGTTTACAATGTGATACTCTTAACTGTTTCTAAATGGTGTACTGTTAAACTTATTTTATTCTGAAAATCTATATCATCCTTGCCCTGTTGCTGGCTCTGGCTCCTGTTGGCATGCCTAAATCCAGATGCCTGGCCCAGGGGGCAAAAGATTCATGCCACTGAGGCCTCATCTGCAATATCAGAGATGTCGCCCATGAGGCTGAACACACTCATACTTTATTTAATTTTCTAGGGCAGTTCATATGTGGAAACTTCCACTGCCGTTAAGCACTGTTAATGGTACTTTTCCAGTCTTTGGGAGGATAAAATGAGATGTATTCTTTGATCAATTAAGTATAGGATTTTGTAGTCTGCGGTAAAGAGATGTAGGCTGGTCATATCAGCTGCAACATCTGCTTCAAGTTGGACACTTTCTGGTACCCAATGTGTACTTTTTTGTGATTGCTGTCATATCAAATGACAAGTTGGAAAGCATGTACTGATGGAGCACCAGAAAACAAATATGCACCTGAGGGATGTTGGGGTGGATCAGTTTATATGGCACCCGTTGCCATAAATATTCAACAAACGACGAGCTCAAGATGCAAGAAACAGAATCAGTTCAGTCTTTCCTCCACATAATGTCAACACTGGTACCCTAGTCAGTCTTCTCCATGAGACCTGGTTTTCCATAAGCAAACAATACAAGTTGAAGCACCAAGCTGATCAGATGGAAGGTTTTCTTATTTCTATTTTACCAGAAGCTGAAGCTTATGGACGTAACACTACACCAATAGACAGATGGTGCATTTCCTCAGTCACTGTGGTGGAGGTAGATTCATTTAAACCAAAGGCTGTTTATGGCCACCCTCTAAACCAAGTGTTTTTGCATGCTGGTTTGTGTTTGGATGCTAAACATTGTTTCTTTAATTTTGTTAAGACTTGTTTTCTCTCTCTGTGTTCTCTCCAGGCCACTCTAAAGGGCATTGTTTTGATGGAACTGCATCTCTATAGAGGACTTGACTGAAGTCTGACTCCAACTTGACTGCCACTGGCTATGAGAATCTGCACTCCGAGACTTAAACGGTATGTCTTGACGCAATTTCAGACTAAATGAGGAAATAAAGTTTTAAAACTGTATTTGTTTGAAAAAAACATGAGATTAAACATGAACATTCCTGCTTTATTTTCCAAAAACATCAGCGCTAATTGTCTTTATTTGTGCGTCTCTTCTCAGGCTGGGGGTAAGATGTTTGTGGAGTCAGTCGTCCGATGGGGGGCTTGGAGCATTCTGCTTCAATTTGGACTGGGTGTATCTGCAGGAAGCTGTCCTCCACGCTGTGTGTGTCGACCTGAGGCGAAAGAAATCATCTGTTCCGGAAAACATTTGAACTCTGTGCCAGAAGGCTTTTCTGGTGATGCCAGGCATTTGGATTTATCCCACAATAAGATTAAGACTGTTGGGCGCCGCCAGTTCTCTGGTCTCCTACAACTTCAAGAGTTGGATCTCAGTGATAACATAATCTCCATGATTGAGGTGGAGGCTTTCCAGGGCCTACAGAATCTCAGGACACTTCGGATTAAGAATAATCGACTCAAGATTATCCCAGTTGGGGTGTTTTCTGGTCTATCAAGTCTGCGCTGTCTGGATTTGAGCCAGAATGAGATCTTGGTCTTCCTGGACTACACCTTCAAAGAATTAGTGAACCTGCAAACTCTGGAAGCCGAAGAGAATGACTTGGTCTTCATCTCCCAGCGGGCTTTCTTTGGTCTGCAGAATCTGCAGGAGCTCAATATAGATCGCAGCAACCTGACCTCAGTTCCTACTGAGGCATTGTCCCAACTCCAGAGCCTGACCCGTCTTCGCATGCTACGCCTCACCATTTCTACACTCCCCAACAACGCTTTCCGACGATTACACCGTCTTCGTAGCCTCCTAATTGCAAACTGGCCATCATTGGACAATGTGGCTAGCAACAGCCTGATCAGTCTTAATCTGACCTCACTTGTCATCAGCAGCTGCAACCTAAGTGCTGTTCCTTACTCGGCATTTCGTCATCTGGTGTATCTTCGCTACCTGGACCTGTCCTATAACCCCATCACTGTTATCCAAGGTAATCTGCTAGGTGACCTCCTGAGACTCCAAGAGTTCCACCTAGCAGGGGGGCCTGCTAAGAATAGAGCCAGGGGCAGGGGACTGGCCTACTTCCGCATGCTCAATGTGACCTCCAATCAGCTCACTACTTTGGAGGAGAGCGTCTTCCACTCTGTGGGGAACCTTCAGGTTTTGCGATTGGATGGGAATCCCCTAGCATGTGACTGCCGGCTTCTCTGGGTGGTCCGTCGTCGATTGCGTTTGAACTTTGATGGACATCAGCCCTCTTGTTTGTCTCCTGATGCAGTGAGACAGCGTGAATTCAGAGACTTCTCCGAGAAGGAGCTCCCGAGACTCTTTACCTGCCGCCCTGCCCGTATAATGGACCGCAGGCCGCAGGAGGCGAGAGTAGAGGAGGGCACGACAGTTACCTTCTCCTGTAAGGTTGATGGGGATCCTTTCCCATCTATCACCTGGATCTCATCCCATAAGAATGTGGTTTCTCCAACAGGACGAATCAGAGTTTTGCTCAATGGGACTCTAGAAGTGCGTTTTGCCCAAGTTCAGGACAGTGGCACATATCAGTGCCTGGCGGGCAATGCAGCCGGCAATGACAGCCTGACTGTCGGTCTGTACGTGAAGGGGCTCCCTCGTAACAGAACCATCCCCTTCTTCTCAGAGGAGGGCTGGGTAGAGCCTTCAAACTCCCAAGCTGCCAACTCCTCAGCTCAAGCGGCCAAACCATACCCGTTTGACGCAAAGACCCTGATCATTGCCACCACCATGGGCTTCCTGTCTTTCCTCAGCTCAGTGGCCATCTGCTTTGTCTTCATGTTCTTCTGGAGCCAGAGCAAAGGTCAAATCAAGCACACAGCAACAATTGACTTTGTTCCGCGGTCTTCAATGGGTGGTGGAGGGACGCAGGTGACGGTGGCAGGTTCACCATGAAACTTATTTAAAGCTAAGGAAGAGGTGAAAGGGGCTCCATATTGACTGATTTATTCTGCACTATGGACCCTCCCTATTGGAACACTCAAAGACAGAGACCCCATTTCACAGGGCCCTTTTGAAGGCAAATCAGAGACAGTTTGTTGGGCTTGTGCTAGCCCTCTTCTAATTTTAGAGTGGGCGTTACATCTCAGCACCCACTTTTCTAATGAATGAATATCTCATGATCTTGGAAATGAAAGATGTAACAAATTGTCGGCAGAGCTTTCTCATGGTTGCTGTGCATTTATTTTCAAAATTTCCTTTGAATAAGCAAATGACCACTTACCTAGCACGGGTGTAATTTTTACGTGGCGAGTAAATTATACAATGGTTTTAATTTTCACAGATTTTGGGATAAACACATAAGGACGGTTTGAGTTTGACACCGTTTCATGCATTGTCAAAAATATCAGGTGCTTGTTTAATCATCCATATTGTACATACATAAGTGTAACTGTGTTCAGCTTTATGTCTTCACTTGCCAATACAAGCCAAGTAAACATTTGCCCTTTTGACCCTCCGGTTGCTATTTCTGCTTACCCACAGAGCAACTTGTCAAAGACTGCCAATTCAGCAATGACTGTAAGTGTATGTGACCACAAAGCTTTTGATACTTGCAATACATATATGGAATAGACTAGCCAAATAATTTCTGATCCTCAAATGGTTAAACTTTGGACATTTTGGACACTTTGCGATATGCTTCTGTTATGCTGCATCGGAGATGTGCTTTCTGTTATGGGTACGGCTTACTTTAAATGATGAAGCAGCAGGGCAAAGGGAATGATAATTTACGTAGGAATGTATCCTTTCCCATTGTCATACTTAAAACAAGTTTGTCAGTTCCAATTTGGATGACTGTCTTTTTTTTGTAACATATTTTATCATGTAATTACAATAGATAACTCTTTTTTTCCATTAGTTGATGCTATGATTTCTCCTTTTTATATTCAAGGAACCACTTTTTTATTTCCCCCTCCTCACACACACACACACACAAAACACTGACAAATATGTGCCTCAGTTACATTCTCACCATCGACAGAGAGAATGCTCACCTGATCATTGTTATCTTGTAAATATTTAGGTCAAGGGCGTTTGTGTGCGCTGGGTTTATTCTATCATTTTATCTAGTTCTGGGGATTAGTGTCACTCAAATACTGCACTCTTGTTGTGTATAAACTGTGTAACTGTGTAGATGCTCTACGCACAAAGCCATGCTTTAGTAATACCAGGAACAAAGGATTCAGATATTCATCATTGACAGATTTGTTGCATATGCTATCTTGTTCATAGATGACTATATTAAATGCTTATGTTTAAACCTACCTTGTGTGTGTGTGTGTGTGTGTGTGGATTCCCTTGAATTATGTTTTTTTTATGTAAAATATTTTTGGAATGTCATCACAAGGGTAAAAAAAAAAAAAGAAAACTGATCCAATCATCTCAAAACCAATATCTCAGTGGATCTTCTTCTGAAATGACTCAATTGTTGGAAATTGGCAGGAGAAGATTTTCTTGCATAACCGAGGCACTTTATCTCTGCACTGTGGGTCATTATGAGGACGCTGTGTTGCAGTTGGAGACAGAAAGTGGCCTTGTTGCCCCTTTTTTAAGACAATAAAATTACAGCTGGCAGTTATCCACACAATTACGCTTGTGTTATTGTGAAAGACGAAGGATTATGCGTGCAGAGGAATACCGTTGTGGCTTGTTTTCTCTCAGAGCCACGTTTACCCCTGCTGAAATCCGAGTAAATTTCTTTAGACATACTGTGTACTGACAGTTCCTGTCTTCACTGTCCGTTAAAAACAGAATACTGCACTTGAAAGTGACAAACCAAATATTAACTAATGCATTACCCCAGCTTCACCTTAATACTTGCAGTGCTTAAAACCTGGATTCACTGGACAGAAAATCGTTTTGTCTGTCTGATGCAGTTACCTAGTATAATCCAAAAAAAGAAAGAAAGGAAACTAATAGTCACGCGCAAGAGATTAAAACCCTTTGGGATTACCTCTGCATGTCTCAATCTGGTATATAGGTCTG
>JABXJD010002843.1:0-42648 GCA_013375575.1 Percina caprodes
AACACTTCCAGTCATTTGGACTGTACTTATGTGGACTTTGAATGACTGTGACTGATGACTGATGTCCACAAGAGTGCAGATTGAGAAAGAAAGGACTTTAATTTAGAGCTAGAACAGTCTTCATCTCACAAATGCAAAGATGAATTTGTAGACAGTAAAACACCACTTGTTCTCTGGTATGACCAGTAGCTCATAGTGACAGGAGTTAATGTGCTAATGTCAGCACTAGAGTTTAATTTTTTTCCAGAAAATTAGATGAATCAGATAATGGGAAAAGACGACCCATTTCCCCGGGAATCCCTGGAAATGGTTGTTTATATGCGAATATGCGAATATTCAAATATGCGTTCCCAAATCCCAAACTGAAATTTTTTTAAAATATTATTTGTATCATTATTTGGGCAAAAGAACACAGTTTATGTCCATCATCAACACAGTTCTGCTGCTGCGTAACACCTGCTGCAGCGCTAATTATGAAATGACAGGTGGAATGTTGTCTTCTGAAAATCTAGGCAACCCTTATAAAACCAATATTTTGCGGAACTCCATTATAAAAACTAACGAAATCTGCAAAAAGTAAACCGTTGAATGATTCCTAAACCATTCTATAAAACAAAATTCATTCTGTGGCTGTTGAGATTTGGAATTGTACATACACATCGGTCGATCCCTACTTTAGACACATATCAGTCAGTCTGTTCTTTGCCTTTACAAATCTTCTCTACTTGCGCTATTTATGTTAAATACATTTTAGCATTCACCATCATCCTGTTCCTGTTTTAACAACAACATATCCACATTTGAGAAAAGCAGATATCCACTGACTACATACATTCTTTGTAGTGGGACTACTTTATTCTATTCCAACAATTCCTTTCCTTGATTCAACATTTTTACTCCCTAAATCCTGATTACAAGATTTCTTTTTTTGTCATCAAAGGTTCTACAGTTTAGTATTTTGTAAGATTCGATCAGCCCAGTATCATTTTCAGTGATTGCTCAAGCAGCTCAATCCTTCTTATTTGGCTGCCTGCTTGCTTTGTTGCCTCCAGCCGTTGAACAGGTGAGGGGTTAACTCGGCTTGGTATTAATGCAATTTGCAGGACATTTTTCACAATATCAGTAAGTGTGCCACAGAGCAGAAGCAAGAAGCCACTGAGCATGTGTTTTCACATCTTAACAACACACTGTGAGTTTTCTCCTTGGCTGCACTTTTATTATGGTCACTGAACCTCTGAAGGCTTGTGCAGAGTGGCTCCAGGAATCAGTCAGCTGTGGTATTCACATCCTTCAATTAAGTCTCCGTCAACTCCAGGAACCATGTTCCGACGGGGAACTTCTACTTTGTGGCATACTGGTGCCTGCTTCATTTTTTTTCTTTTTACACAGTCTGTGCAAACATACAGAAGGGAGATTCTGTGTGCTTTGGCATAATTCAATATACAGCCCAACTGTGACCTGGCATACATTTTATTATAGTCTTCCTTTTGCTATATGGGCAAATTGCAACATAAAGAGCATTCAATGATCTTATAGGAAGTAATTTAAAAAAAAATAAAACTCAGCTGCCACTTAACATGTGGAAACCATGTATTACTAACACCATTTTTTTGTTGCCATTTCCTTCTTTATTTCCAACACACTTTAAGGGCACTTTCACACCTATAGTGTGAAGGTGCATGTTGCATTTTTCATTTGGGCTTTGTTAAATCTTTTAAATAGTACTGGCATAATTCACATTCGTACACTGGTGGCTGAGGCTCCCATACAGGGTGCCACCTGCTCATCAGATAAATATTCATACACATTTACACTCCGATAGCGCAGTATCAGGAGCAGTTCTGGGTTCACTGCAACATGGGACTGCAGGGCCAGGGATTGAACCACCAGCCTTATCCTTGGTAGGCGACCGCTTTTCCACCTGAGCCACAACTCTAACAGATGTCATACGGTCAAAACGATCACTTGTTTATTGGACTGAATATTTGAGTGAAACTCGCCAACACTTCTGGTCTCAAATGTGTAACGTATTTGGGTTTCTGGTTCTGCTTTAGTGTTTCTTATATATTAGAAGAAGGCAAACTATTTGAGCAGTTGACAGACAGCGAGTGAAGGAGAGGGCGGCCCTGATGAAAGAGAGATTATGATGTATTGTCACACAGACGACCAACGATGTGTGCTCAGAATAACTTATGGATCTGAAAGTTATCATTCCTTAATTCAGATTTTGCATGCTAGCAAATGCACTTTTCTTACCTAAAGTGACCTGAAATCTAGTGCACTTGGTAGCAAACTGAGGCTGAAACTTTTAAGCATCTGAGCGAGGGCAGGGGGAGGGCAAATCTTGCTAGCTTTCCAACCTTACCAACCCTGCCTTCAACGGATGTCAAAGAAAAACAGCATTGTTCAACAAGTCACATTCAAATTATATCCCTGTTCAAAATAAAACTAATCTGTAGTAATCCAAATGGCTCCCTGAAGCCAGTTTCTCAAATGAATAATGAAATATAAAATAATATAAATAAAACAATGTCCAAGGAATCAGCAACAGTAGATTGTCTTTGTCAGATTTGTTCTCACTTCCTGGAAATCCTCCATTTGGTTTAAATCAAGACGTGTGGATGTGGATTAGACGTTCCTGAATCTCGCGTCTCTCAAGTTAGACATTTTCTTTGTGTGTCCCATTTTCTTTTTCACCCTCGGATGTTTGTTTTCTTCCCGTACTTACAGCCACACGTCCAACATCATCAACACGCCCACCCGCTCACTGTAAATTCTCACAATATTACTTTACACAGACTTTGTACTGGGGAACTGGAAGGGTAAATTTGGAAGGTTTAATGTCCAGTCCAACTGATTGGGACATTTAAGTTCTCTCAACTCTTATGTCTAGATACATTCAGGGTCGCAGTGCATGTGTGAAAGGGGCTTTAGATCAGATCTATGGTCTGAAGGGTGTCACTGTTCATTTTGCACTGCATTAAAGTTAACAGTTAAAGAGGAACGCTCTGTCAGCGGCAGGTTAACAGCTGTGTTTTGTTATTGAAAAGCCTAAAAATAGTAAATTCATTCCCATGTAGTAATATATTCAGACACAGACTCCACTGTGTAGACTAATGCAGTGCAAAATAAAGAGTTTGGGTTGTCAGGCCATGGATTATAAAAACAAGCTTGAAAAAACAAGTGCACGATGGTGCTACCCATGTACTGATAATGATTAGTAGTGAACCAAACAATTGCGACTCATAATTATCCACAGTATGTGGATGCATTGATGGATGTGGTTCCAAAATCATTTTAGTACTAGGAAATACATGTTATCAGGGTCCTCCACCCAAATGGCTAATGAATGTTCATATTTTTTTGCAGCTCCTCAAAAATGTGGCTGGTGGGGTGAAGAAAATCTACCAGCCACTTGCATATTTTACCAGCATTTGGCTAGTAGACAGTGATAATTTTGGACCCTTCATGGTTTCTAACTAAGTTACAAATAAACGATCAACATTAAATCCCAAATTACATACACAGCATTCAGTGTATCTGTACCCATATACTATATTATTATTGGCAAATGAGCTAACCGTTAACAAAGAAATCAAATCAGACATGTTCTGTAAACAGATAGTATAACCATGGCTATAAACTGACGCCTGTTCACAGAGCTGCTTAGATTTTATGTAATTTTGTTTTGATTGTTTCAAAACCTCAAACTTATTTGAATGAAAGCGTCAGTAAACTGTGGCCAGACATCATGACGTCGGTTCTCTCTTAGAATTCAACAGAATCCTTGTGTATATTTCGGCATGATTTATTGACCTAGTTAAGCACTTGGTTTCATCGCCACATCTGAAGTACCCTTCTCTTTAACTACAGTGAGCAGAATGATTACAGAACACCTTTCTCTCTTTTACAACGTCAACACTCAGAAGTCAGCATTCTCAGATCCTAGCACCGGTTAACGAGGAGACAATTTGCTACACTAGGCTACACTTTTACTGTCTCTTTATTGGTAAGCAATGGTGCGGCAGTTGTGGTGTAAAATGCTACTCAGCATCTTTATTTTTGTTCTCAAAGTGAATCATTGTTTTACAGCTGTGGTGGGGATAATTAAACGGCTTCTTGTTCATGATAAACATTTTCCAGTGCTTCATTTAAAGAGTGAACATTTCACACCTGATTACCGTGGAGTGTTTATTTTCCAGCTGCTGTGCATCTGTCTTGACGCCTCGCCTTTAGCCCGTGTGTTGGTGTTTGTGTTGCAGGTTGGTTAAAGATGCCCCCTGGGATGAAGTTCCTTTGGCGCACTCTTTGGTCGGGTTCGCCACCGCTTACGATTTCCTGTACGAGTACTTGAACAAGGGCCAGCAGGAGCGATTCCTCCAGGTGATCGGCAACGCGTCCCGCCTGATGTACGAGAAGTCCTACGTCCGAGGCTGGGGGTTCCAGTACCTGCACAACCACCAGCCCACCAATTGTGTGGCGTTGCTCACAGGAAGCCTGGTGTACATGACCCAAGGTTAGCAGATCAGGAGTCATGTCTTTGTAATGTGTTTTTAAAACAGGGCCAGAGCCAGATGTTGTTAACATCCGAGGTTGAGCCCAAACCTAGGGTTGCAGGGGGGCATGCTCCATTTACAGCAGTTATATGGATTATTTTTCAAGCCATTTGATTTTAGAAAGCCTAAAAATCTGCAAATCATTTGGGCAAAGCATAGACAATAGTTGCCAAGAAAATAATCATCTGGTAGAGCTACATCCTGTTTTTTAGGATGTACGTAGCTCTACATCCTTCTGAAACCAGAACACAAACAATGTTGAGGATGACTTTCTTTCATTCCTGCCACCTAAATAGAGGCAAGAATTGCCTGATGTTATTATTTTACAGTTACATAAGATTGGTAGGGTCAGAATTTGGTGTGCACTGCATTACTAATCTTGAAAAAAAGGCAATATTTCCCCAGTAATGATTTGGCGTCCAGTCTGAGGGGAAATGACACAAACTTCAAAGATTAGGGGCTTTTGAGAAAACGTTTGGGCCCTGCCCCAGAGCCCAAATATGAGCATGTTGGTCAGTTTGTACTGTGTGTCAACACTTTGGTCCAGAGCAAGAGACCTTTACAACCAGTGGCTAAGATAGTGATGAGCTTTGATAGAAAGAGATTGGGGAATAGGAACATCCCCTTGTATTTCCTTTATATCTTCAATCAAAAACTCTTCATCGGCTCTGATATGAAACGACAAGTGATTTCCTCCTTCTCTCAGCCAGGGAGCTCGTTGCAGCTCTGTGTGCAGCGTTTACGAACCTGCTTTGCTTTTCTCAGCATTAACAAGCTTCAACTCAACTAAAGGACTTTTATTACTCTGGGTTTAGTCTCACATGGTCTCAAGGCTGATTCAGAGGATTTACACTTAGCTATGGTACTGTTGTAAAGGGATTACAGTAAAAAATGTCATTTTTGACATAGCACTCCAGATTATGAAATGTTAAAGGATTGGAACGATATACTTTTATCCCGATTTGATTTTTTTCCCCAATACCTGGAGACCGATTGGATTTGTATTGGGATTTTCATTTATTGTTATTCTAGAAGTATTGTGATTCTCTTTTCCTTCTTGAACAAAAACAGAAGTTGAATAATACACTTCTAGAGACAATATATCGTGAGACATTTTTAAAAACATATAGTTTTCTAAGAAGAATGCACATCACATGTCAGTCAGTCTGACGTTTATTTAATTTGTAAAGAACAACATAAGATGGACTTTTTCTGCTTTCGCTCTGTTTTACTGGAAACAAATATGATGTAGTCGCCGTCAGCAGTACCATAGAAACAGGAAATATTTAGTTGAATCACTGTATCAATGATTCAACTAAATATATCCTAAACATTGGGTTTCAAAGTTCACACAACATACCCACAGATTTAGATAGATAACAGGTTAAATAGTTATAGAGTTAGTAAGGCATTATCGTTATTTCCAATATTAATTGGTAATATTAATCAGACAATCATGTTGTCTTCACATTTGAGAAGCTGGAACTTAACTATGACTCATTGTTTATCATATGAATAGTTGTTGAGTCATTTTCCATCAATCATCTAATGAATTAACTCATTATTTCCACTCTAAAGGTTACTTTACCTTTGTTTAGTTAAAATAATGTCATTATATACAGTATGTACTGTATATACACAAACATGAGTAAAATGATTCATTGTTTATCATGTGAGTAGTTTTCATAGATTCATTTTCTATCCATCATAATAATCCTTTGTAACGGTTCTGCAGATGAGCTTTTGCACATTGTGCATTCAGGTCTGGGCCTTATTCTCTGCAGCATTTCCTTTGTGAGATCTGACATGATTGTGTCTTTTTGCACCAATGTCATGCACTAAATATTGAAAGTGGCAGCAGAGAAAGGTCTTCAGAAGGTAAATGCCTGCAGTGCAGCTTGCTTTGCATACAGTGATCTTGATTTCTGGTAGAAAAGATCCAGCCCTGATGTGAACTAAGTGACGGCTGGCTTACAGAGAGCCGATGTGGTCTCAGTGGTTTGACCTGAGGCTTTTTCATAGAGGGCAACAGGCGCAACGCTCTGTGGAGAGTTATGGCCTGATTAGTCTCGCAATGCCAGACTAGCGCTGTGGAGGGTCTGGCGAGTCCACACAATATTCCGGGATGGGAGAAAAACGTGGTCTGGTTTATTGGTATTTCTTTAAACCAATCACAATTGTCCTGGGCGGTGCTAAGTACCGGACTCAATAACTTGTTTTGGTGGAACATGTATACGTTCAAAAGTAGTTTTAGTCGTGCAACAGAAAACTCAGATTGAACGGATAGTCTAGCTAGCTGTCTGGATTTACTCTGCAGAGATCTGAGGAGCAGGTAACCATAATCCAACACAGAGACAGAGGAAGAAGACGGACATCAGGCCGAAAATTAGGGACATCCGGCACAATTTCCAGCAGCCCTTGAACAATCCCGGAAAAAATCTGAAATGTTGCTCTGTTTTTACGATGGCAAAAACAGCAGCCCTCATGTGGAGATTATAGTTTATACCTAGCAGGGGTAAGAACAATAGCTTCTTAGAAGATTGCTCACACATAATCTATATACTCTCATTCAACTGCTTCATTTAGCAGTCTCACTCAAGTGTCTGGCCGAACACTGCAGAAGCCTGACTGCATTCCATTTTTGTATATGTATCATTCATTTCCTGTGCAAAGGGTTGACATTACGTCCAAATATTATTCTGCCAAGTTGCCTGTGTATAAATGGAAAGTTTCCAATGAGCACTACGAGAAGGAATAACTAGCTCTGTCTTCTTCTTTATTGATTATCTGACACAAGCTTTAGGCCCCATTGCTGACTGTTTAGACTAGGTGTTATTATTAAATAACTTTAGGCCACAATGCTATTAGAATGAGAAATTCATGTGCCACTCACCGAAATTAGAAATATGCATGCTGTCTGTGAGAGCAGTGACAGACTTTGGTGTAGACATAGGAAGGAGCAGCACATTCCAGATATGGATGTTTGCTTGTTGGTGCATGAAGCTGAAAGTTCAATTTGACTGTGCAGTTGACTGTGCAGGCCAACAAAAGAGTCATGCTTAAGCGGTAAAACTGCTCTGCACTGTGCCGTTCCATTGTTACAAATATCCCCAAAACTACTGGCTCCTCTCCTTTCCTCTATCACTGCTTTTCATTTAAAGCGCAAGCCTATACCAAATCACATGAATGCACCTCCCCCACCATTGAGCAGTCAGACTGAAACATAGTATTTCATTATTGACTCAGTCCTGCCCCTGATATTAAACAGATCAGAAAACAAATCCAGCAACGAGGTCAGTTTTACACAAGATGCTTGCCGTGTGCTCTGATGTGCAGACAAACTGAAGGCTGAGCAGAGAATAAATCAATTAGTATTGTTGGAAACAACAAATCCCCTTGACCTTTCACATTCCTGTAGACATAATGTGTGCTGAGGGAGGGATGTGGGTGTCCAGCCACAACCCTCAGCAGCATTATCCCCTCTGTTAGTCATTAGGCAACCTAGCCACATCATTAGACTGGGGGGAAATTAGAGCTGAGAGTTACTGTACATTAAGTGCATGTATGATCGAGTTCTTCTGGTATGTGTTTTTCCTTTTAGTGTGGTGATGATTCTCTCTTTTTATTTCTCCTTTCTTGTTAACGTGTTTGGTATTTCAGTAATTTTAGTCATATGTTCAGCACTGTGTCATAATTTTCCTTGGATTTAGTGTTGATGACATTGGAGTTTCAGTGCTTCCTTTTCTTGGTTCAGTTATGGTGACTGGCCTTGCTCCTGCTAACTGGCCACTTTCAGTTCTGTTTATATTTTTATTTAAATAAGCTGCTGATGAACATCTAAAATGCATTCTCTATAGTTGTGTTTTCATGCACCTATTTTTTGGTGCATTTTGAAGCATTGCATTACAAAAGCTGGATGGAAACGGCAACATTTTGATTAAACTTCCTCAGTTGCACTGAAACGTTTTCTCGCTCTCTTGAGGTGGTTTTTATATTTGTGGAAAAAGAGTTGGTGCTCTAAAAGCATCAACAGAGAACACAAAACATAAAAGAATAGGACGGGCGTTCCACAGAGTCAGAGCAAACCACTTCAAAGGCATGGGCGCTTTTTTAGACCTTTATTAACAGGACAGCTGAAGAAATGACGGGGGGGGGACATGCAGCAAAGAGCCACAGAGTCGACAGAGCTATCCAGGCGCCCAGCGCTTTCAGTTTTTGACTGCGAGGGACAACCAGTAACGCTGGGCAGAAGATCAGAGTGACCAACTGGTAATGTAAGGATCGAGCAGGTCAGATGTGTACACATGGTGCCTGACCATGCAGGGCTCTATATGTCAGAACACCAATTATAAAATGAATCCAGATCCACTTGATAGGGAGCCCCTGTATAGAGGGTAAGAGAGGAGTAATGGGAGTCACCCTTTTGGAGCTGTTCAGCTGTGCAACAGCAATCTGGATAGGATTGGGCATCGAGAACTGGTTCCAACAAAATTACATTATTCCAATGATCGGCTTCAAAACCAAACTTTCCAATTCCAATGAAAAAAAAGATTCCATTGGAATCATTTGGAAAGTTGCAGTCGTTTTTAATCCGATCATCGATTCCAAATTTGACTCAAGCACGTTTTGGTTTCCTTTTTGGCCACCGTTCTTCCAGGGGCTTGTTGTGTTGTGTGGCTTTATTTCAATTGGAAAAGCCCTGTAATTCTGTAATAATGTCATAGAGTCAAAATAAAATGTTCCTCTTACCTGTGAAATAAGCAGGTGACCCGTTTCAACTCCACCCCTCAAAGAATCGTAAAAAATAATTGATAAAATCCAAAATCAAAAGGAAGAATCGGAATCAGAATGATTGAAATCAAAACGGTGCACAACCCTAAAACTGGACCAGTGTGTAGATGGTCCAGAGTTAAATTAACTTGAACCCGGTTGTTTCTCACAAGTTGTGTATATTTTTCCCAGAAAGCTTTTAATGAGAATGAAATATGTTGAACGTGCGGCCCTGGACTGTGTGAAGCTCTGTTTGTGCAAATATGTTTTTTGTGCGCGCCAAGAGTTCCTGTTTGATGGTAAATACCTGCTCTGTGTAGACCAGCCCCAAAACCAAACAGTGTTGGGGACAACTCCTGTGGGCGGAGCTGGCCAGTTACTGACGATGGCCCCAGGATTCCTCAACGAATGGAGCTGGAGTGTTGTGTGTTTGCTCATTCGTATAGTAAAGGCTGTGTGTGTGTGATCTGGTGTGTGTCACAGAGTATACACGGTGTGGTGTGCCCTGGCTGAGTCATGCTTTCCATCCTCACAGCTAAATTGTGTGTGTGGAGAGTTTCTCCAGGTAACAGACTAAGACATTGTTGGCTGGAATGCTGTTTCATTTATTCCATTAGTGACATAACACACAAACACTCTAATATACTATAAAACACAGCGCCTGAGTCACTTTGTAATGCAGGATCTCTCATTTTAAATCCTGTTGCAAATACTGTATGTATAAATAAGTGAAGCATTTTCACGGAAAAAGATTACTGCACAGTAGACATCTAATATGTTGTATAATACGTGTCGGCAGTGATTTTATTTTAATCTGATTTAAAAGTATCAACATAGAAACAATGTAGTTCCCCTTTGTGCCAAAAATGTAATTCTCCTTTCCGATAATACAGAAGCAAGAAAGTGTTCTGTCTAAAGATAGTTGAACTTAATGAAAATTGTTTGTATAGTGATTTTTTTCAAGATTTTTACAATCAATTCTCTTCCCTAGAATCAATATGTTTTATTTTTTTATTTTTTTAACCAACGATTTACCTAAAAATGTCCTGTTTATACGGTACCGTTGAAAGCGACTACATCATATACGAGCTAATGTTCTTATTTACAAGTGAAATAAACGTCAGACTGACATGTGATGTGCATTCTCGGCATTGTGTTTTTAGAAATCTATCTTTAGAAATAATTTCTAACAACACATAATATATTGTCTCTAGGAGTGTTTTATCCGACTTTGTTTTTGTGTAAGAAGGACAGGAAAATTGCAGTACTCAATACTATCGAACAACAATACTGGTTGCTCTCTTGCCCTATTTTACCGATCTAAGCGCATGGCATGAAGAGTTATTGACTGTAGACCAGGTTTTTGTTGGTCAACGGCGCAATCCCTTTCTGCTGCCTCAAGATAGCAATACGCCAAGAATGCACTTGAACACACCTCCCTGTAAGACCAGCACACCCAGAATGCACCTGAACACACCTCCCTGTAAGACCAGCACGCCCAGAATGTGCCTGTACACACCTCCCTGTAAGACCAGCACGCCCAGAATGCACCTGAACACACCTCCCTGTAAGACCAGCACGCCCATGGGCAAATTTGCGTCGGTCTTAACCTAGCAAAGACACTTGCGCTGGCCTTTGCGCCACGCCCGATGCAAGATAGGGCCAGTGATGCATTCCTTTTAGAAAAATTGTCTCTAGAAGTATGTAGGGATGTAATGATTACCAGTCTAAATGTAACATGTAACCACGGTAGAAATGTTGACGTAACAATTACTGAGAGAGAGAGATATTATCAGCTTGATAACCTATTTAAGGTGCAGTACACTGTTTGCTCCGTTATGAATGTGTGCTGTAACAGATGTGGCTCATTCCCTATGTTACATTTATGTTAATTATTACAGAGAAATGAATGTAATTCTTAGTATTGTTTCTTGTTAGATGCTGGTGGCTATAACATTTAGTTTTGGTAAATGTTCATATTAAGTCAGATGCTTCTTAATGTGCATCATTGGCTTATATTTCATAACCACATGCAACTTCACATGTAACAAGTATAACTTCATAGTTAACTTAATGTTGTAAATAAATCTTCCTGATCTCAAAGTCATATCGCTGCTTGTTACCGGATCGGCCGCTGTTTCAGCAGCCAGTTTTCAATAGTTTTTACAAGCTTATTGCCTATATTTTTGTAATATAATAAACACTGTTACACTTCTTGAAACTATTTCAGCTTGTGTAGGCTTATCAGTTCTTTCTGAACATATCGAACACATTTTAAAAAAAAATACCACGATAATACCAAAAATCTTGATCATTTTGGTCACTATTACCGTGAAGTTACATTTATATTCCGTTACATTTATATTCCGTTACATCCCTAGAAGTATATTATTTCAACTTAAAGAAGGAAAAGAAAATCCAGTCAGCACCCATGTACGGGACTAAAGCATGTGGTGCCGGCCCTAGTATTTACCCTGTGAAACCATCTCCACTTCCTGTGTTCCAGGTTACCTCCAGGAGGCCTACCTGTGGACCAAGCAGGTCCTGTCCATCATGGAGAAGTCCATGGTCCTTCTGCAAGATGTGACGGATGGCTCCCTGTATGAAGGCGTGGCCTACGGGACTTACACCACCCGCTCTCTGTTCCAGTACATGTTCCTGGTGCAGCGGCACTTTGCCATCAGCCACTTTGACCACCCCTGGCTGCTGAAACACTTCGCCTTCCTGTACAGGACCATCCTGCCAGGTAACTGTCACTTCACCTGTCATAGCCAGTACAGTGTTACTGTTCATTAGGACCAAAACGCAGAGAAGAGGCAGGCAGGCAGGAGAGTATATTCAGGATTTATTCTAAAAACAAGGCATACATAAAGGAAACCAAAAATGCATGAACCAAGTCCAACATCCAAAACTCAAAAATGCAAGTTGTCCAAAGTGAAAAAATTCATGGGGAAACAGAGACCTCAGTGAAGAGAACAAATCCAAACAACTGGAACGAGATAACAGCCACTCAGACAGACAAAACGACCTGACACGAAACGAGGGGAGCACAGACAGTAAATACACAGGGTAACGAGATAACGAGAGGCAGGTAACAAGTGGGCTGGGAAACAGGTGGAAAACATCAGGTAATCACAGGAGCGGGAAAACACAGGAAGTAAAACTAAAGACAAGACGAGACAGAGACCCAGACGTCAAAATAAGACAGGAAACAGAACATACAGACACTCAAGGGGAAACTCAACACAGAAACTACAACACAAGACAGGGGAGGACACTAGGACACAAGCACAAGGAGACAAGACGAAAACAAAATACCAAATAAGGAGAAACAAAAACAAAGCAAAACACCCAAATCATAACACACAGTTTACTTTCTGATATGTGATACAATTTTTACTGCAATTGATTTATTAAGCCTGTGGTTCCCATCCGTTTTGATCCGAGGTACCCCCACAGTCCTCACATACTGTTATATAAATTCTATACAAGTTATTATTTTCATACAATTATACTGTCAATGCTTTTATTGTCATTCATCTGTACAAACACTTGGCTCATAAATACTGCCTTAAGTAAAAACAAAATAAGTATAAAAAATAAATACAAATGCCACATTGTTAGTCAGTTTGGTCAGCAATCATTCTAATACTAGCCTACATGGAGTGAAGCCGAAGGCTTTAACATTAACATTACTAAAAGCTAACTATTCCTCCATTACTTTTAGCTAATTAAGCAAGCATTACTTATGTCTACCTGTTTAAACTTCTATGCTAGATTGCTAACTAGTTTTCACACACACTCACATAACTGCAACATGTAGTGTTCAGGTGTTTCAGTTGACTTAATATTTATATGTGGATGTATTCTTCAAAATCAAATCATAATTTAAATTTTTTCAAATAAGTGGAGCTATTCTTCAATCTTTCCACGCACCAACTGGCAACTTCAGAAGTACTCCCTGGGGTACAAGTACCCCTGGTTGTGAATCAGAGTATAAAGCCAGTAGGGCTGCACGATATGAGGAAAATATGCGATATCGTTGAATATCGCGAAAACAACATTACTTGCGATACATAAACAAATACTAAAATGTACTCATTTCTCCATTTCTGCTGCTTTTGGTATTCTGATAAAATAACAATGGTTGATAAAACAAAGGAAAGGAAATAATTTCAAACAGTCCTTCGAATATGAAAGGCACCACTGAAAAAAGAATGTGAGTTTATGCCAGTTTAAAATGCAGTTTTCTACAAAATTTTTTTCAAATAACAGAAAAAAATCTGAGTGTCTTTCACAATATGTGTATTGCGCCAGTTAATATTGCTATGTAAATTAAAAAAATCAATATAGTGCGTGGCCCTAAAAGCCACCCAATCATAGAGCAGGTCAACATCTGTGAGTAAGGGTTGACTTAGCTATGAGTGGCTGACACATCAGGTTAGTCCTAATGACAATGCTCTATTCCAAAAGTTGGATATATTAGATTAGACTGAAAATAACGTTGGAGAGTAGCTTCTCCTCTGAGCCAATATGGGGTATGCATGCGTGTGGTTATTACCTTTCTGGATGCCTTTCAGAGCTTAGCAGAGACCTGCAGGGATATGTGGTGTCCTGGAAGTTCTGCAGGTCAGGGGGAGTGCAGCAGCCGAGGAGGGGGCCCCTAGGTCAGCCTCGGACATTTCACAGCCCCCTGCCAACAGTTGGTGTGTTTTGGCCTAGCAGCACTGCTGTACTCAGAAAGCCCCTAATTACATCAGCCAGGAGGGTCTTGGATCTGGATCCACAGTAGCAGCATGAGTGAGCTGAGAGAGGCTAAAGACTCGAGTGTTTGCATTACTAGGTGCGTTACCAGCCATCTGTTTTCAACTTTGAAAAAGGCTTGACATTTTCACAAAAAGTGTTTTTACGCTTGGCTGAGGTGGAAAGGTTTGTGGTTTGATAAAAGCAAAATGCAATGCAAACAGATTTAGCGAATAAATGATGACTTACATGAAGCATATGCAGTGTTTCCCACAGAATTACACACACGGACATCTGCCCCCTTCTAGCCACTCAAATTCAGCCATCACAAACCTGCTGCAATCAATCCCTGAAAGAACCGGGCAGGCCTGTCTTGTTGCACCATCCAAATATTTCTCAAAACTTGACATTTTTCATGTCAAAACATTGTAACAAATGTGGATCAGTGTTTCCCGAAGCACAAGATGATGTCCTCAAATGTCTTGTTTTGTCCACAACTCAAATATATTCAGTTTTCTGTCACAGAGAAGAAAGTTAAGATGCTGGAATCAGAGAAATCTTATTTCTTTGATTATCAAAATAGTTGGTGATTAATTTAATAGTTGAGAACTAATCGATTAATCAATTCATCGATGCAACTCTAAATCAGATGATGTTCAATCACGGAAAAGAGATCAAACGGCAGGTGTGAGGGACAAAGGGTGTAATAAGTGTACGTGCGTAAGTAAATTACTGTCTGGTCAAGTGTCAGTTGAAGTGAAAGCAGTGTCTCTTTAACTCTAAGCAGTTGTCAGTTGGATGATTGCTCCTTATTGCTGCCCATGTGTGTTGGGATGCTTGTGTGTTGGCATGAAGAGTGGAACTTACATAGTTAAAGAGCCCTGAAAGGAGCTGAAGTGTTCTAAGCAGTGAGTGGGAAGTGTCCGTTGGTCGCTGTCCTCTCACTGTATGTGTCTGTGTGTTTGTGTTAACATCATAGATCCAAGACTGTATTAAACATTATTATTTCTCTTCATTCCGACTTTATCATGGCAAATAATCCATGCCTAACCTGCAATAACATTAGCTCAATTCCTGCAATTAATATCTTGAAGAATGTGTTTATTGTTTAGCCATGCTTATAGGCATAGTGAAAAGAGACTTTACTTGACCAAGTGTTTTTGTTTCTGCAATTTTTGTCTACAATTGTTGTTGGTTGACAAATGATTGACTGTGATTACATGCTGTAGTTCCGATAGTTGGTTTCTAAGAAGCCGCTTACCACCAGAGTGCAAGGCTTGCCTTACATAATTACAGACAACAAAACAGTGTGAACCATTTGTGCTTGGTTTGGGACTGAGCTGGGTCACAGCAGACGGGACTGAGGTTCACGCTGGGTGGGCACTTTTGTTTCACAGCCGTTGTCACAGGCCAAATATTTTGTACTGAGCTGTGTGCGGTAGTGTGCTGGAATTTACCAAGAATCAACATATCGTTTGAAGTGATATTTTTATGCATTGTTGGCACTATAAACTTAAACATCAGCATTTTATTTGACATGTCATCTCATTTTCTTTCACCCTTTTGTCAGGATTTCAGCGGACTGTAGCCATTGCAGATTCCAACTACAACTGGTTCTACGGGCCGGAGAGCCAGCTGGTCTTCTTGGACCGCTATGTGTTACGTAATGGCAGTGGAAACTGGCTGGCAGATCTGATTCACCAAAACAGGGTGATGGAGGGGCCAGGGCAAGCTGGGAAAGGCCAGAGGTGGTGTACTCTCCACACAGAGTTCATCTGGTAAGCTGCTGAATTTTTATAATAAAATTACTTTTTTCTTTTATCATATATATATATATATATATATATATATATATATATATATATATATATATATATATATATATATATATATATATATCGCAGGGAAAAAAATATCGCAATGTCAGTTTTTTCCCAATATCGTGCAGGCCTACTCTAGCGTATTGTTTAGCCCACAGACATGAGAGGGGTATTGGTCTTGATATGTACTAATGATCTGAACTGTGCCTTGAAAGCAGCAATGTCACAGCTGTTCCCTCAGGGTTGCCAAAAGGCATTCTGGGAAAACAAAGGGAATCACATATGTACGGTACATGTAAATAAAGCAGGTTGTACACCAAAAGTGTAAATTGCAATATGTAATCACAAAATAACCTCTGGAAAACTGAGGAATTTCAATCAGTGGTCGCTTTTGATTATTGATGCCCATATTGGTATGTTATCCATCTGATATCCCTCCTCTCATGGTATTATTCTGCAGGTATGACCCAGGACTGTTTCCAAAGCCTCCGTCAGATTTTGGAACGTCCCAACTCCACTACTTTGAGGACTGGGGCGTGGTGACGTACGGCAGTGCTTTGCCTGCAGACACCAACCGCACATTTCTCTCCTTCAAGTCAGGGAAGCTGGGGGGGCGCGCCATCTTCGACATCGTTCACATGAACAAGTACAAGGAGTGGATCAAAGGGTGGAGGAACTTTAACGCCGCCACGAGCACCCGGATCAGAACACTTTCACCTTTGCGCCCAATGGTGTCCCATTCATCACAGAGGCACTGTACGGACCCAAGTACACTCTGTTGAACAATGCAGTGTTGTTTCGCTCCGCCGTCTCAGGGACTTGCTTCAAGCCGTGGGCTGGACAGGTTACAGAAGCCTGCGATTCCAAGTGGCTGAAGTACAAGGTGGGGTTGGCGGCAGATGCCCAGGGCAGAGTGGAAGCCGCCATGGAGAGACAAGGAATGGTCTTCATCCGTGGTGAGGGACGTTCGGCTTATAATCCAGAGCTGAAGATCAGAAACTTCCAGAGGAACCTGCTCCTTCTTCACCCACAGCTTCTGCTCCTTGTGGACCACATCCACCTGGATCCAGACAGCCCAGCCGAGCCATGACAGCCTTCTTCCACAACACGGAACTCCCATTCCAGGGTACAAAGGTGGACGGTGTTCATGGAGCGTTTGTATCACACGGTGAGGATCGATATAAGATGTTCTGGATGGATGACACAGGCTACAGTAACAAAGGAGTGGTAGGTTACTGGAATTACCCTCGAGGGTACCCGTACAATGGCTCCAACTATGTGAACGTCACAATGCCATTGAGGTACCCACACACCAGGGTAGCCTACATTTTCTTTGGACCGGGCGTGGACGTACAGAGCTTCAGCTTGCGTGGCGACGACCAGAGAGTGGATATTTACCTGGCCACCAAGGATCACACCTACACTATCTACCTGCTGACCGGAGAGGTCACCAACAAGCCTCTGTTTGCCATGGTGCTGCTGGACAACAAAAAGATTGTGTTCGAGAAGACGGCGACGGCGGGAGAAAGCTCACCTGAGGAGGTAGAGGAGTACGTCAACGTGATGGAGGACAACCTCCAGCACGTCAAGCCTGTCTTCCAGCAGATGGAGAGACACATCCTTGGGCGGGTTCTCAACACCGCTAGCTTCCGTAAGACTGCGGAGCGCCTCCTCCAGTTCTCCGATAAGAAGAAGACGGAGGAGGTTATCGAGAAGATGTTCGCCATGTCCAAGAAACAGGGCAAGGGTAAAGGGGGGAAGAGAGTGAACCTTGGGGAGAAGCTTTCGGAGAGTCTACCTGACATTTTTGCACAGATTGAGGTGAATGAGAAAAAGGTAAGACAGAGGACTTCAAAGCGTACATATGAGGACAGTCCGGAGGAGGGAGAGGGAGAGTCGCGGGCCTTTATGGATTATACAGACGGCCGCAAAACAGAAAGGGGCCTTTGTCAAGGGCCGCAAATTCAACGAGGTTCACATGGTGGCCACGGCAGGCAGCGAGGGTCTAAACAGCACCGCCTCCTACATCCGACTCTTCCTGCTCCTGAACACCGCCACCTTCTTTCTGCTGCTGGCCGTGTTACTGACTCGCTTCCAGCGAGGTCGGAGTTTACACACGCAGAGATGTTTCTACACCATCCTCCTGATCGACTGCTTCATCTTACTGTACCTGTACTCCTCCTGCTCTCACACGCAGTGTTAACGCCAGGGGTCGTCCAACTACAGGTAGGGCTGGGTACCAAATTCAGCACTTTTTAGGCAGCGACCAAATTGCCTCCTTAGTATCGAGTATCGAAAAATGCCTCGTCATTATACCCAATTCCAATACCTAAGGACTAATTATCATCAGAGTCAGTGAGCCAATCAGCATGCAGAATGCTTCTACCAAGACCTAATAAAGTCTGTGATTGGCTGTCTGACGTTACACGTTGTAGAGACACATAGGAAAAACTCTACGTTACACAGACGGCTCGCGTAGTAGGAGCTGGAAAATATATAAAAAGGTTTCTGTGTAACTTTGGGAATGCACAAAGGATCGCTTACGAACCGGTACCAAAGTCACAGTACTGGTATTGGTACCAGTATTGAATCGTTTTGAATGATACCCAGCCCTAACTACAGATCCAATGAGCTGTTGTTCTGCACCCCCCACACCTCAGTCAGAACCAGATCTTAGGACACAGTATTGGGGACACTTTTAGAAAAAAAAATAAAACATTGGAGATATTCTGGGGAAAAAATAACATTTTGAGAAAAAGTTGCAATATTTCAAGGATCGAACAAAGTCATAATGTTATGAGATTCTTTTTAAATCCTTATATCTGCAGTCTGTCAGCTTTTACCCGTTAGACGAGATTATAAATGTTATGAGTTATTGGTTTATATCTATAAGCATAGATTTCAAGACACGGAATAAAATGAAAACAATGTCGCAGGATGTTACATTTTTGATTGTAAAATCTAGAAATGATGACTTTGCTGATGATTCTCCTAATATTATCACTTTTTCCCCCAAAAACCACTTACATAGATTAGATTTGTATTTCCTCAACATTAATTTTTTTCTCATAATGCAGTATTATGATTTTTATTCCCTGAATTTTGACTTTTATTATGACTTTTTTATGTATATATATCAGTTCCTTTTCACAATATTATGACTTTTGTTCTCATATTTCTTTCCAGATATTACAACTTTACTCTTCTGATATGACTTCTATTTAATTTATATAGCCCAAAATCATAAATTTGCCTCAGGATAGTATTCTATAAGATTTATTCTCATAATATTATGACTTTTTCTAGAAATTTCTACCAAGTTTTTACCCCAGAATCTTATGTCTTCTTGAAACTCTGATTATTATTTTTTTAACTGTGGCCAAATACTTGTAAGATTGACCTAATGGGTGCTCAGGAAAACCAAACAAGTGATTCCAAATAGGAATTGATGAATTAGCAGGATGAAACCAGGCCCCCTCCGATGTGGAAAGCTTCTGTGGAGCTTTCCAAGTCTGCGTCTGTGTAAAGTCCAGAGGTCCGGTCCAGCCGTGTATCAAAGATCTTTAGCCACTATGATACAGTCACAGCCACATCTGTACCTGACATCTGTCCTGTCTACACACTTTATAGGAAATACATTTAAATGTATATATGAGAAAGCAAGATATATTTTTATGGTGTTTTTTTTTTAGCATTTGTAAATAAAATTACCACATGCATAAGTGTGCATTGATTGAGTTTTTGTCAAGTGAAAGTTTGAACTAAAAAATGTGGGTGTAAGTTCTACAGTAGGTTATACACAGAGCTGTAACAATTCCAAATGTTACTGTACGATTAATTGTCTCAGAAATAATTGCAATTAACAATATTATTTCAGTCAAATAAAAAAAAAAATATATGCATTTATTTGTTAATTTAAAAAAAATATATATATATTTAAGTTTTCCAGGATACATATTTTGGGCAAATCTCTGTTATGTGACCCATATAATAGTGTACAGCCTATGAAGTAAAGAACGCTAAGGTCAAGTTCCAACAACTAGCATAGCTTTAGCTCAACAGTCCAACCAATAATCACTTATATAATAACAATTTTGCATATCTAAACAACTCAACAATTACCATCAACAGTCATATCAATACATTACACAGATACGTTACACAGATAAGCAAGTAGAGCACAGGTGCAAATAATAGAATGACCAGAGGTGGAAAGTAGTACATTTCAATTACTGACGTTACTGTAATTGAGTATTCTTTTTGTGTACTTTGACTTTTAAAAATAGTTTTTAAAATCGGTAATTTTACTTTACTATGTTTTGTTTAAAGTGGTGTACTTGGGTACATTTGAAAAACACATCATTACTGAGTAAAAGAAAAAAATAAATTAAAAATGGTCTTAAAAAGGTCTTAAATTGGACTTGCTGAATCCTGTAGAAACCCTGAAAAACTCAAGCAAAGAACCCATCAGGGGTCAGTACTGTATCTCATCATTATTATTATCATTATTATTATGATTTATTGCTTCCTGTCAGCCACTGATTTGTCTTATGGGTCAGTGTTTTGAGTGAGCGAGGCCTGCTGTGTGCTCAGCTTTGGTGTTGCCGAGTTATTCATTAGCTGAGATCCTCGGGCCTTTCATTGACTTTCATCAGCTCCTTTAACTCACTCACCGGTTAGTGAGTGAAATAAAACCAATTTCTCCGCATTCTTCTCCTCACAGAAATGCTGTGGGCCTGTTGTGTTATGATTGAGCAGATAATGGCGTCCAGATGTGCTCCATATGGCTTCCCTTATATAAAAAGTGACCTCTGTTGTCTGGCCTGGTCCGAACGCTGGAGGGATGGAAGTGAAAACGGATTTATTAACTTCTCCCTGACAAATGTAACCTTATTGTGACAAACATTTGAAACCGGCCCTGATAAAACATGGACCACAGATTGAGGCACACCACTTTTTCACAATGAGGCCTTAATGTGTTAGGATGTACAATGGTGCCATCTGCTGGCCGTGCAGCAGCTCATCTCGTTTTAACCCTTGTGTTTGACCCATTTTCAAAGTTGTTTTTTTTTTAATATCAGAACAGTGGTGTAGTCTATGTGATACACAGGTATACACAGTATACCCACTAACATTTCCATATGCCCACTTTAAAATGCCCAATGACATGCATTAAAATACTTTCCATTACATTTTTGATATATTTTGGATTGTCATCTGTGTTTTTCTTCTTCTCTCAGGCTAAATAAAGGGATTTCCACCTTAAAGTGGTGCATAGAAGTGTATCCGAATACAGGAAATTAAGTCGTCTATGTTCAAAATTTCCCAGGGGGAGGACTATGATATGGCCCCTCCCTGAAAGGCAGTTTCACAGTACAGTATACCCACTACAATACATTAGACTACACCACTGTATCAGAAATATGGGTGTCGTTCAAAAATAACTTGGACGCATTAATGCATTTATTATTATATTTTTCGCAGGTAAAATGAATGATTACTTTCATTGAATTTGGGTGTTTTATTCAATTTTATAGCATTTAAAAAGAAACTGTTTAAAATGGTTTTAAACAGTCTCCTGACTACACTTTGACATAAACCAGTCCGTGATCCAGTCAACATCCTTTAATGTGAACTATTAGTCAAAATAATTAATAATTTCAGCTTTTTTTAAACTCCAAAATTAGGTATAATGTCATTTAAATTACAGGTTTACAGTGTTTTTTGGAAAAGGCGCTAAAAAACGTTTTTTAAATTTTTTACCTGGAAGGAAGACAAGATCGCGGTCGATGAGAAGATAACACAAAGGTTAAACTAAACTGCAGAAATGCAAGAACCCGAAATCATCTGTTACATAGATCAAGGCCTCAATGTACGCTCTGCGGTGCCCTGCTACGTCCTGTACCGCCCTGCAGTGTCCTGCTACGCCATGAACTACTACAACTACTATTTCTAATCACTGTTCCATTATCTTTATTGTGACTATTATTGCCACTGTGCATCACACCCCCAACCAGCACCGGCAGACACCGCCTACCAAGAGCCTGGGTCTGTCCCAGGTTTCTTTCCTTGCTACTGTCGCACTAAATACTTGCTCTTGGGGAAATGACTGTAATTGTTGGGGCTTTGTAAATTATTGAGTGTGATCTAGACCTACTCTATCTGTAAAGTGTTTTGACTTGTCAACATTTAAATTAGTAGCCTATGTCTTCAGTCATTTACTTTGAAATCCTGAAGGAAATTCATCTTACAGTTTTTCTCCATTGGTTTGGCTCATTTCTTGAAACAGAAATGACATTCTCAAAACAACATGGACAAACCTCCAAACCACTTGGAAATTGTTCACAACAGAATTGAATTTCTCATTCCTTTCATCAAATTGCAAATGTCTTAGTACACCTCTCAATGTCTCAGTACATCTTTGCAAATGATTAAGTACAGGTAGCCTACATTTAGCACAATTTCCAAATGAATAGATCTTGTTGATCTGAACTGACTGTTGATTCTCAGTCTAATGGTTGTTCTCTCCAAAACGTGTCAGCGCCATTTCATTGTCATCACATGCACAATAGTCTGTTCAATTGTCAAAATTAGTCAAGAGCATAATACCATGAATACCATATATGAATCTCTTGGAACATTTGATAAATTGATTACAGCAATTGACACTCAGGCAAAACTAGGACTTGACTAAGGAAGGAGGAGTATCACGTCTCAGATGACCAATCAAACAGTTTGGTGACCTGACAGGTGCTGTCCATGATTGGCAATGCTGCCAAACAGCTTGACCATGCAGGACCAGTACAATGTCTGAACATGGAGGCACCTGGCCAAGTAAATGAACAAGGGCAACTGCCTGCTCGAGGACAAGGAAGAAGAAGAGGAGGAGGAGTTAGGGTGTGGGGTGGAGGAATAGGGGGAAGAGGCCGAGGAGCACGAAGACACCATGCTGTCCCGGATGACAATTATAGACCATGTCATCAACCATGGCCTCACAATGGCGGAGGCAGGTCGCCGAGTGCAGCCTAATGTGCCTCGCTCTACAGTCTCCTCCATCATCCAAACCTTTCACAGGGAAAACAGATATGTAGTCAGTCAATGATGGAATTACATGTTGTAGAGGACAGGACACTGTGCACAGAACAAGAAATATATTTTACAGTTTACAGTAGTTTTCCAGTCACGGTGCAGTGGTGCGTTAAAACTGTTTCTGTAAGTAAAACAACAATACAATTTTATTTACAGCACTGTAGGCTATATAGAATTCTCCTTTTTGTGTGTGTTTATATTACAGTATATTATGCTGTGTACATTTTCTTTTTACTTGATGTATGGAAGTTACTTTATGTGTGTGAATAAAAATGGTTACAATTTCCTTGTCAATATGAGTGCAGTGTGTTTATATTGTTTATATGGGAAAGGAATTTAGTTTTGAAGCATGAGTGGGGAGGTATGAGCTTTTTCAAGTGAGCTATAGTGTGAGCTAGAGTTTTGAGAATGTAATTTCTGTTTCAAGAAATGAGCCAAACCAATGGAGGAAAAACTGTAATAACACTCAATTCAGAACCAGACAAGGGTTTATGGCCAAGAAAGTTCAAGTCCATGTCCATTAACCCCATTCAAGTCTGTTCAAAGGTTTGTGGAGCGCCGAAAGCAGCAAAGGCCCTATTGAAACTGAAGGAATTATTATCATACTTTCTTTCTTTCTTTCTTTCTTTCTTTCTTTCTTTCTTTCTTTCTTTCTTTCTTTCTTTCTTTCTTTCTTTCTTTCTTTCTTTCTTTCCCAGCAAATTAATTATATTTTTGAGGGGCTTAACATATTCAAAAACTCACCAAATTTGGTGGCCACATCAAGTCTGGTGAACATTTCCGTATTTTTGTAGATTATTTTTTGTTTTTTTCCCCCCTTTATTAGACAGAGAGAGACAGTGACAGATGTGAAAGGGGAAGAGAGACGGGGGACGACACGCAGCAAAGGACCGCAGGCTGGATTTGAACCCAGGCCGCTGCAGGACTCAACCAACATGTGGCGAGGGCACTTACTTAGTGAGTTATAGGCCACCCCACATTTATGTATTTTAAGGGTTTCGGGAATAGGCGCACAAAAATTGTTAGCGCCCCCTACAATATTAAGAAAATTGAGCCCCTGCAGTACGTTTAACGTAGACTAGGCATTTGCACGGCACTCAGACACAGCAAATCATCACCAATGAAAAGGGAACTCTGTGCTGAGTTCAATGATATCTCACACAAGACTCTGTCATACAGTTCATTAGCGGGGAAATGGGGGCGTGGCTAACGCATAAGGTGCAGATCAGATTTGCTCTTCTGTCATGGCTCCAACATGTTGAGCCTGTTTTGCCTGTGTTTTGCTTTTGCTTTAACCTGAAGTCTGTTTGTCCTGAGTTTCCTGAACACATCCCTGCTGATTCTCCTACTACGCACACCTGCTGTTGTCTCAATCTGCACACTCTGTCCTGATTATCACCTCTGCACCATATAAGCCATGAGCAGACATCCATTCCCTGCCGGATCATTAGCGTGACCAGTATGTTTAGCTCTTGTATCTTGACTCTAGTTTTTGAAAGTCTTTTTGCCTGTCGCTAACCTGCCTCCTGTTCCTCTGTCTACAGTTAATCACCTGGACAGAAACTCACGTCTGCTTGGCCGACAACTCGGGTATGCACAAACCCCCCCAGCCTCCCTATTTCACCCACTGCCAACCATCGAGACTTACCCGCTTCCATATTCATACTACAAATAAATACTCACCTTGTTATTCCAACTTACCTTTTCCTGGTCTGCTTCTGGGTTCCAGTACTAGACAAATCGTGACTTCTTCCTCTGACACAGAAAGCAGATGAGATGACAGAGGCGGCGTGATCGACTAAAATGTCAAAATGAATAAATCTTTATTTTCAATCATACAAATTATCAGTTGTAACATATTGCGTCACCAAAAAGCTACCAAGCTCATTTCCATATATCCTGCGATTAAAGTCCATGTATTGACTATCGCGACAGGCCTACTTGTGAGAGGAATATCTGGCAGTAAAGATGCAGTAGGTAGGACTTATGAAACTGTCTGTCATATTTGCTGAAACTGACCCTATGTACCACTAGAACTACATAAAGCAGGTGATTAAAAAAAAAAAAACACACACAGCTCCTGGCACCACCTCCAGCCTGTAGTGCATTTTGCAAAAATCCACCGCTCCTTGTTCAGATGCACCAATCAGGGCCAGGGGGGTGTCTAACTGTGTGTCAATCACTGCTCATGCACATACATTCATTCTCCCTTGTGGGGGGAGGGGCTTAGGAGACCGTTTGGGCTTTTGCAGTCGTTCAAATTTTTTGGTTAAGTCCTGGATCTTCACAATGCAAAGAAGACCCAGTCGGGTCAAAATGTTGCCTTTTGTATTATATTATGGGAGCATAAAGCAGTGTTGCATTTTTTTCACTTTAGTACTTTTCATTTGCCCTCCACCTGCCAGAAGATGGGACGTGCACACCATTTCTTTTATAAGTATTGTAAGAAATGCACATCTTAAATAATAGGTAGTTGCTGAGCTCACATGGTTATTGGAGAATATGGCGCATACATGTGTGTACTGCTCTTGTGCAAAGACATCCATCTTTTTCCTTCCACATTTTGTAAAGTGTTCTTTCTTTGCCATATTTTAGGACTCATCAGAAATTATTACATTCATACTGTATATTCAAACATGAATATATGAATATATTCAAAACAAATATGGTGTCCCATAGCAACAAGAGAATTACAGCTAGAATGGAATAGAATCAACCATTTGGATTGAAAACATTCGTATACATGTTGTTGTTGTTGTCATAACGACACTTACTACTACCCAATACTAGAACCCAACTACTGTATAGTTCGGACACAAATTCACCCAGGCAGCAGTTTGTATCAGAGAGTCATTTGACTGTGACAATCCAAAGGTGCACATTGCAACAGGAGAAAGAACACTGGAAAACATGGACTTCAACTCCAGAGAGACTGAACCGCAACTTAATTTCTATCTTAGTTACCTTGAAGAACAAGTACGGTGTGAGCTGAAGGACAGCGAGGCGACGCTCACCCAGTGTGAATCAGAGGCAAGAGTTCATCTGATCATCCGAGAGGACCTGCTGGCCGATCTCCTCGATCAGCTCCAACAACAGCGAGAGGGCAGCAGTTGGGGCCATGAGAAAGAGCTGATGCAGAGGGAGATGTGAGTTGAAACTTCAGCTGGCTGAACGTGGCCCCTCCCCACCCAGGGAAACTGAGCATCTGAAATCCCAGCTGGGAAAAATCAGCAACAGGCTGCGAAAAGCCCTAAAAAATCTGGACCTGCAGTACTTCATTACTGAAGACCTGAAAGTCGAATTGGAGCAGATGAAAGGAGAGAAGGAGGATCTGAAAAAGGAAGTGGAGACTCAGAAGGAGTCTTTGTAAGGAGAGACAGATGCTCAAGGTAAGTGAGACCACCAACGTGAGGTTGGAGGACTATTTGGAGATGGAGAGGGCTCCAGCTTGGGAGCTGAAGGATAAATTGAGCAAGATGGAGGAAGCTCTGGTAGGAGTGAGGTCGATCTGCGCACCCCCCACAAAACAAGTCCTGTGGCAATGTAAGAAAACTAAAATTAGTCCTCACAAGCTGGGTATGTTACACAAAATTGTTTATGGAGATGTTCCCAAATATTTTAGAAAATATTTTTATAGAATAAATGAAGTTCTCAGGTACTGCACTAGGGGTAGCTCAACAGATTTGTATGATGTATGACACAGAGTACTGTTTTCATATTTTTATATTTAAGTGGTCAAACAAAAATCAATCACCTATATAATAACTATTGCATAACACAAACACTAGCTACACCAATAATCTATTAAAATAAATGTTATGTTTGTTAGTTAATTGTTGTTTAAATGTTAAGTTGCACTGCAGTCATGTGTAATATAGTTTGATGTACAAATCAGAGGATAAACTTCTAAATACCGTACTAATTAGGCCTACTATCTCAAAACCATGTCTCTTCTCATATACTGTATTTGACTAATTTCCTAAAATTTTTAATGGATGATGACTTATGATTTGTTTTTACTTAGTATTTTAAAGTTTTTATTTTCTGAGTATTCTTTTACCATTTTTTTTTATTACCATGTTTCCAATTATTCCTCTTTGTTTTCTTTCAGCAAATACTTATTTGTAATCGTTTGTTTTGACCATAAAGAATGGAGAAATAATAGAACATTCCAACCACACGGTGTCGCTGCTAAGGTGTTCGCCTTTCCAGTGTGAACTGAACCTGCTCGCTCACCGTCGACAGTTTCAATAAACTTTATTGGTAGCGGTTCTCAGCATAACATGCCAAACATGGGGGCACGGGTTGTACGTATGTTCAGAAATTTCAACCTAGAAAACCGGGTACACCGAGAAATCTCTAAGGAAAAGCCACGAGTAGCACCCCGACACGAGACTACACTCCCGCCCTCCGCCACCAGCTCTCAAGGTGAGTGTCTATGTAACATTAGCCTAAGGACGTGCCATGTTAATGCGCCAGCCTCTGACGTAACTTAACGGGTTGAGCTGTTGAATGAAGGCTCGCGACTAGTTTCCCTGTTGGAAGTCGCTTTGGATAAATTAAAGGCTTCAGCTAAATGACAAGTAATGTAATGTAATGAGCATGTTGTGTGTTTCAGCCGTGGAGACAGCGGAAACCGTGAACCAGAGGAACGACCCTCTGCTGACCCTGCTCAGAGCCGTGTATGTGGAGTCTACAGACCCAGCAGCAGAGGTCAGGCTGGGGGACTCACTGTCTGTTTGTATGGCTCTAATGATGGATGATAGGGCTGGGGAAACAATTCTATATGTTGTATAGGTTCTTTTGTTTGCGACAATTCTCAAAATATATTTTTTAAATATAATAATATATTTAATTATATAAAATTATAAATATTTTTTTATTTTATTTTTATTTATTTTTACCAATTATATACCTAATATTTCTTTTTATACGGTACCGCGACTGCATCATACCCGGGTTTGTGTGCTTTTTAGTGTTCCAAATCCCACTATGGCCCTGCCAAGACTCGCCCTACGAAGCAGCCTGATTGGTTGGGGTTAGGCATTTCACCTTGAGTGGTTAAGGTTAGGATAGCCGATTGGTCAGTGGATAGGACGTGTACAAATGGGGTTACGTTACGGGGAATTTGGGACACTCAACGGCACGTTTGCAGCAAAACAGACGTAAAGCCGAACATCCATGTACATACTTCTTAAAATAAATGTCAGACTGAATGACGTGGGATGTGCATTCTTCTCGGGGGGGGCAGCTGCTTCAGAGTAAAAAATCTTTTAAGCGTACAGGTTGGGAGGACGGTCTGACATGTTTTGCACCGTCTTTCGCTGTTGGTAAATGTGAGATGTTGGAGTCACACACGTCTCTTCTTCATAGCAGAAACAAGGAAATGAATTTGGCGACGTACGTGTGAAGTTAACCTGTTCTCACTCCTGCTTGGTCATTGGCTCTCAGAGTCACATGCTGATACAGAGTCTGGCACGTGGGACTGCTGGGATTGGTTGAAGTTGCAGGAAACCGCTCAGGGACACATTGATTGATGTATTGCAGTTGGATTCAAACCCAGGTCTCCCACACCAGAGGAAAGGGACATCTCCACTGCACCATCACCACCACTTGCACATACTTTTTCACACATACAGTACATACTCACATCTTAAGTATGCGCAAATGAAGTACACACATTCCCAGTTCCAATGCTATACATGCAAAGTTCACTGGCGCATACATCCAAAACCCAATTCCAATAAAGCTGGGACGCTGTGTAAAATTTAAATAAAAACAAAATACGATGATTTGCAATTTTTTTTTTTAAACCTATATTTCCATTGAAAGACAATATGTTTAAGATTCAAACTGATCAACTTCATTGTTTTTTTTAATGCAAATATTTTCATTCTCATTTTGAATTTGATGCCAGCAATACGGTCCAAAAATGTTGGGACAGGGGCACGTTTACCACTCAGCAACTTTCCTTTAAACAACACGTTTGAGAATTGAGACTGTTGGTGGAATTCTTTCCAATTCTTGCTTGATGTATGACTTCAGTTACTCAACAGTCCGGGGTCTCCGTATTTTGCACTTCATAATGCACCACACATTTCCAATGGGAGACAGGTCTGGACTGCAGGCAGGCCAGTCTAGTACCCGCTCTCTTTTACTACGAAGACATGCTGTCGTAACACGTGCAGAATGTGGCTTAGCATGGAAAGCATTTGCTAATTAATTATTTTTATTTATGTTTTACACAACGTCCCAACTTCATTGAAATTGTGGTTTGTATGTATACGCAAGTGAAGTATATAGGTATCTATGCGCAAGTGAAGTATATACGTATGTAAGTACAAGTATATACAGTATGTAAGCACAAGTATATACAGTATGTAAGCACAAGTGTATACGTATGTATTCACAAGTAAAGTGTATATACAGTATGTATTCACAAGTAAAGTGTATATGTATCATCACATGCCCAGTCCTAAATATATTTATGCGCAAGTGTTTAGTAGCAGTACATATGTTTGTGCAAATGAAGTATGCATGTATGAGCAAGTGTTCAGTACCAGTAATAATGTGCGTGCACGTGCAAATTAAGTATTCAACTTGGCCTAGGCAGCTTCTCATATTCAATGATTACTTTCAATGATTGGATGATAGAAAGTGACTTCATGTAGGAACTATATGTAGTGACATGAAGTCAGCCACCCCCCATAGACTGTAAAATATAGGGGCCCTTATGTTTGTTAATCAAAAGATTTACTTTTAATGTTTAAATGTGTTTATTAAAAGCTGCTTTAACTATTTTGGTCACTTGCGAATAGGGTTGGGTATCGTTTGGATTTTTATGATTCTGATGCCGAACCGGTACTTTTAAACCGATTCTTGAAAAACTGAAAAATGACAGAAAGAAAAAGAGGAAAAAAAGAAAGGCTCTTATTGAAAATTATTTAAATTTAACAATATATTAACGTATTAACTTAAATATATAATAAGTAAACCTAAGTCACCTAACACAACTACAATAATTTAACATAACAATTACACTACTAACGAGTAACAACATAATAAATGTTGAGTTGGTATGCTAACCAGAGCCCAGAGGGGAAATGTGGTCTTTTTAAAGTAGCCTACATTTACGGCAGCTAGCTGACGGTAGACTACAGAGAGAGTGTGATATGTTTACGTCCGTTTCAGAGCAACAGAGGGAAAACATTTCAGTCAACACGTTAAGTGGAACCGGAATTTGTGTTCTAACCCGGTCTGATTCCTGTTGCGTAAAGGAACCGGTTCCATGGTGGAACCAGGTTTTGGTACCCAACCCTACTTGCGGACACACTCACCAACAAGTTTAAAAACTTACTCTTTTGACATTATGGCCTTGAAAATTAAAAAAGCTAGCATGCTAATGAACAAATGGCAGTGTTTGATTAAATGTTCAAACGTCTTGCCATTAATTTTCTTCTGCTTAATCGTCTCACAGGCACCAAAGGAAGTGGTGGTGGATAAAGCAGCGGAGCGGAGGCCGCTGAGGTTCAGTTTACCGGGGGACCTTTACGGCCTGGTGGAGCTCACAGATGTCCCTAAAGGCAAACTGACCATCGCTGAGGCTCTGAAGGCCCTGAGCAGCCACCACCGTCAGCCCCAGACATGGACGCCGGGGAAGATCGCTCAGGAATATTCTCTGGACTTAAAGGACACAAAAGCTCTTCTAGAGTTCTTCATCCCCTTCCAGGTTCAGATCATACCACCCAAGTCTGAAAACGCCAAGCAGATCAAGGCTTCTTAGGACTGCACTGTAGGAGAATGGTAGACAATCGACAAAATATGACTCAGTCCACTTATTTATGTACAGAAATGCGTTTGGAGAGTCACTCGAGTTTCTGGAGCCTGGGGTCTGGACCCAAGGTGGGGTTTCTAGATATGCAAATGAAATCATGGGATCATGGGTTTTATTGATGTATAGCCAATCTTGGAACCTGTCAGCTATCGGTCAAATGATGATTCAGCCTCTAGGGGCAACAGCCAATATTTTTGGTGCCTGGCCCAGGTATCTGCTGGTGCAGCCAGTGGATACCCGGTTACAGCTACAGCTGGGCGATGTGGAGAAAATCAAATATCACATTATTTTTGTTCAAACACATCAATGTCAATATTGACATATTGCGATATTGTAGGGTTGACTATAGGTGCTTTCACAAAATATTAACACAATGAAAGTTTTGATAATCAATAATGCGGATACAATTAATAAGTGGGTAAAGGTAAATAATAGAACAGCTAGTAAGTCTGGAAAGTCCATAATATACATCACTTTTAAAACCAGGAAAAAAACAGCACGTGTTATATCACAAAACCATAATTTAAGACTATGTCCAGCCTCATATCTGTCGATATAATATTGATATTTTGCCCAGCCCTATTTGAAATTCAGAAATGATGTCTCTATAAACAGATATCTGCATTATAAATGTATTAAAAAAAAAGCCAAATCCTAGCTGATGGGTTCCATTTCAGCGAATGCGGTCCATCTCTTATGCTGTCCACGTGGACGGTTTACCTGCATGCAACCAAAGCCGGCTCAAACTTGATTGGTCACTACTACTCGTGCTCCAAGCGCAAACTAGAACACTTCCAATACCAAAATCTTGTCCTGTTGCCTTCAAATGCAGATATCTGTTTGTAGAGATTAATATATAGCAATGAAAATAATCAAATTAATAAAGAAGTACAACTACTTAATCCTTATTGTGTCTTTATAATCCTTTCGAAGATTCTTCTTGTACAATACAGAAGTAACTTAACTGTTGTGTTGCAGCCATGGAGCGGTAGTGTGGCTTTATTCATGTTGAAAAAGCCCACTAAAATACAATTTTCCTCTTATCCACTTACCTGCAAAATAAGCATGTGACCTGTTTCAACTCCACCCCTCAAAGAACTGGAATCAAAAATTAAAAATTGGATTTGGAATTGTTACATCAAAACAATGCCCAACCCTGCTTACAAGGTATATGATAATATTTAATAAGAAATTCAGAGGGAAGGTTTTCTGTGCGTCCGTCTTTTACAGGCCGACACAGACCGTGGGTTCCAATGGCACATTCAACATGTTCCCGAGCCAACGGCGGACCAATGAGAATAGATTTGAATACACCAGTTGAAAAGGAACCGTCCCCAGGTGCAGGGGATAAATGTGTGTGATTTAGGAATATTCAGGACTGGTCTCATGTGACTCCATCAGGGAGAAGCATGAATCAAGTCCGCTGCAGTGTTATGTATGGTGTTGTATTGTCTTTGTCTCATCTTCATCATGCTGTTTCATTAAAACTTTTTTTAATTCTCAGCCTTTCTTTGTCCTCATCAAATCAAAGAACATGTGATAGTTAGGGACCACTAAGGTCTATATAAAAGAGACTTCAGATACAGTATTAGGGGACCACTAACGGTTATATAAAAGAGACTTCAGATACAGTATTAGGGGACCACTAAGGTCTATATAAAAGAGACTTCAGATACAGCGTTAGGGGACCACTAAGGTCTATATAAAAGAGACTTCAGATACAGCATTAGGGGACCACTAAGGTCTATATAAAAGAGACTTCAGATACAGTATTAGGGGACCACTAAGGTCTATATAAAAGAGACTTCAGATACAGTATTAGGGGACCACTAAGGTCTATATAAAAGAGACTTCAGATACAGTATTAAGGGACCACTAAGGTCTATATAAAAGAGACTTCAGATACAGTATTAAGGGACCACTAAGGTCTATATAAAAGAGACTTCAGATACAGTATTAAGGGACCACTAAGGTCTATATAAAAGAGACTTCAGATACAGTATTAGGGGACCACTAAGGTCTATATAAAAGAGACTTCAGATACAGTATTAGGGGACCACTAAGGTCTATATAAAAGAGACTTCAGATACAGCGTTAGGGGACCACTAAGGTCTATATAAAAGCATCCAAAGAGCACCATGTCATGGGACCTTTAATGTTGAAGAAATGTGACAAATGATTTGAAAAGCTTGGTAAAAACAAAACTGTAAATCTGGCAAAGAAACCTAGCTCATCCAGTGCTCCTCCAACGTTCCAACTGCTAGTTAATTCAACAGGGAAATACACAAAGCAGGAAAACAGGAACCTTTGGAAGAGATAATATCCACTTGGTAATATCAACTTGACCAAACACGCTTGGTAAATAGGGCTTTTTCATTTATTTCTTTGTGCTATGTGTTGTATATTGTATTTAAATTGATCGTATGTAATGGCTGTTGTCACTGCTGCAATGCCAATTGGCCCTCTGGGGACTAATCGGAGTTTTCTGTTGCACGACTAAAATTACTTTTGAACGTACACATGTTCCACCAAAACAAGTTCCTTCCTGAGACTACTTAGCAGAGGCACCGTGGCTCTGCCCGGAGCTTAGCACCGCATACGCGCACACTTTTTGAAAAGAAAAGATTCTTTTGTTATTTTAAAGTGTTGCATGAGTCATCCCTAATTTAAAGTTGGGAATTAGCAATATGTTTCACCTTAACTCGGGTCAACAGGTCCCACATATTTCTGCCCTGTAACCAATAACAATCAGTGCTGTGTTGAAATCATTTTTAAATAATCTTCATAGCTCTACCACACTGAGTTTACTTTTGCAGTGAGGTCAATTTGTCGTCTTTCCGACCACACACCCGCACGTGCCCAAAAATAGGCCTTCCTCCAACTAAACCACGCCCATTTGGATAGTTTGTAGTTTCTATTGGACGAGGCTGAAAAGGGCGTAAACCGTGTAAAGTCTGCTTCTGCCCATGCAACTGGCTTCTGCTGGTGTCAGTCATCTCTGAAGACAACACTACGGCAAACTAACCAGGGGAGCGCGAGTGCTGCCCGACGCTTTGATGTTATGCCTTCCAAATAAGAGAGAAGCAAAGTAGTTAAAAAAATAAGAATAAAAGCTTGTCTGGAAAATGAAATTTATATATATATATATATATATATATATATATATATATATATATATCATGGAACTTAGTACAAAATGAAGCTGCAGCTAGGCTATATTAAAAAATTATATGATCGTATATGTGACTCAAACAATGTAGCAATAAGTCATTTCAATTGAAGCACACAAGCTGATATGCAGTATCTTCTGTTTTTTACTGTATTATAACCTGAGTTAACATGACAGAACATTCTGGTCTACTAGTTTTCACTTGCATTGCACAGAAGTGTTCTACATTCTTGCTGCACTGGCCTTTTGCACCATGCTGACTGTGCAGCTGTCTGAGGAGATGTTGTACTTTAACTTATAAATATAAATATATTTGCCTAAAACAGTCAAATTTAAATATACATAGTCTTAATACCAGAATTAGCTGGCAAAAGTCCAACATTTGTAACTGTAGAATTAATACAAGTACCTGTGTCATTAAAAGCAACTTTCCAGTAATATTACTCAGGATATGACTGAATTCTCGGTAGCTACTGTCCTGTCCCAGAAATGTCCCGTTTGTGTCTCTTAAATGCACTTCTGTAGCTCATAGACTGACTAGACTACTCCTCCTTATTTTGAAAGTCCACACAGGAAGTGCTGTTTGTTTAGGCTCGTTGTCTTGTCGCCGATATGTGTGTGTGTGTGTATAGCATCTAGTTTAGTAACCGTGTGGTGATAATTTGGGCTACATGGGCTGATACGCTCGGTGATGGATGAGTGGCCGTTTACCTCTCACATCTGTATGAAGGGAAATGATGGTAAAGAAGCCTAATATTCACTCGCTTTACTAACAAACGTGGATAATCAGCGCTGCCTCACTCGTACTCCCATGGAAACCAAGCGAGACTAAACCATATGCGGATTTGACTTTATCTACGACTTCAGTTGTAAATGTAACGTTATAGTTGCATAGCGGGGCGGCTGTCGCGCTGTTGATTAAAACTACACAGCTACAGGGCTTAACGTTACACATTGAAAAGGCCTGCTCGTTTGGTGGAACAACTGTTTGATGTCTTGACTTCAACGAGGAGGAGACAGCAGTTTTTGGCGAGGAGATGCACCATTTGGAGGACTGAGCTCGAGCACTTCGCTCGCTGCTGAGCGACCGACATGGGAGAACGAAGCAGGTAATATCCGTTTGAACCCAACCAGGGTCTGTCGACGACACGATAACAAAAAGCCATATTTCTCAAATATGGTGGCTAAATCCCGAAAAATGAATGAAGACGCAAAATGTACGTTAGGCTCTCTGTTCCAAACAGGCACTGCTCTCGGCTTGTCGTCCACAGAGGGGAAACTCTCCGTGGACTCTCCGCCAATCTCATGTTTGTCGTCTCAACCATTTTGGTGGCAACAACGACGCAGTCGAGGCTGTGTAATTGGTTTCTAAAGAAGCTCCTTCCAGCCAGGCTGTTAGAATAATGAACTGCTGGGTCTTACCTCGATTGATTTTATGGTTGTCGATGAAGTGAATGCGCGGTGGGGATGAGGTGTAGTAATTCTATTTGCTTTGGATTTCCCCGACGTTTGAGACAATCACCCAGACACCTGAGCTCGATCTCCAGGATTTAGCACCCGTTGGTGAAATGCTTGGATGTGATTTGCCTTGTGAATGTAGTATAATCTGATCTGTCATCCAGGGACATAGGCTATATTCTACATTATAACAACACGCACCAAACTTAAAACAAAAAGTGAACAAAACTGGGCTTGTTATTCAAGCAAAGACATCCTTTTAGTCTTTAGCCTACACTGTAAGGACCCTATGAGCATCAGAGTACCTAATTTGTGAACTTGTATCACAGCTGAATAATAGATATTGACGTTCGAATGCCACTGAAATAGGACTTAAATGTCTGTTTTTTTTAATCAAAGTGTTTGTTTTTTTTATTGCATTTTCACATACAACAGACACATAATAACCCACATCGCACCACTGCTATGAAAATGGGGGACCAACAACAACATTCACATCATAAAATGTCATTAGAGTCCATTTGTTCACAACAACAGGTTGCTAGATTTTACTGTATTTAATTGTATTCCCTTGTAAATAATTACGACTTTGTCACAGTTCTATCCCATTTGCTATGCCAAGTTCTTGTGGTACTACTCCAAAATGGCAATGACCAGTGCGGCCTGCCATAGTCCCTCTGATATTTCTGTGTGCAGCGCTGCCTCCCATTGATGTTTTAATGCTGTCAATGGCTTCAAATTATCCACGCTGAGTAGAGGGTGAACCTACCAACACCCTCCCCAAGCCAAATGGGCATCTTAAGTATTTTGTTTAAAAGGGAATCACAGAAAATATCCCACAAAATGTGAGTGTGCGATGTCAAAATGTGTTTTTAAGTGGTCGAAAAGATGCAAAGATGCCACCCATAAATTTGTCTTTGACAGTTTTCAGACCCTTTTTTCAGTCCATATTTTAAAAGCATCATCAGTCATGGAGGGAGCAAACATGTTACTTCTCAACATAGGGGAATACCAAATATGGACATCTCAATTTTAGAGAACACTTGTATAAACTGTATCCATAACTTGAGGGAGTGCCTCACAACTGGATTTATGCAGTATATTGATATAGATTCTGGAAGGGGTATTTTAGAATGAGCTAGTGCATGTAAAGAGACTTGTGTAAAGGATGCACACTCAAGCTGTAGCCGCTTGGGTTTATGAAAAAAGATTTGTTAAGAAGATGGGGGACGCACAGGAAAATTAACAAAACTCGAGGCATAATATTTATTTTGGTTAAATTTATTCTCCCCCGTAAGGACAGGGGAAAGAGATTCCACCTATCTAAATCTTTCTTTCTCTGTTTAAGAGTGGAGACAAATTGACTTCATTAAGATCTTTAAATTTACGGGTTAAATTAAATGTTTAAATCTTTCTAAAAGTATATATGGTTTGAATTAGAAACGCAAAAGATGAACAATTAGTTGTCAATTATTAAATTAATCCCCAATTATTGGTTCTGTTTGAGCCATTTTATATGAAAAAAATCTACAGTGGTGTGAAAAAGTGTTTGCCCCCTTCCTCATTTCCTGTTCCTTTCCATGTTTGTCACACTTAAGTGTTTCGGAACATCAAACCAATTTAAACAATAGTCAAGGACAACACAAGTAAACACAAAATGCAATTTGTAAATGAAGGTGTTTATTATTAAAGGTGAAAAAAAAATCCAAACCATCATGGCCCTGTGTGAAAAAGTGATTGCCCCCCTTGTTAAAACATACTATAACTGTGGTTGTCAGTTCAATTTCTCTAGCCACACCCAGGCCTGATTATTGCCACACCTGTTCACAATCAAGGCATCACTTAAATAGGAGCTGCTTGACACAGTAAGGTCCACCAGAAGATCCTTAAAAGCTACACATCATGCCGAGACCCAAAGAAATTCAGGAACAATTGAGAAAGAAAGTAATTGAGATCTATCAGTCTGGAAAGGGTTATAAAGCCATTTCCAAAGCTTTGGGAATCCAGCGAACCACAGTGAGAGCCATTATCCACAAATGGCAAAGACATGGAACAGTGGTGAACCTTCCCAGGAGTGGCCGGCCGCCCAAAATTACCCCAAGAGCGCAGCGACGACTCATCCAAGAGGTCACAAAAGACCCCACAACAACGTCCAAAGAACTGCAGGCCTCACTTGCCTCAGTTAAGGTCAGCGTTCATGCCTCCACCATCAGGAAAAGACTGGGCAAAAATGGCCTGCATGGCAGAGTTCCAAGGAGAAAACCACTGCTGAGCAAAAAGAACATCAAAGCTCGTCTCAATTTCTCCACAACACATCTTGATGATCCCCAAGACTTTTGGGACAACATTCTGTGGACCGATGAGACAAAAGTGGAACTCTTTGGAAGGTGTGTGTCCAAGTATATCTGGCGTAGAAGGAACACTGCATTTCATAAAAAGAACATTATACCAACAGTAAAATATGGTGGTGGTAGTGTGATGGTCTGGGGCTGTTTTGCTGCTTCAGGACCTGGAAGACTTGCCGTGATAAAAGGAACTATGAGATCCTGAAGTAGAATGTCCGACCATCTGTTCGTGTACTCAAGCTGAAACGAACTTGGGTTCTGCAGCAGGACAATGATCCTAAACACACCAGCAAGTCCACCACCGAATGGCTGAAGAAAAACAAAATGAAGACTTTGGAGTGGCCTAGCCAAAGTCCTGACCTGAATCCTATTGAGATGTTGTGGTATGACCTTAAAAAGGCCGTTCATGCTCGAAAACCCTCTAATGTAACTGAATTAGGACAATTCTGCAAAGATGAGTGGGCCAAAATTCCTCCAGGACGCTGTAAAAGCCTCATTGCACATTATCGCAAACGCTTGGTTGCAGTTGTTGCTGCTAAGGGTGGCCCAACCAGTTATTAGGTTTAGGGGACAATCACTTTTTCACACAGGGCCATGATGGTTTGGATTTTTTTTCACCTTTAATAATAAACACCTTCATTTACAAATTGCATTTTGTGTTTCATTGTGTTGTCCTTGACTATTGTTTAAATTGGATTTGATGTTCCGAAACACTTAAGTGTGACAAACATGCAAAGGAACAGGAAATGAGGAAGGGGGCAAACACTTTTTCACACCACTGTAATCTATGAAGCTAGCTTGTTAAATGTGAATATGTTCTAGTCTTTTCTCTCCTCTGGGACAGTATACGGAGTATCTTTGAGTTGTGGACAAAAGACATTTGGGAAACACTGATCCACATTTTTCACCATTTTCATTTTTAATAGTATATAGATCAAACAACTATTCAATTAATCGACAATGAAAATAACACTAGGTGCAACCCAAGTTTGAATTCTACTCTAAGTTTTGCACATTAACTCTGAATAGGGTCCACACATGACATACTTACCATTTGGGTCTGTGGTATGGAGAAAGAACATATACAGTTTGTGCAGTACATATACAGTATGTACATACACAGTATGTACAGTACATATACAGTATGTATCGAGTCGCTCAAATTCATTAGGGGATGTTTGGATCTAAGTCACGTAAGCAGAGAAACCAAGTGATGTTGGTTTTATTGAACTTTGACAAAATTTTACAGAATTTTGAATTTATACAAATCCCCATTAATAGAATATTACATTATTTTCTTTTTGTGCAGTATTTGAAATTGTGAAAACATGGACATTGCTACAATTGAGTTGTTTAGAATATGTATTTCTTACAGCCTTTCTTTGCTTCTATATGTCTATCAGGGTTTCTGTGGGCTCTTTAAAAGTCTTAAATGTCAAAATCCAGATTGTAGGCTTTAAAAAGTCTAATAGTCCTACGTCCATGCAACGCCTATAATTTTGTTTTAATTCTGTGGTGTTGTAGTTCTTTCTTTCTCTTGTCCAAATATAATTTCGCAGAATTGTAACTACAAATGAGACCAACATGCAAGTTATATTGCAGCCAATCAGCTTTGGTGTTATTGGCGCGAGTCTCTTTCAGATTGTACCACAGACATAAAACACATTTTATTCTTCAGCTGTGAGGAACTACAAGTTTAACAATACTTGGCTTAAAAAAATTGAATTTAGAGCTCAGTTGATGTGGTGATAAAGCTCTTGAATTTCATTCATAATGGTCTTTAAAAGCTTTAAATTTGACTTGGTGAAACCTGCAGAATCCCTGGTCTATAGACTCAGACTTGTCTCAATCCATACCTTTTTAAATTGTGTTAAAGTAGATTTAATCTCCAGTGTATTCATTTAAATTTTACAAATGCATTTCTTTCCACAACTACTATATTTTAGAATCTGCTGTAGCTATTCATCTCCATCAGCTCTTATGTTGGTAAATATGCATAAATCATTTCCCCCACAGTAACATCATCAGAGTTGACCAAGGCTACCTGAAACCAATAAGGTACACTCTGACAGGCTCGTATTGTCACAAACTAGCAAATCTTACCGTCATAGGTATTGACGGGCATCGAGAACCGATTGGAATCGGTTCAAAAATTATGATTCCAGTAGAATTGTTTCTTTATTGGAATCGTTAGGAGGATTTTGGTTTCAGATCTGATCATCGCTTCCCAATTTAATATGCACAAGTTTTGGTTTATGTAAGCAGCGAGGTGCTTGTTATGTTGCAGCCGTGGAGCGCAGTAAGTAGGCCTCTAATGTGGCTTTATTTTACATTGAAAAGCTGTAAAACTGCAACCCACCCTTGAATCAAAATAAAACTTTCCTCTTATTTGTGAAAATAGGCATGTGACCCGTTTCAACTCCACCCCCTCAAAGAACCTAAATCAATAAGATAAGGAAGGAAGAATTGGAATTGGAATCAGAATCGTTAAAATCCAACTAACTAACTAACAGGCAGGTCCAGTACACATAGTCTCCTTATTATACTTCCTAGTGACTTAAGGCTGAAAAGCTCTTGGCATACTGTATTGTCTCTGAAAACTCTGTTGCGTAATTGCGTTGTCACATATGGCATTTGAACAATTCCCACCCAGTCTTTTAGAATGCCAAGTACCCAATCATCCATTTTTTTATTTTTTATTTGCAGGTTTTCTTGATTGCTTAGAAGCTGAAGTGGCTATTTTAACATTTTAGGTCACTTCAGCCCCTAAAGGAAGGGAAAGAGATGTAGTATTACCCTTCCACGAAGAGTTAGACTGCTGCACACTATGTTCGGTGCTGTAACTAGGGCTGTTCCAGATCATCAGTTCCAAATTTAGCGCACGCAGGTTTTGGTTTCCGTAGAGGCCGCCGTACTTCCAGGCGCTTGTTGTGTTTCAGCCTTGTAGCACAGTAAGCAGCGCTCTAATATGTGGCTTTATTTTATGTTGAAACAGCCCGGTAAAACTCACCATTGAATCAAAATGTTCCTCTTATCTGTGAAATAAGCAGGTGACACATGTCAACTCCACCCCTCCAAGAATCGGAATCGGGCTGCACGATATTTGGAAAATCTCTAATTGCGGTTAATTTGACTGATATTGCGATTGCGATATGATTCATTATTCTCATTTTCATTGAAAAACATCATTTTTCTTTTGCAAGGATCTGTACCAAACACAGATTTCTTTCTTTAGACGGTAGGATACAATTTTTTTGTAGTATTTGTCTCTGCAGCACCACAATACTTCACTTTGGTTTGACACAATTTTTTCTTTTTAACAAATATTGCGCCCCCCCTGTGATTTGGTTATTGCATATTGCGATTTTGATTAATTGTGCAGCCCTAGCATCGACAAGAACCAGAATCAAAAGGGAGAATCTGAATTGGAATCAAATGATGCCCTGACCCATGTCTGGATATGGATGCGAGGTGAATGGAGCAGGAAGGAGGCTGAGATTAAACCAGTATGTGATGGAGCAGTGGGTAACTGCAGCAGATAATAGGCTTGTCATCATCGTATGAATAAAGCAACGTCTTCCTCTCCTCCCAGGTGCCAGCCGGTTTATCCCCTTACGAAAGCCTTTTCTCTCTCAACTGTCTTTGTGACACGAGATAACGCTATCTGTTGAATGGCTACATATCAAAGCAGAATCCAACACTATATAAAGGGCTGACGTGCACTGTTCTCATAATAATTGCCTATCATTGTATTTGCTTGATTTTTAAACCTACACAGGACTACAAATTATGAAAGAAAACTTCATTTATGTGCAAATGAAATGAATTATTTGAAGTACTTACAAATGGACTCTTCTCCACAGCATGTTTATTATTTGGCATGTGTTGCTCAGCCATTGTAAAGGATGCCAGGCAGCCTGAAATAACAGTGTCCAATGTTTATACAAGTGATAAGGGTTTTTATTGCAGTATTTGACTTGTCCCCAGTTGAACACCGGCTGTTGGTTACTGGCAGCAGTTAAGACACACACTTTAACATTTCAGGCAAACAGAAGAGATGTTTTCTTTCTTTTGGGCATGTTTTCCAATAGCCTTTTGGTTTATAATATGCGTCAACATTTTGGGAAATACACTTTAATCTGAGATGAAATGAGAAGACTAATAGCACTGGTAGTGCTATTAAGTGTGTTAAGTAGGGCTGCTCGATGTTGGAAATAAATCATAATTATGATTATTTTGATCAACATTGAAATCACGATTATTTAACATGATTACGCAGGGACTTTTGGTAAGTTTGAATTATTTGACCTAAACTGTGAAAACAGCAGTGAAAACAGCTTGAACTGTGAAACTTCCCCTTATGCTTTTGCTGGTTTTAACTTTCATTTTCAATATTTCATCTTTTTGTGAACATTGGGATTAATCACGATTTAAATGTTTAATTGCACCACTCTTGTGTTAAGTACTTAGCTGTTGTCAGGAAGCAAATTTACGAATCCTACTATGGCAACGCCGAGACCCGCCCTATACTAGCATTCACACACTACTACTGGCCAGGCGTCCATGCCTACGTGAACAAGTCCTATCCCCTGTCCAATCAGCTATCCTAACCTTAACCGCTGTTATGGAGCTGTCAATGTCTAACCTCAACCAATCAGCTGCTATTGAAGGGCGGGTCTTGGCGTGACCATAGTAGGATTTGTAATTTTGCTGTCAAGACAGGTTAAGCTAGCTTAGCAGAAAGACTGGAAGGGAAAATACGAGATGTAATGTCCACAGTTCCACCTTTGTAGTTTAAAATAACGTTCTTTGTGGAATTCGCATATAAACAGAAATGTAAAACTTACAATTTGCATTTTCAGAG
>JABXJD010001037.1:0-121719 GCA_013375575.1 Percina caprodes
AAATGCATCTGTGAGTTTAAAGGCTCATCAGATGCTGAAACACCATGGTTTAGAATAATGTTAAATTTTTTTATATTTCTGTATTGTTTGAAATTGTTTTTAGACACGCTTCCCGAGCAGTACATTCTTGATCTCTTACTTGATCCCTAATTTTATTTTTCAATTCTGCGCAAAAGAATTGTTGGATGTGCAAATTGTTTCTTTGAACAGCTTTTGGTACTTGACAGAAACGGTGTGCTAAAAAGCAGTTTATTCATCATCATATTCTGTCTGCTGGAGGGCAATGGTATTGTTAGAACTGCGTGTATTTGACCAAGTACAGTACATGAATGTCGATGTTGCGGCGATATTGTAGGGTTGACCATTGGTGCTTTCACAAAATATTTACATTATGAGATAATAAAAAATCTCCAAAAATGTGGATACAATTAGCACTGGGGCGGTATGGATTTTTTTGTTAACGCTGTTGAAAAGCAAGAAATTCCCGCGGCAGCACGATATACCGCAACCCCCTTATGAGAGTAGCATAAGTTAGAGAGAGTAGCGTGCGAGTTCCGCTGGTGAGGAAAAAGTTAGCGAAGTTGATGTAAAGTGACTTAAAAGTGAACAATAAAACAACAAGCTTGTGCTTCTCAAGACACGCTGGATTTATCTGTTGTCAATACCGCCAGTAACGTGACCCTAACGTTACCCCAAAAAATACATGGGCTTAAACCTTACAAAATAAGACATTTCTCCAATACAAGACATTACACATTACATATTTTGAGTGTCAGACTTAATTTCCTGCGTTCTGATAAATTTCAGGCATAACTTTATGGTGAAAACATCTTAATTTATGTCAAGGAAGAAACAAAATTCAAAATAAAAAATATAATGGATTAAAATGCAGTAAGGAAAGGGCAAAACATTCTCTATGCAGGAACAACCCTGATATTGCTCAGCCCTAGTGTGCACTTTGATTGGCCAGTTCAGTACATTGCCAATGCATTGTAAGAGTTGAGTCAGGGTCTTTTAAAAATTAAAAAAAATCTTTTAGCATTTTTTTTTTTTAAACCTGAAGACTGCATTTCCGTGCTGGTGCTTTGTGCATAGACACCCCTGCAGTGTTTTAACGCAGTGCTGATGGCTTTCTGACTTACTGTTTGGCTCTGAGGTTCAACAACAATCGGGGTGTGTGCATGAAGATGAGATGTCAGATTGGTCAAGGCAGCTAGACTCACCATGGGGAATCAAAAGAGGCTTCATCACTGCTGAAAACCTTCAACTTTTCTCTCATTGTGGCCAAGTTTAAAAGACATTTGCTTCCCATATTGAAAAGGGGAAAATATAGTTGCAGCGCCATGCTTACTTTTCTGTAATGAGTTACAATGGGAGCAGGTAATTTAGAAAGACTCCACATACAACAGATGGGAGTTGATATTTCTGAGTCTTGAATCCTGATGCAACATACTTGCTTGTCTTGTACACTGGAAGTCCAGTGGCCCTAACGTCTGTGCAGATTCTTTCATTCAGTTTGTCTTTCACAAAGTACCAACTGAGGCAGCGGGCTGTTTTGTCTCAAATAGCAGACCACACCACCGGTATATTGGGCTTTTGATTAAGTAATTGTAGATAAACAACCATATATCTCTTTTAAGCCCAGTTCAGACCAAAGATACGTGACGAGATGAAACTGTATTTAGAACGTCAGATAAAAGTTTCAGCGGTCTGAACCGCTCGTCTCAAACCAGCTGATGGTGTTGCTGCGACTCAGCTGGTGGAGTCTTTAGGTTTTTAGTCTGGAGGTTTTAGAATGTAAGAGACGTCTCCTGTTTCAACAGCCAATAGAGAAGTCAGCTGGACGAGCTAAAGGGAGATGGAGCACTTAGGACAAATCAGGAAATTATAGAAATAAAACATGTTTTCCCCAATTCATCACTAGAGATGTAACTGTAGCAAGCATCTCACTATCACTAACGTTATTCACATTCAAATTTTAACTCGTCTCATTGTGAATCTGTGCTCTAAACTGGACTTAATAGACTTGGTACTATTACAGAATGTTTTTGTTTTTCTTTTCTTCAATGCCAACAATCTCTCAAGTTGCATGTTGTCCAAACACAAGCAACCGCACAAGATTTTGCCTAAATATAGTGAGAAACAGGCAGAATTATTGTTCAAGTCAGGAGTTATCAAGAATACAAAACTACCTGATGCCACCTTTTGATACGTGACGGTTTTTTAGTTTTTGGTTCTACCGACACATTGCTTTCGGTGTCAAATGTATTTAAATTTGATACCCAGCTCTACTCGGTAGACCAGAATGCAGTGCAGCAGTGAGGCATTTCCAGCTTGGGATACAACCGTGGATGAACTTGCTGTGTCAAACTCAGACTTTAAAAAGAAACAAATTTGCGATGCGTCAAACAATTGCAATCCTGGACAAAATACATTTCCCTCAAAACGTAATTAAGAATGCAGTTTAGTTGTATGAGAACATCATTTTTATTAGACAGGGCTGGCTATCGCTGTAGCTATAGCTACGGCTCTTTCTCCACCCATCAACCCAACATACCGACTTCTTCTCTGAGGCTGACGCATTCTCATTCTGGGTAATAAAGGAAATGTTTTAAGTGAAGTAGTCAACTGAAGGGAACTGTAAAAGCAAACAAAGGCTTTTATAACTCCTGGAACGCACTGAATGGCACATACTGTGTGAGAGGTTTTGTTTCTTTTCATAATGTCCTGTTTGTTGAAGACAGACGCTGCTGGGTTTTGTCTGTCCTTGGGGGACAGGACGGTGTGTTTTAGCTGTGTAGGATTTGTTTTAATGAGGCATGTAAATTAATAGCTTAATTGGAATTTGAATATGGTCAGAAAGTGGCCCGACACATCTGTACGCGTGTATTTCTATTTAAATGTTTTGGATGTGCCTATTGATTAGTCCATTTGCCAGTCAGAATGCTGCTATATCTGGTGAAAATGTGCAATTTCAGTGTACTGTACTGTTGAATGTAATAAAGAAATGGGAATTTCGTACCTTGGTAAACAGTTTTAAGTGGGTTTTTGTGTTTGTGCTTCTGTTGTGGTTGACGAGGTCATTGGTAAGGCTGGTTGGGTCACTGTGTACTGGGAGACTATACAAGGCCTGATGGGTAGGCTGCCATTCCACTAGCATCTGTGACTCTGGGTTTCTGTCCTTCATTTTTTCATAAGACACATTTCCCTGTGGTTTACCAACCCTTTTCTCAGATAAATTAATGTCTACAACACATCATTTGAACAAAGTTAAACAATTAAGATTTTACTTAGCATACAGATCTCAACATTTACAATTGTTCAGACAGAGAAAGACTTCAAGTCCAAAGAAAACTAAACAAACTGAAGAAGGGCAAATAAGCAAAAGAAAAGCAAGTGCAAGTGTGGAATTTCCATTTTAGACTGAGTAAATACGGCACGCAGCTGAGGGCTGCCAACCACTGACGTCATACAGTCGTCACTGTTTATCAAAAGGAACTCTGGGAGATGAGGTCGCGTACATCTTACCACCAGAGCTGCTGCTAGAAACAACCTAACTTAACATGACACATAACCACTTATAACCACGCATAAAACTATTTGTAGTTAGATACCACTGGACGTCAGTAAGAGAGGAAGGAAGCTTTCAGGTATTTTTATTTACTATATTAGTCAAACACAGACATTGCCATTTTGAAAATCCATGTTTTACTAATTTTTTTACTAACATTAACAATGTCTAATTCAAGTGTCCCAGTAACCCATGACAGTGAGCCAGTGTGTGTAATGTGAGGACCCTGACACTGAAGCAGCTAAATGGAATTCAGCCGTCATTCATTTGATTATTTAAAAAAAATAACAAGCACAGGAGACATAGTGACATGACATTAAACATCGGTGACATTGAACAGCTCGCTGTGTTGAAGCTCGCTACAGTGATGTGTTAATAATAGTACGTTTGGCTGTAGTGCTCTCCGAGCTGTTTCTGATTGAATGATTTTACTCTTTTACTCTGTGTAGGGATCCATTCCATAATGTTGTCCGACACTTGATGATGATAATGAATTATAATCTGAGCAATGCATGATGCATATTTGCCTTTTATCAGGGATCTTTAACAGGGGGTCCGCGACCCTTAGGGGGTCCCCAGAGTCATTGCAGGGGGCTCCAAATTATGGATACATTTTTTTTTAAGTCTATGTCAAAACTGAGAATAGTCCTAAAATGCATCTAACATATTACTAGCAAATATAAATCCCCACTGATGATGGGCTAACTGGCCTATAGGTAAGGTAGTCACTAAGGTAGCATCCGCAGATCCAGTTCATCCTGAGGACTCACTGTGCCACATGTATGTTTAACATTAAAACAAGATTCATCAAATCATTCCAACTATTTTACTAGCTTAGTAAAATAGTTAGCTTATTAATTAGCTTTATTCTATGCCTAAAGGTATGTATAAAGGATAGTCTAGTTAAGGGTCCCCTGGCCTATATGATCATATTCCAGCCCGGTTCACGGCTGCTGCTTACAGCGTTCTTGCTCAATACTGGACCAATTTAAATTACTTTTGTTAGCATTAGTCATTCAATCACTAGTCTCGCTTTGCCAGACCTTCCTCTACAGCGCTGCCGAGAAGGTCTGGCTAGTCCACACTGCATTCCTGGATGGGAGAAAACCTGCTCTGGTTTGGTGGCATTTATTTTAGCCAATCACAATCGTCTTGGCGGTGCTAAGCGTGCCTCTGGTAAATCGTCTCAGGGAGGAACTTGTTTTAGTGTAGCATGTGTACGTTCAAAAGTAGTTTTAGTAACAGAAAACCTTGGGCAGATAGTCCAAGTCTGTCTGGATTTACCCTGCAGAGATCTAAGGAGCAGTTAACCATAGTCCTCAGAAATCCACCGGAGGTTAGAACGCCAACACAGAGACAGAGGAAGGGGACGGACATCTGGAGAAATTTCTGGCTGCAACTGAACTGAAAAACCAAAAGTGCATCTAGACTACCCTGGCTGCAGTTGCTTGCCTTGCCTGGCTGAAAATATATAATACACATTCACTTGTATCCACTTCTAAGCGTCCAAAGTGGCTGGTAGATTTTCTTCACTCACCAGCCGAAAAACACAATGTTAATTCAAAGTGGCTGGTAAAATTTGGACATTCACTAGCCGTTTGGCTGGTGGACAAAAAGGGAATTTTGAACCCTGCTTTCTAACTGTGGTGCAAACAGAAATGTGAGCTGACGCTTTCGGCAACATCAAACAAAAAAGTGTGAGACTGGGAACAGACTGGAGGCGGGTTGTCAGGCCAATACGGTTTCCTGGCATTTTCCATTATCAGCTGCATGACACGCTGTCCACTCGACTGTGAAGCGTATGACTGGCAGGCCCGTTCCATATAAAAAGCAATTCACTGTATGGACGAGCAATGAATGACTGCACAGCTGAGACTGTGACAGGAAGCAGAGTCCCTGGGTGGTAAGAACAGACACAGGTGACACACTGGAAGGAAGGAAATAACACAGAGCTTACATGGAGACATCACATGAACACACCCGTCTCCCAGAAGTAACACCTTACATCTGATGTATTCACACGCACAGAGCAATGCATATGCTCTGTTATGTGCATATCACAACCACACGTTTGATTGGGACTGGATGAATTACACTGGATACACTTCGCATTTAGTCTCTAAAGACGACTTTACTCGTCTTACGTACAGATTTAAGGGTATGGGACTCCAGCAGTCTTATGTCCTACCGTGATCACATGTTAGTGCCTCTAATGCCTAATGCTAACGTTGAAACAGGAATATGGATCATAAACAGGAAGTGTTTACTTGCCTCAGTATCGCAGCTTGTAAGATCATGAGTTTAGACACATATTTACATATCCAGGGTAACAAGATATTAAAAAGTAATTTTCTTTTGTTTTTCAACCTGGACCCTATTTTCCTATGCATTGGTGTGTAAGTAGTCTATATCGACCCGTCTGGCTTCACTTGTCCAGGTTGTGATCAATCTGTCAGTGTCAGACTCTGGAACACATGCACTCTTGTTAAACTTGTACAGTTCCAGTTTAGCCTGTTGAGTAACTCCCACTTTATAGAAATGAAACTGGAAGAGTGGGGCGACCTGTAGCTCACCCAGTAGAGGGTGCACCCCGTGAGACCCCTGAGTCTTGGGCAGCGGCCGGGGATCGAGTTCTACCCTCACCCGCGGCCCTTTGCTGTGTGTCGTCCCCCCTCTCTCTCCCCTTTCTTGTCTTCAAGCTTTCCTATCAATTAAAGGCCATAAAAAGCCACAAAAATAATCTTTAAAAAATGAGCAGAACAAATACCACATTTCTCTTATTTGTTAGAATAGTACAGGAGTTAAAAACATTGTCAGAGTATATATATTCATATATTTTAATAAATAATATAATAACCTTTAACATACAGTGGTGTGAAAAAGTGTTTGCCCCCTTCCTCATTTCCTGTTCCTTTGCATGTTTGTCACACTTAAGTGTTTCGAACATCAAACCAATTTAAACAATAGTCAAGGACAACACAAGTAAACACAAAATGCAATTTGTAAATGAAGGTGTTTATTATTAAAGGTGAAAAAATCCAAACCATCATGGCCCTGTGTGAAAAAGTGATTGCCCCTAAACCTAATAACTGGTTGGGCCACCCTTAGCAGCAACAACTGCAACCAAGCGTTTGCGATAATGTGCAATGAGGCTTTTACAGCATCCTGGAGGAATTTTGGCCCACTCATCTTTGCATAATTGTCCTAATTCAGTTACATTAGAGGGTTTTCGAGCATGAACGGCCTTTTTAAGGTCATACCACAACATCTCAACAGGATTCAGGTCAGGACTTTGGCTAGGCCACTCCAAAGTCTTCATTTTGTTTTTCTTCAGCCATTCGGTGGTGGACTTGCTGGTGTGTTTAGGATCATTGTCCTGCTGCAGAACCCAAGTTCGTTTCAGCTTGAGTACACAAACAGATGGTCGGACATTCTCCTTCAGGATCTCTTGGTAGACAGCAGAATTCATAGTTCCTTTTATCACGGCAAGTCTTCCAGGTCCTGAAGCAGCAAAACAGCCCCAGACCATCACACTACCACCACCATATTTTACTGTTGGTATAATGTTCTTTTTATGAAATGCAGTGTTCCTTCGCCAGATATACTTGGACACACACCTTCCAAAGAGTTCCACTTTTGTCTCATCGGTCCACAGAATGTTGTCCCAAAAGTCTTGGGGATCATCAAGATGTGTTGTGGAGAAATTGAGACGAGCTTTGATGTTCTTTTTGCTCAGCAGTGGTTTTCTCCTTGGAACTCTGCCATGCAGGCCATTTTTGCCCAATATTTTCCTGATGGTGAAGGCATGAACGCTGACCTTAACTGAGGCAAGTGAGGCCTGCAGTTCTTTGGACGTTGTTGTGGGGTCTTTTGTGACCTCTTGGATGAGTCGTCGCTGCGCTCTTGGGGTAATTTTGGGCGGCCGGCCACTCCTGGGAAGGTTCACCACTGTTCCATGTCTTCGCCATTTGTGGATAATGGCTCTCACTGTGGTTCGCTGGATTCCCAAAGCTTTGGAAATGGCTTTATAACCCTTTCCAGACTGATAGATCTCAATTACTTTCTTTCTCAATTGTTCCTGAATTTCTTTGGGTCTCGGCATGATGTGGCTTTTAAGGATCTTCTGGTGGACCTTACTGTGTCAAGCAGCTCCTATTTAAGTGATGCCTTGATTGTGAACAGGTGTGGCAATAATCAGGCCTGGGTGTGGCTAAAGAAATTGAACTCAGGTGTGGACAACCACAGTTATAGTATGTTTTAACAAGGGGGGCAATCACTTTTTTACACAGGGCCATGATGGTTTGGATTTTTTTTCACCTTTAATAATAAACACCTTCATTTACAAATTGCATTTTGTGTTTACTTGTGTTGTCCTTGACTATTGTTTAAATTGGTTTGATGTTCCGAAACACTTAAGTGTTACAAACATGCCAAGGAACAGGAAATGAGGAAGGGGGCAAACACTTTTTCACACCACTGTATATGTATATGTACAGTGTATATGTACTGTATATATACAATATGTATATGTATATATGTATATGTACATATATACTTATGTATATATGTATATATGTATATATATATATATATATATATATATATATATATATATATATATATATATATATATATATATATATATATATATAAGGGCTGCACAATATATTGTTTTTAGTCATCAACTGGCACAATAAACACATCGTCAAAAATGTTTTTGTGTTAGTTGAAAGAGAATACCAGAAAACATTTTTAGTGGTGCCTTTTATATTCAAATCAATGTTCATTTTGTTCAACAAAAGAAAGTTGGAAGTGATTTCCTTTCTTTTGTTTTAAATTTGACAAGTATTTTGTTATATTTTAGCAGAGTACTCAAAACAACAGAAATGCGGAACACTTTAATATCTGTTCATTAATTATAACTCTCAGAGTGTTGAGGGTTATGGATACTGTATCGGACCTCCTTTGTTGTTAGCCATATTATGTAATAAATCTTCCACTGCCTCCTCGTCTCTGCACTTTGGGTCCAAGCCTGCATCCCTAGATGTGACAGACAACTTTTGATCCACATATGTCTGTCAACAACATCCACTTTATGCTCTGCTGAATCGTCTGCATGGTTAAAACATGGTGCGACCCAGACGGTGTTCGGAGGGGTCTACGAGGTAAGCCTTGTTTACCTAAGCAAATTTTTCCTTATAATGGATAAACTCTGAAGAATGTGTACGATTGATTTTGTTACTCAGAACTGGGACTCCATTGGTATCACCACAATGGCTGAAAACGTTTGCGTAAGTTGTGCAGCAAAACACAATCAGCAGTCCCAGTTTGTAACTACCCATTCCAGCATGTTAGACTTTATTGAGTTAACCCCAGCTAAAGGATATAAGTATTGTCTAGTTGTAGTTGATTTATTTTCAAAATGGATTGAAGGCTTTCCATGTAAACATGCAGATGCAAAATCTACTCCCAAATGTTACTTCCATGGGGAATTCCACAATTTGTCCTCAGATAATGGGCCTCATTTTGTTAACACCACCATCAGATTTTTTGACAGAGAAAACCTCAGATGTTAATGTGTGTAGAAAGAGCTAATGGAGTTTGAAGCTTACCAAAATGATGAAAGACACAATTAGATTGGGTCTTTTGTCTCCCCCTTGTGTATATATACGTGTCACACATCACTCAACCAGAGGCCTACACTGGATGAAGTAGATGGGCCAAGATGTGTATAAAGGAAAGCCCAGAGATCAGATCCTAGAAGATGAGGCCATGGTGGCCTATTGTATTGTGAGTTCTATCTGTGCTCATGTGAAAGCAGCCTACCCGATGCCTTTGAAAGGGGAGAAGCACATCCATTCCAGCCAGGTGACTGGGACCTGATGAAGGATCTGAGGAGAGAACACTGGCACTCTTCACGCTGCACAGGCCCCTATCAGGTGCTACTCACTACACCTGATGGCGGTAAAAGGCATCCATATCCACCAATATTGTGAGGAAAAATGAACAGAATGTGTGTTGATGTGTGTTTGAGTTGGTGATGCCAACACGGGATAAAAACATTACATTGGCCGACTCTTCAGGAAGTGCTACAAGACGAATATTGATTGAACCACTAATAAAGGTGAATGACGATTTATCTGCAGCCAACAGAGGCCATGGGTAACACATGGTGTGCAATGATATCCTACATGGTAAAACATACACATCCTGATTAGCAAGGGTTATTGGCAATAGTTGAGGTGGTTCGGGCATCAGGTAAGGATGCCTCCTGGGACCCTCCCTAGGGAGGTGTTCCAGGCACGTCCAGCCTCGGGGAAGACCCGGGACTAGGTGGGAGGACTATATCTCCAACCTGGCCTGGGGACGCGTTGGGATCCCCTAGTTGGAGCTGGTTGATGTGGCTCGGGAAAGAAGAAGAAGAAGATTGGCAATAGTTGCACCAACCTGTGATAACGTAGATACTTGTTTACATCCTGTTGGGAGACCACTTAAAGAGGATGAGATGCAAGGGGCTTTGCCTAAATATAATGAGCAAATTGTAATACACTTGTCAAAACCATTTGGTAGCGAATATGGTATTGATGATGATTGAAGTATATTTCACTTATTACTCTACATAAGGAGCAGACCACAATGAAGCCAGCACCAAGTTCAAGTATGGCTACTTGAAACACTTATCTTACTGTTTTTGTGTGCAGGATGGAAATCCCCCCATATGCAACTGGTGAATCAGAGATAACAACATTAATGAGCGTGGCTGAGTGTGCGACATACGGAGGACAGTATCCTGGCACTCACCATTTCAAGGGAATGTGACAACTAGCATCAGGTCCAACAGTGCAATATTTTCCAACAAGTACTTTGGTTGATCTTGTTTAAATTTGGGGGCAAATAATATCTTATTTACTTAGATATTGGTCACAATGTTGTCATTATGCACATTTAACTTAGCCAATACATCTGATTTGAACTCCAAATCAAATAGATATTACTCTCTAAAGCAACTGGTTTGACTGACACTGTTGTTAGAAAGCCCAGATCCATTCCTACAGAGTTTGTATCTTATCTCATATCTCATAATATCTCATAATGGTGGGTCTTTCCACAACTTGGGAGTGACTACACTAGCTTTACATGTAGCTTTGCACTATGTGGGCATTTGCAAATGCAATCAGGAAAGGTTTTTTCACTGGTCAGAGAGACTTTAAAGTCACATAGACTTAAATGTTAAAGCATTAACAAGCCCTAGATCTTTTGTTAGCCCAAACTGGAGGACCATGTGTAACTTTAAACTTGATGGGTGGTGCCTGCGTGACTTTAATTTCAGAAATGGATAATTTGACTGATGATATCTCTCCTTGAAATTACTTCAAATCCGCTCTGCTTCCCGGGTGGTGGTGGGGGGGACATATTGTTTGATATATAATTATGTGTCTTATGACATGCACTAGGGCTATGCTAAAATTATTGCCAATTCTCTGACTGGGATCATGACGCAGTCTGATGTATTTGTGAGGGAAATGGTGTGTTTAAATGACTCCTGTGTCTTGTGTTGTCTTTGATTTCATATAGCACAAATTATATTAAGTTTAATATCTAAAATATGTGTAACTATGTGCGAAAAGGAATACAGTGTTTGTTGTACTGAGCGATCTTTCCCTCCTTAAAGCATCAGAGGTATTTTTTTTATTCTTTCTGTTTTGGTTTAGCATGTCAGGTGTACGGTATGGTTTTATGCTAAATTAGGGGTGAGATGTTTATCAGTTTGTACACAGAGGGTGATCGCAAGCCCTTTCCTCTGGATGAGAGCCATGATTTTTATGTTCATTCGTCAATGCCATTGTCATCGGCACTGTCAAAGACAGGGAAATGAAAGTAAAAAAAATGGCCTCCCTGCACAAAGAGAACAAACGCTATACTCAATGTTTGTTGTTGCCCAAAGAAATAAGGGCAGTATAGTCAAACTATATACTATAAACTACTATACTATATATACTCCACTTATGAGGGGTAAACATTTCAAATGACAAAAGGGCTGAATGTTAAGGAATTATTATTCCTAGAGTAGAGTATCATGTGTCCATTTCTTATATACTGTATATTGTGTGCATCACTGCCTCAAACTGTGTTCTTCTCAGCTGTTGTCTTGAACAGCAACAATGAGGCCAATTTAGGAGGTTTGTGTTAGGTTCAAAGCCCCAAGTAAAACAAATACTCACGGACACAGACTTGCTTTTTCTTTGGGAAAGGGGAATGAGCACTGAAAATCATCAGTCTTTCCAAAGCACTCATCCCCTGCTCTGCCGTTGAATTGAGTGGGAGTGAACAGAAAGTTGATATACATAAATGAGTGTAATATATAGTTGTTTTACATAAATGTGGGTTAATATATCACATTCTTTGCTTTACCATTGGTTGAGCTGTAGCTGGGTGTATCAGGGAAGTTTAGGGTTTAACATAGTTCACCAAAGTAAATAATATGCTCCTTGCACAGCTGCAAATTTATCTTTTCTTACTCTGCTGGGCCGACACTCCTGTGTCAAGCTTCTCTCGTCTCAAATCTTTTCTTCATTCACATAATAACAATTTTGTTCGGTTCCCACAGTTTGTTTACTGTGATAGGAAGCAGGCACATTCCTCGAAACATGAACCAAAATGCTTTGTTTGGGAATTAAATGTGAGACATACATTGGTTTCTGATATTTTTCACTATAAGACTCAGAGGATTGTTGCGTTAGGACTTTTATCCAATAATGAAAGGGAATCGTTTCCATAGGGCAAGGAGAGATCCATTGTTGGGTTGTATTGCAGTCAGAAAAAAAGTTCTTTGTTCTGTGACTGTATAGAATCTTTGTGTACAGACTGTTCTGGGAAGTTGCTGGGGAAAACTGATCTGGTGAAACCTTTTTCTCTGTAACTTCCCCGTAATTCATTACATAAACATTTCCAAGATATTTATTTAACCATATCTGTGTTCTCTGTTCTTCTGTGTTTATTGAGCTCTAAAGTGTATCTCTGGAGAGGGCCGAAATTCTCCAGAATGTCAGAAATAGTGACATAAAGTCATAGTATAACATGTCGAAAAAAGTCATGATGAAAATGATTAAAAAAATTCTATAGTATGTCAAACAATGTGGTAAAAACTCATAGTATAGTGTGTCAGAAAAACTCATAGGGAGTCACCTCCATGTTCCTGCTCGACACCCTCTGCTGCAATTCTCCATGTCTCTCTCTGTCTGTCTGTCTCTCCCAACCAGTCAAGGCAGATGACCGCCCTCCCTGAGCCATGGTTCTGCTCGAGGTTTCTGCCTCTTAAAGGAAGTTTTTCCTTGCCTCTGTTGCCTACTGCTTGCTCTTGGTGGGAACTGTTGGGTTTCTGTAAATAACATCAGAGTACGGTCTAGACCTGCTCTTTATGAAAAGTTCAAAGAGATAACTGTTGTTGTGATTTAGGGCTATATAAATAAAATTGAATTGAATTGAAATTGAATATGGCAAAAAAAGTCATAGTATGGTATGTCGAAAAAGTGATAAAACAGTCATAGTACAGTGTGTCGGGAAAAAGTGATACAATAAATCCTAGTATAGTATGTCAAAAAAAGTGATTATAAAGTCATAGTATAGTAAGTCGAAAAAAGAGATAAAAAACGTCTCGGGTTACGTATGTAACCCTTGTTCCCCGAGATAGGGGAACGAGACACTGCGTCGGTTACGACACTATGGGAACGCCTTTAGGCATGACAGGGCTGAATGCGAATGAAAACTACTCCAATCCTATTGGTCCTAGTGAGAACCGGCAGGAAGAACCCGCCGATGATCCGCAATCCGGGAGCCGAAACCCCGGCCCAATGCCACCTCTCGGGGCAGGCAGAGTGGAGAAGGCTCGGCGGCAGCTGCGCGTCCCGAGAGCCAGGTGCCTTGCCCCTCCGCAACTGGAAGACGTCCCTCAGGTCCGACCTGCCGGGGAGGGTGCGCGCGGGAGCGTTGCCCTGCGTCCCAAGCCGCTCGAGGGGACCGCGAGCCACACTCCGTCTCTGGCACTGTCGGTGGGAGCTGGTAGAGGGCTGAGAAGGTCCAGCCGTCCTAGCAGAGCGGGACCCAGTCCGGCGAGGGAGAAACTGCTGGAACGCCTCCCCCTGGGACCTGACATGGCGAAACCTGTCAACAACAGAGTTCACTGCATCCTGCGTCCCGAGCGCCTTGGCGCCCCCCCTCTGGTCCATCTCCAGCAGCAGGTCCGCCAGGTAGGCCCGCAAAACCGCCATTGTGTGCAGGCTCGCTCCAGCCTGGCCCACTGCCATACGCCTTCCCCACCAGCAAGGAAGTCACCCAACACGGTCCGTCGGCAGCGCCGGCTGGCTGAAACGACGTCAGCTGGGGAGAGAGATAACTCGCCAGAGCATCTTCAACCCGTGGCATCGTCCCGTAGACGCAGTCCTTAAACCCCGCCACATTGCCAAACCCCAGCAGCTGGGGAGTAGAAAGCCGGGCAGAGTAAGGATTATCCCATGATTTACACAACTCACCGCGCAAATCCGGGAAACGGCAAGGACCGGCGCAGGGGCGGAGTGGCTCCGCAGGAAGCAATTAAGCTCCCTGACAGCCTGTGGCAAATCCAGTCCGAGTTTTGCCACAGACCGCGTCACCACTCCCAACAGTTCAACATAGCCAAGCGCGCTCTTCTGATGACGTCGGCCCAACACCCGGAAGTCCTCACCCTCCTCCACGATGCCAAGCACATCCAGCTCCTCAGAGCCAGAGAGCGGCCGCCTCTCCTGCCTGCGTCCCCGAACAGAAGAAGCCGAGTAACGAGGACCAGGGGAGTCGGAATCGGCAGACGAAGGACGAGAAAGGGCCTCAGCCGTCCCGGAACCCTCCAGCAGATAACGTGGGCAGGGAGACACACATCTCTGGAACCGGTACAAGCGCCCGGACATGATTCCGGGTGAGTAGGATACAGGAGCTTTTCAAAACCAACATCAACCAACGTGCCTGCTGAATGGAAAAAAGCTAATGAGCTATGTGCCGGCGTGCTTATATGCCCCTACGGTTATGCCGTCACATGCTACCGTTCTCACTAGGACCAATAGGATTGGAGTAGTTTTCATTTGCATTCAGCCCTGTCATGCCTAAAGGCGTTCCCATAGTGTCGTAACCGACGCAGTTCGAGTTCCCCTCGAAGGGGAACTCATAGTATAGTATGTCCAAAAAAGTCATGGTATAGTATGTCCAAAAAAGTGATTAAAAAGACATAGTAGGCCTATAGTATTTCCAAAAAAGTCATGGTATAGTATGTCGGAAAAAAGTGATAAAAAGTCATAGTTTAGTATGTCAAAAAAGTGATAAAAATTGCTAAGTATGCCAGAGGTCACACACCTCTGGAGCACCTAGAGGTCAAGTGTCTTGCTCAGGGACAAATTGGTTGATGAATCACAGTGGGAATCAAACCCAGGTCTCCCACACCAAAGGCATGTGTCATGTCCACTGTACCATCACCACCAAGTTATACAATAGTGTGTTAAAAGAAGTGATAAAGTCACAGTATGGTATGTTGGAAAAAAGTGAATAAAAAAATCATACTATAGTATGTCAAAAAAAGTGATGAAAAGTCATAGCATAGTGTGTCGAAAAAAGTCGAAAAAGTGACAAAAAAGTCATAGCAGGTCAACACAGAGATATAGTATTTTCAACAAAAGTGATAAAAAAGGATAGTATTGTATGTTAATAAAAGTGAGACAAACGTCATAGAAAAGTACTGTATGTTGAAAAAAGTGAATTATTGTTTTTTCTTCATTCAAAAGTTGCATGGTAACACTAACACCAACAATTTTCCTGATTCATGCATGACTTCATGCATGAAAAAAGCATGAATTTATTCATATAGCACTTCAGATAGTTCAGATAGGCGTCTCATGCATTACCTTAATTAATGCATCCATGAAGGTATTTGAATCATCATGATTTTTGATTTTTGGATGATGATCAGTCTTCTTCATTGGCAAATCTGTAGTTAAAGTGACAGGCTAAAGAAACTGAATTGTAGTGTTGAAATCATGATTAATTAATAAATACGATATGATTTTCTCAACGTTAAAGCTGGCGCAGGTCAGGACTTTATTTGAAGGGCCACATACATGATGAAGTAATGTTTGGTAAAATTCTCCATATATACATATGTATATACACTCACCGGCCACTTTATTAGGTACACCTGTCCAACTGCTCGTTAACACTTAATTTCTAAGCAGCCAATCACATGGCGGCAACTCAGTGCATTTAGGCATGTAGACATGGTCAAGAGAATCTCCTGCAGTTCAAACCGAGCATCAGTATGGGGAAGAAAGGTGATTTGAGTGACTTTGAACGTGCATGATTGTTGGTGCCAGAAGGGCTGGTCTGAGTATTTCAGAAACTGCTAATCTACTGGGATTTTCACGCACAACCATCTCTAGGGTTTACAGAGAATGGTCCGAAAAAGAAAAAACATCCAGTGAGCGGCAGTTCTGTGGGCGGAAATGCCTTGTTGATGCCAGAGGTCAGAGGAGAATGGCCAGACTGGTTCGAGCTGATAGAAGGGCAACAGTGACTCAAATAACCACCCGTTACAACCAAGGTGGGCAGAAGAGCATCTCTGAACGCACAGTACGTCGAACTTTGAGGCAGATGGGCTACAGCAGCAGAAGACCACATCGGGTGCCACTCCTTTCAGCTAAGAACAGGAAACTGAGACTACAATTTGCACAAGCTCATCGAAATTGGACAATAGAAGATTGGAAAAACGTTGCCTGGTCTGATGAGTCTTGATTTCTGCTGCGACAGTCGGATGGTAGGGTCAGAATTTGGCGTCTACAACATGAAAGCATGGATCCATCCTGCCTTGTATCAACGGTTCAGGCTGGTGGTGGTGGTGTCATGGTGTGGGGAATATTTTCTTGGCACTCTTTGGGCCCCTTGGTACCAATTGAGCATCGTTGCAGCCACAGCCTACCTGAGTATTGTTGCTGACCATGTCCATCCCTTTATGACCATAATGTACCCAACTTCTGATGGCTACTTTCAGCAGGATAATGCGCCATGTCATAAAGCTGGAATCATCACAGACTGGTTTCTTGAACATGACAATGAGTTCGCTGTACTCAAATGGCCTCCACAGTCACCAGATCTCAATCCAATAGAGCATCTTTGGGATGTGGTGGAACTCGCATCATGGATGTGCAGCCGACAAATCTGCGGCAACTGTGATGCCATCATGTCAATATGGACCAAACCCCCTGAGGAATGCTTCCAGCACCTTGTTGAATCTATGCCACGAAGAATTGAGGCAGTTCTGAAGGCAAAAGGGGGTCCAACCCGTTACTAGCATGGGGTACCTAATAAAGTGGCCGGTGAGTGTAAATGTATATGTATGTATGTAGGTATATGTATATGTATGTATGTAGGTATATGTGTATGTATGTATGTATGTATGTATGTATGTATGTATGTATGTATGTATGTATGTATGTATGTATGTATATGTGTATATATGTGCATATATGTATATGTATGTATATATGTAAATGTGTATGTACACTGCTGTGACCAGTCAGTTGTTTTGAAGAAGACATGAACATCTTTAATAAATCCGAAATCATGATGATTCAAATATCTTCATTGATGCATTAAATAACATATTGTTCCTGCATTAAGTCATGTATGAGATACTATTAATCCTTGTAAATTACTGACAGTTCATAAAGTACTACACAAATGAATTAATGCATGAAGTCATGGTAATTCATGTACCATTGTTATAAAGTGTTACCAGTTACATAGTGATTATTTAGGACATCATTGCATATTTTAGTTTCTGCTGTCATTCAGCGTACACATTTACATTTTACTACATTTCCACAAATGTGATCTCTTGGAGCATGGGATAATATTCTTTCAATATTGTTGTCCTACTGTGTTAACATCCAGAACAGGAAAATGCACACTAATTATGTAAAAAGAAATTCTGTCAGACAGCGAGGCCTTCAAAGTGAATTTACAACATGGACATGAAACTAAGTGCATAACTGCACTGTTGGGAGTTTGAGCCTAACAGCCTAGTTTCTTTTGCTCTGATCCAATCTATCCACTCTTACATGAGGTATAACTGCAGGCTGCTGAGGCTGTGTGCTGTGATTGTTGCTTTCACACCTGCCATGTTGTGAAGCTGGTGTTCTATGAATCCTAATGGGAACATGCCCTGGGATGTCTGGGTAACCTTAAACATATCTTCTGGGAATCTTAAATCCTCTGGGAAATATAGACGCCTTGGAATATTTTTTTCTTCAGTTTAAACCGTCATTGTCTTGTTGCCTGTAGTGACAGTCAATGCTACTTAAATTATCCTGTAAGGGCAGAACTGCAAGAGGAAGACAATGTAAGATGGCACCGCTTGAACAGTGCTCTATAAGCATCTGAATCTATTTAGGGGCTGTGAATGCTCAGACTAAATCAGGATCATAGAAATGTGTGTGTTGTTGCTATGCACTGCCAAGAGAAACAGTCATACAATTAATACATGGTGTATAAAGGTGAATTTAGAAGGGGCTTTTAGGGTTTACATAAACAACATCAATTCTATTGACTGGATAAACATGGATTCCACTGACTGTATGAGCTGATTGCTGAGTGCTGTATAACACACTGGGGACACTGGGTGTAGAACTAACTGCTAACGTTAATGGCTGATTCCCTCTGGGTCCAAACGGGATTCACAAGGACCCATCCAAACATGTTTTTACTAAAATATCCAGTATCTCTGTACAGAGGTGACTAATGAATGTACTCATTACATTACATTATATGTACAATTTGGGAAACATGCTGGTGTTATTTTATATTTTTCTTTTTGTCAACAAATTTTATTAACCCTCTTGTTGTCTTTGGGTCAAATTTGACCCGTTTTCAAAGTTTTTTTTAAAAGCCCAAATAAAGGAAGTCGAAATACGGGTGAAAAATGTTGAAAAAAGCGACAGAATTGATGAAATAAAAATCAAAAAAACCGGAAGAAAGTGTCAAAAACGTTGGAAAAAGTGACGAAATGTATGGGGAAAAAGTGTCAAAAACGACAAATAAACGTCAACAAAACGTCAAAAAAAGGGACAAAGACATTGAAAAAATGTTATTGAAAATAGTGACCAAAATATGTCAAAAACAACAACACAAAAACTTCATAAAAACTTTGTAAAAAGCAACAAAAACCTTTTCAGGGTCAAAGGGAAGACAACGCAAGGGTTAAAAGACCAAAAGCAACATTCTGTGTGTCTGTCTGTCTAAACATCTGCCTGAAGCCTGTACACATACCATTGTAGTGTAATTGTTGCCATGTTTAACTTGTAGTGATTTCTTAGATGAACTGTATCTGTGGATGGTTACCGTAGTGACTAGTGCCAGTAAGGATATCATCAGGAGTTTTTTTTTTAGAAATAGGCTGATTTACATTGGCTAGGAATCTATAGGATTCATGTTGAGATCTTTTAATATGTTTTTTAAACTTGAAAAAAGTACAATAACTTAGTTCAGCATCGCTTACACCTTAAACACATTTTTTCTTTTCTTTTTTTTAAACGTTATACACAACACACCATTCACAACATGAACACCTCCCTTCCCTCCGAACACCCATTGTCATTAACACTCAAAAAATGAAGACAAGCTCACAACAAAACAACCATAGTCATTTGATACAATGCAATACATATACATATATATATATATATATATATATATATATATATATAGGCGATGCACTATCCCCGCTGCTGTTCTGCATAGGCCTGAACCCCCTCAGCCAGATCATCACAAAGACTGGCTACGGATACCGATTCCGAGGCGGAAAAATCATCAGTCACCTCCTCTACATGGATGACATCAAGCTGTATGCCAGGAATGAGCGAGACATTGACTCACTGATCCACACGACCAGGATCTACAGCAACGACATTGGAATGTCATTCGGACTGGACAAGTGTGGACGCATGGTATCAAAAAGAGGGAAGATGATCAGAACTGAGGGAATCAAACTACCAGAAGGCCACATTGCAGATGTTCAGGATAGCTACAAATACCTGGGGGTGCCACAGGCTAACGGAAACCATGAGGAGGCAGCAAGGAAGACGGCCACAGCCAAATATCTACAAAGAGTGAGGCAGGTCCTGAAAAGTCAGCTGAATGGGAAAAACAAGATCCGAGCGATCAACACATACGCCCTGCCAGTCATCAGATACCCGCTGGTGTAATAAACTGGCCAAAGGAGGAGATAGAGGCTACTGACATCAAGACCAGAAAGCTCCTCACAATGCATGGAGGGTTTCACCCCAAATCCAGCACCCTGAGACTGTACACCAAGCGTAGCGAGGGAGGCCGAGGGCTAGTGAGTGTCAAGACCACTATCCAGGATGAAACAACGAAGATCCAGGAGTACATCGGAAAGATGGCCCCCAAAGATGAAGGGCTTAGTGAATACCTCAGGCAGCAGAAACCCGAAGGTGAGGACAAGGAAGATGAAGAACCATCATGGAGGGACAAGCCGCTGCAGGGCGTGTACCACAGACAAATAGAAGAAGTGGCTGATATCAAGAAATCCTACCAGTGGCTGGAAAAGGCTGGACTGAAGGACAGCACAGAGGCACTAATCATGGCAGCACAAGAGCAGGCACTCAGTACAAGATCAATAGAGGCTGGGATCTACCACACCAGGCAGGACCCCAGGTGCAGACTGTGCAAGGATGCCCTGAGACAGTACAGCACATAACAGCAGGGTGTAAGATGCAGGCAGGAAGAGCGTACATGGAACGCCATAACCAGGTAGCTGTCATAGTGTACAGGAACATCTGCCACGAGTATGGGCTGGAAGTCCCAAGGTCAAAATGGAAGACACCTCCTAAGGTAGTCGAGAACGACCGAGCTAAGATCCTGTGGGACTTCAAGATCCAGACTGACAAACTGGTGATGGCTAACCAACCAGACATCGTGTTGATCGACAAACAGCAGAAGAAGGCAGTAGTGATAGATGTGGCGATCCCAAGCGACAGCAACATCAAGAAGAAGGAACACGAGAAGCTTGAGAAATACCAAGGGCTGAAAGAGGAGCTAGAAAAGATGTGGAAAGTAAGAGCAACAGTGGTGCCGGTGGTAATCGGAGCACTGGGGGCTGTGACCCCCAAACTGGGAGAGTGGCTACAGCAGATTCCAGGTAAAACATCAGAGGTCTCTGTCCAGAAGAGTGCAGTCCTAGGAACAGCTAAGATACTGCGCAGAACCCTCAAACTCCCAGGCCTCTGGTAGAGGACCCGAGGTTGAGGATGACACATACCACCCCACAAGGGGTGAGAAGGGGATTTTTTTATATATATATATATATATATATGTATATGTATATATATGTACATGTATATATGTATATATATTGTATGTACTGTATGTACTGTATATATACAGTGAGGAAAATAAGTATTTGAACACCCTGCTATTTTGCAAGTTCTCCCACTTAGAAATCATGGAAGGGTCTGAAATTGTCATCGTAGGTGCATGTCCACTGTGAGAGACATAATGTAAAAATAAAGAAAATCCAGAAATCACAATGTATGATTTTTAACTATTTATTTGTATGAAACAGCTGTAAATAAGTATTTGAACACCTGTCTATCAGCTAGAATTCGAACCCTCAAAGACCTGTTAGCCTGCCTTCAAAATGTCCACCTCCACTCCATTTATTATCCTAAATTAGATGCACCTGTTTGAGGTCGTTAGCTGCATAAAGACACCTCTCCACCCCATACAATCAGTAAGAATCCAACTACTAACATGGCCAAGACCAAAGACCTGTCACTAGAGACAAAATTGTCCACCTCCACAAGGCTGGAAAGGGCTACGGGGAAATGGCCGAGCAGCTTGGTGAAAAAAGGTCGACTGTTGGAGCAATCATTAGAAAATGGAAGAAGCTAAACATGACTGTCAATCTCCCTCAGACTGGGGCTCCATGCAAGATCTCACCTTGTGGGGTCTCAATGATCCTAAGAAAGGTGAGAAATCAGCCCAGAACTACACGGGAGGAGCTGGTCAATGACCTGAAAAGAGCTGGGACCACCATTACCAAGGTTACTGTTGGTAATACACTAAGACGTCATGGTTTGAAATCATGCATGGCACGGAAGGTTCCCCTGCTTAAAGCAGCACATGTCAAGGCCCGTCTTAAGTTTGCCAATGACCATCTGGATGATCCAGAGGAGTCATGGGAGAAAGTCATGTAGTCAGATGAGACCAAAATAGAACTTTTTGGTCATAATTCCACTAATCGTGTCCGGAGGAAGAAGAATGATGAGTACCATCCCAAGAACACCATCCCTACTGTGAAGCATGAGGTGGTAGCATCATGCTTTTGGGGTGTTTTTCTGCACATGGGACAGGGCGACTGCACTGTATTAAGGAGAGGATGACCGGGGCCATGTATTGCGAGATTTTGGGGAACAACCTCCTTCCCTCAGTTAGAGCATTGAAGATGGGTCGAGGCTGGGTCTTCCAACATGACAATGACCCGAAGCACACAGCCAGGAGAACCACGGAGTGGCTCTGTAAGAAGCAGATCAAGGTTCTGGCGTGGCCTAGCCAGTCTCCAGGCCTAAACCCAATAGAGAATCTTTGGAGGGAGCTCAAACTCTGTGTTTCTCAGCGGCAGCCCAGAAACCTGACTGATCTAGAGAAGATCTGTGTGGAGGAGTGGGCCAAAATCCCTTCTGCAGTGTGTGTAAACCTGGTGAAAAACTACAGGAAACGTTTGACCTCTGGAACTGCAAACAAAGGCTACTGTACCAAATATTAACATTGATTTTGTCAGGTGTTCAAATACTTATTTGCAGCTGTATTATACAAATAAATAGTTAAAAAATCATACATTGTGATTTCTGGATATTTTTTTTTTTGATTATGTCTCAATTTCAATTTTCAATTTCAATTTTATTTATAGTATCAATTCATAACAAGAGTTATCTCGAGACACTTTACAGATAGAGTAGGTCTAGACCACACTCCAGAATTTACAAGGACCCAACAGTTCTAGTAGTTTCAGAGCAAGCAACAGTGCGACAGTGGCGAGGAAAAACTTCCTTTTAGGCAGAAACCTCGGACAGACCCAGGCTCTTGGTAGGCGGTGTCTGACGGGCCGGTTGGGGTTAGAATGAAGAGTGGCAATAACAAAAATAGAAAAAATAGTAGTTTGCAGCAGTTCTTTGTAGTAGCTCATGGCATAGCAGGGCACTGTGCGGCATTATAAGGCACAGCAGGATGTAGCAGGGCACAGCAGAGCGTAGCAGGATGAACACGGCATCGCAGGATGTGTAGCGGGACCATGGCGACAGCTGCTACCATGATTTTGGAGCCTCCCTGATCCGAGGGAACATGCTGGGAAAAAAGAACATAAGGACTCCGGGGAATGACTCCCCAGAGCTAGGTTAGTAACAAGCATTTCTGGGACATGGATGCAAGTAAATGGAAAGATAGAAAGATAGAGGAGAGAGGAGCTCAGTGTGTCAAAGGAAGTCCTCAGCTGTCCAAAACTATTACAGCATAACTAGGAGAGACAGGGTAAAGAGAGGAGCCTGGTCGGGCTAGAACTCCCCCCAACCGGATCGGGCTGTATGCCAAGTCTCCCTCTAGTTTTATTATATTCTTGATTATATGATAGATAGATCTGACAACTATGACGAGAAGCAGGTGGGCCGGGTTAGGCAGACGCTGCGATTCATCACTCCCTAACAATATTCAATTCTATGCCCTAACTACTGTATAAGCTTTATCAAAGCATAACCAAGAGAGACAGGGTAAAGAGGAGCCTGGTCAGGCTAGAACTCTCCCCAACTTGATCGGGCTGTATGCCTTGCCTCCCTCTAGTTTTATTATATTCTGGATTATATGATAGATAGATCTGACAACTATGACGAGAAGCAGGTGGGCCGGGTTAGGCGGACGCTGCGACTCCTCACTCCCTAACAATATTCAATTCTATGCTCTAACCATAAGCTTTATTGAAAAGGAAAGTCTTAAGTCTACTCTTAAATGTGGAGACGGTGTCTGCCTCCCGAACCCAAACTGGAACCTGGTTCCACAGAAGAGGAGCCTGATAGCTGAACGCTCTGGCTCCCGTTCTACTTTTAGAGACTCTAGGAACCACCAGTAACCCTGCATTCTGGGGGCGCAGTACTCTTGTAGGGTTGTAAGGTACTATGAGCTCTTTAAGATAAGATGGTGCCTGATCATAAAGAGCTTTGTAGGTGAGAAGAAGGATTTTAAATTCTATTCTGGATTTTACAGGAAGCCAATGCAGAGAAGCTAAAACAGGAGAGATGTGATCTCTTTTCCTGGTTCCTGTCAGAACACGTGCTGCAGAATTCTGGACCAGCTGAAGAGTCTTTATGGACTTTTTTGAGCATCCTGATAATAAAGAATTGCAGTAATCCAGCCTAGAAGTAACAAATGCATGGACTAGTTTTTCTGCATCATTTTTAGACAGGATATTCCTGATTTTTGCAATATTACGTAGGTGAAAAAAGGCGATCCTTGAAATTTGCTTTATGTGGGAATTAAAGGACATGTCCTGATCAAAGATAACTCCAAGATTCCTCACAGTGGTGCTGGAGGCCAGAGTGATGCCATCCAGAGTAACTATCTCTTTGGATAATGCGTCACGGAGGTGCTTGGGCCCCAGAGCAATAACTTCAGTTTTATCTGAGTTTAACATTAGAAAATTACAGGTCATCCAGGTTTTAACATCCTGAAGGCACATTTGAAGTTTAGCTAACTGATTAGTTTCATCCGGCTTGATTGATAGATATAATTAAGTATCATCTGCATAACAATGAACGTTTATGGAGTGCTTCCTGATAATATTGCCTAAAGGAAGCATATATAAAGTGAACAGGATTGGACCGAGCACAGATCCTTGTGGGACTCCATTACTAACTTTGGCGTGCACAGAGGATTCATCGTTAACATGAACAAACTGAGATCGATCTGATAAATAAGACTTAAACCAGCTTAGAGCAATCCCTTTAATGCCAATTAAATGTTCCAATCTCTGAAATAAGATATGATGGTCAATGGTATCAAATGCAGCACTAAGATCTAATAACACCAGTACAGAGACAAGTCCTTTGTCCGATGCAATTAGGAGGTCATTAGTAATTTTCACAAGTGCTGTCTCTGTGCTATGATGAACTCTAAATCCTGACTGAAAATCCTCAAATAAGCTGTTGCTATGGAGAAAGTCACACAGCTGTTTGGCGACTGCTTTCTCAAGAATTTTAGAGAGAAATGGAAGATTGGATATAGGTCTATAGTTGGCTAAAACATCTGGATCAAGGTTGGGCTTTTTCAGAAGAGGTTTAATTACAGCTACTTTAAAGTGCTGTGGTACATAGCCTGTTAATAAAGACATATTGGTTATATCTAGTAGAGAAGTGTTGACTAATGGTAAAATTTCTTTAAGTAGCCTAGTCGGGATGGGGTCTAAGAGGCAGGTTGATGGTTTAGATGAAGAAATAATTGAATTAAATTGATAAAGATCAAGTGAAGCAAAGCAGTCTAAACATACATCTGGTTTTACAGCTGTTTCTAAGGTTCCTGAGTTTAGAGATACGTCAGTGCCAGTTAAAGGCAGGTCTTGGTGAATTTTGCTTCTAATTTATAATTTTATCATTGAAGAACCTCATAAAGTCGTTACTACTAAGAGCTATGGGAATACTTGGCTCAGTAGAGCTGTGACCTTCCGTTAGCCTGGCTACAGTGCTGAAAAGAAACCTGGGGTTGTTCCTATTTTCCTCTATTAGTGACGAGTAGTACGCTGCTCTGGCATTACGGAGGGCCTTCCTATATGTTTTAAGACTATCTTGCCAGATTAAACGAGAATTTTCCAATTTGGTGGAACGCCAAATCTTCTCAAGTTTCCGTGATATTTGCTTTAATTTGCGAGTTTCAGTGTTATACCATGGAGCTAAACGTCTTTGTTTTATTATCTTCTTTTTAGAGGGGCAACAGAGTCGAGTATCGTCGCAGCGAGCCTGCTGCCCTATCAACAAAATGATCGATTTGGGAGGGACTAATAGCATAGGAGTCCTCCGTTACTTTGTGACTTGGTAATTAATTAAATGCTAATGGAATCACATCCTTAAATTTAGCTACAGCACTATCAGATAGACATCTTGTATAGAAGTTTTTGCCTAATGGCGTGTAGTTCAGCAGTATAAACTCCAAAGTAATCAAGCAGTAGTCAGATAGAAAGGGATTCTGTGGGAACACTATTAAATGTTCAATTTCAACACCATATACTAGAACAAGGTCGAGGGTGTGGTTAAAACGGTGAGTAGGTTTATGAACACTTTGAGAGAAGCCAATAGAATCTAAAAGAGAGATAAATGCAGTATTAAGGCTATCATTCTCATCGTCCACATGAATATTAAAATCCCCTTCAATAACAACTTTGTTCGTTTTTAGCACTTCACCTCTCTCACAGTGGACATGCACCTACTATGACAATTTCAGACCCCTCCATGATTTCTAAGTGGGAGAACTTGCAAAATAGCAGGGTGTTCAAATACTTATTTTCCTCACTGTATACATGTATATATTAATGTATACAGTATATATATATATATATATATATATATATATATATATATATATATGTGTGTGTGTATGTGACAAAAATTTCGTATGTCTCTCCACAGTACATGGCGTCTTTCCCTATTTTCTATTGTCAACATTCAATCTGGCAAACCATTTATATGAGTTATTTCAAGCCATCTCACGACCCAACTCCTGGACTGACGGCACGCCTTCATTCCTCCATCCTCTTAAAAGAACATTCTTGGTCTGGTTTTAAGCTACTTTATCCACCACTGCATGCACTGTACTGTATGTGTATACGCTATTTTGGAAAAAGTAAATGCAAAGGTGTATGTTATCCATGAGTCTATTTTTCTAAAGTCTAAAGGATCAATGTAGTTTCAATTTTGCATCACCATTGGTATGAATCATATTCGGAGAGTAGGAGGCTCTGTTCTCATTTTAGAATGAAATTCTTTTTTGAATTATCTCGCTTGCCAAAGCTGGAGGCCTCGGTGGTAAGCAAAAAGAAAGCAAAAGAAGCTGTCCTCCGTGAAGAGATGCTTGTTTCCATGGCAATGTGGAGCATGTGCTTGTGTGTATGATGACCTCACACATATTCATATTCTCCCGAGCAGCCTCTTCCTCTGCCAGGATGCAGACAGGCTGTCTGCTTCCACACGGCAACATGGTGTGTCAGCCTCCACTTGATTCTGTGTTCTACTTCAAAACATGAGAAATTCCCAGCTCAAGTTTATTTAGGGAGGATATTTTTAATTCCCAGTGCTGATCATTGGATGTCAAAGAAACGTAGGAGCTTTTCTCCAGACATAGCAAACGGGGAGGTTGATCAGTTCTCATCTGGGAATTTGTCTTTTTTTTTTAAGCATTAAAAGGAAATATCTCCACAATATATTACCGAGCTGCTTTGTAACAGCATCCATCCCACATTAAGGTCTGTTCTTTAATCCTATTTCCCCTTGCTTTTAGCTTTTTACCATGGATTTAATCCCCAATCCTAATGTCCTTCTGCATGATATGAGGAAAATATGCAATATACGATAACATTGAATATCGCGATAATGATATTTCAATCAGGAGAGACTTTGTTGCAGATATGCAAATCTTTATTGTACATATGAATGATATGAAATGTACAGAGTCTTTGGAGATTAGACTCCATCGTTATAAACTGATGTTTTAAAACGGTAGAGAAACCAAAACACATCCCCCCCGATGGAGTCTAGACACTGGTGGTGGTGGAGGAGCCTGAAGGCCGCACCGAAGGACCCGATGGGAGCGGTCTGCTGGAGGAGGACCCAGGGTGCCGTGGGTGACAGTGACTGGAGGTGGAAGGGGAGGCTATTTATGCATTATGGTTTCCCAGAAACTTTTCATTCTATTCATTTAATCAGATGTCTGTATGTTAAATCTAGTGTTCGTATAAATGTAAATGGTGTTTTAACAGAGCCTTTTAAAGTGGAGCGAGGGCTGCCTTCTGAGCGCTGCCTTATACATTCTGGCCATCAGCCCTCTGAACAAAACCATTAACTCGGAGAGTCTCATATCCAGCACGCACGTTGGGCTGGCGCCCAAAGTTACTGCCATGGCATATGCAGACGACGTTACAGTTTCCAAAAACCAGATGGAGATGGATGTTTTAACCAGTCATTTAAGTTTATATGAATTAGCTTCTTAAATCATGATAAAACAGAAGGTGTTTGGAGAGAAACGAAACATGAAAAAAGTGATATTAACATTAAAGGAGGAAATTAAATGGGAAAATAAAAACATCAATTATAAATCAAGAGTCAATATCATCATAACCTTCATCTTAGCCAAACTCCTTTTTCTAGCAAACATCTTTCCTCCATCTCACAAAATGATAGTTTAGAATAAACAGTGTTTAAATTTGGTATGGGGCACAACTAGAGAAGTTACAAAAAGAGAACTCATGTATAAAAGCAAAGAATATGGGGGGTTGGGGGCAGTAGATATGGGAATAAGATTATATATTGCCTTTGTGAAAAATGTATCAGCAGCCATCTCAAGAAATGCTCTCTGGGTCGGTGATCGCTCCAAGTGGAGGAAAAGGAGAGGCCGAGCCAGACAAGGACCAGAATATATTAGATATGGTGATTTTATAGATGAAGATGACATTTATCACATGACGAAGGAACCCTGCTCCTGAAATTAAAAAAAAAATAAGAACCTCTCAGAGAGCATATGGGACATGAGATGGCTGATGGAAACAGACTTCCTGTCAGAGCTGTTGTGTCTTAGAGTTGCTATGTAACAACTAAAACATGTCCAATGTCTAATTGCAACAATAATGAGACACAACAGTATCTCTTGGTAGATTGTTCTGGAGCAACAGAAGTCTGGGACAAACTGAAAGTGTATGGAGCAAAGTTCAATGTGTCTTATCAATCTGTAATGTATTGCATCATGGATAATAGTGTATTAGAGAAATATAAGAAGCTGATACAGATAATCATATGCATAGTATGCTTCAAGTTATGGAAGATTAGGTGCTGTATACAACAACATACAATAATAACCAGCGATGAAGTTTGCAAACAAGTGCTCACTGAGCTGAGATCTTTAGATAAAAGTTGTAACATTTTAAACTTGTTGTTTGCCGTTTTTTTCCACTCTCTTATGTATGCCAATTGTCGATAACCTGTATTTTGTAAAAAACTTGCTAACTTTGTTTGTCTGCATCTGATAAACCCACTGTAAGCTATTCGTCCTGCACCAGAGCGTGTCCCCTGAAAACCAGCTGCCTGCTGCTGATGGAGAAGAGGTTAAGGAAAACAGAGACTAAACTCGTGATAACTAGTCAACCTTTACAAATAAATAGCTCAAACACATGAGGAAGAGAAGAGCTTTAATGAACGCATGAAAATCAGAACCTCATTGAGGACTTTCACGTTAAATGGGTTTACAGGGAGACATCCCACACAGGAATATCCTTTAATAATTTAGAATGATGTCCACATGGATAAATCACTATTGCCAGCTGATCGAGCAGGGTTAGAAGTATTCATCTGAACATGTAAGACCATAAAAACATTCATCAGGGTTTCCCCCAGTGGATTACAGGCCTGTCGGCCTAAGTTGCCCCCCACTGGGCAATATTCATGTTTTTTCAACTACAGTTTCAGAAAGGTGGCTCGGTTGTAAACTTAGACACATTCAGTCATATTTTTTCAAATCTCCAGTTAGCTTTTAGTCCTGACTTAATGTAGGGCCCTATGAAATCTGTCTTATAGCTTTTTTAAATTCTTAATTTTCCAATTCCGTCCATGATTCTGTAAACTGAAACTTTGTGGCTCTACATTAATGCTGCCATCAGCTGGGACTGGCCTCAGCCGGGCCCTTGTCAAAAATAAAGACAACTTTTATGGGGGAAACCCTGTTAATCATCCATCAGTTGCAACATTCCTTCCTCCGGTCGTTGAAAAGGGTTCAGTCCTCTGTGACAGACTTCTTCTGGGACAGTATCAGATCCTTGACTTGTGGAGTCAGGGCCGTGAGCTGTGTGCGGACGCTCCGGGCCTCGTCATCCTGCTCTGCCTCGCCCTCCGCCTCGCCCTCTGCCTCCTCCTGCTTCCTGCTCTGACTCTGGCTCACCAGCTGCTTCACCACCAGGCTCTGGTACGCAGACAGCAGTTGCTGCTGCTCCTGCAACAACACAGGCAGTGACGCACGCACAGGTTTCAGCACCTTAACCGTTAGCTCACCAAACAAACGGACACGGCAGCAGATGGAGGTTACCGACAGCTGCTGAGTCTAAAGACTGGACGTAAACAATCCTGAGATGAAGCGGTGGGTTGCATGAGCTGCACTATTGGAGGTTTTTATGGAAACCTGTCTCTAGATAACAAATAAGGTCAAATATTCACATCTCAGTTCTGAGTATGTAGTTACTGTAGATGTGTGTGCAAACTGAGGTGTGTGTATTTGACCTTACGGTATATGCCTAAATTCGTTCAATATTCCCTCTGAAATGGAATGAGGTGTTGAAATGGATCCAAGAAAGGAATACAACATGACCATATTACAACTGGGAGTGGCTGACTGGGTTGTGGATCAGTAATTTAATAAAATAATAATTTATACTTTTATTGATCCTCAGTGGGAAAATTATAATTTTTCACTCTGTTGCTATATATGTTATTATTATGTGTTAAATGGGCAGAGGGTATCATCTTGTATGGATCGCAGGCCCCATAATTGAATCAAAATCGTATTGTGACAGACATTAATAAATAAGCAAATAACATATCGTTGTACCAAGAATCTATATAGTATTGTATTGTTTTGTGTTAAAACTTGTGTTTTACACTGCTGACATTGAGTGAGTGTCAGACATACCGCAGGTATTCGGCCAGTGAGGGTGCCGATGATCTGAGGCACGCAGCGTCCCGGGGCGTGCAGCATGCTGTGGGTGCTGCCCTGAAACAGCAGCACGCTGGCCAGGTGGAGGACCAGAGCCGGGTCCTCCGTCTCCTTCAGCTGCTCACTGAGAGCCTGACGGTGCACGAACAGCGCCTGTCTGGATCAATCACAATCAGAAAAGAGTTTATTGCTACAGTAGTTACACTACGTGACATTTGCCTTGGTGATAGAAACATACATACACAAACAAACGTATTAAACATAAAAGAGAAATAAACAATGAATACCAAAATGGAAACAAATATGTACAAAATAACTGTAGAGAGAAAGGAGGCTGAATGGGTTTAGTGCAGAATGCAAAGAAATATACAGTATTGTTGGGCAGATGTAGAGTCCAGGATGAAGGTTGTCCGGGATGTCTGGAAGAGCTTAGTAATGAAACTGTCAAATCATATTTTCGTTGCTTTTTGTGAGTTGATGCAAATGTAACTGATTGTGTTAAATACAATGCAAATATTGTAGCGGTGTCCAAATAATGAATATAATATAATTTTGTGATAAAACATGTCCCTATCCTGCACCGGGCGTTTAAGACAGACAGTTGTTAATTTCCCGTCCAGCACCCACGTCGTTTAAATAGCAAATGCAACGGCACCCATCTGTGGCCCATGGGCGTGCTGATCATACAGGGAGGCGTGTTCAGATGCATTCTGGTGCCTTGCTATTTTGAGGCAGCGGGAAGTGATCATGCCATTGACCAACAAAAATCTGGTCTACAGTCAATAACGCAGCACACTATGCTTGTTACACAGCAGCACACACACGCAGAAGATTACTATATGATCTGTTGCCGCGCTTTCACTTCACACATGAGCCAATCAGTTTCTCCTCCTGAACATCTCTCCTTCCTGCTCAGCAAATCTTCCATCAAAACAGCAATGCACCAACATCCAATGCACCTGGCTGTTAAAGGGAATGGGAAAGGACGCTCTGATTGGTTGATTGCTTGTTAAGCCCAAAACACACCTACAATTAATGAAGACACTAAGTACAACCCTGCTGAACCATGCGCCCGGTGCACAGACTCTTTTTTCCGCCGTCAAACTAGCAAAAGTGGATTTGGACACGCCCTAAACGCACCTAGATTGTTAATATAGGGCCCTGAAAGTAAAAAGAAAATGAACTTCCATTACCTCTCCTTTTTCTTGTCTGCCTTCTTTAGCATAAATCCACACACTTCTGCACAGATCTCTATGTTGGTCAGGAAGTCTTCAATACTCTGGGAACAAGTTGCCACAACTCTATTTCAGTTTCATCCTTCAAGCTCAAGCGACCAGCTGATGATGTAACCAACAGGAAACATACTCACTTTGCCGTTCAGGCTGTTGTGCAGCTTTGTGAGAGGCCCTTTAGTCTCCTCCGACAGTTTGCCCAAAATCTTCACTCTGACCTGAGGTAATACATCAGAGACACTCACGATCAAGTCCAAACTAACAAGTCATACGGTGGATTTTAAACACTGACTGCACATGTTGATTTTTCATGGGATCTTGGCTCTTTGTCTCTGCAGCTGAATCCCATAATTTAAGGCTCCAGAGAGAAGCTATCTTCAGAATTATCTGAAGTTCCCTAAAAACATTTATGCAAACAAAGCCGGTGAAAGCATGTTTCCATCAAACGGCTTGGAGGCGAATAAGAAACCTGTGCATACTGGTATATGGAATAGATTGGAGACATTTTAAGGTGTTTCCATTCATTTTCGCACTGATTTGCATTCAAGCTAACATTTACGAACAAAGTTTTGCTAGCCAAAATGGATCGGGCCGTCTACCAACAAATGATTAATATTGCACAAATTGTAATAGAGAGCCAAAGTCACACTCTTCTACTTTTGGTCCATGGGACCTATCTTTAGAAAAAAATATGAACGGGAGTCAATGAGAGATAATTTTTTTGGTCCGGTTCAAATTGTGCCATGCATTTCACAACTGAACATGTCAAGACAGAAACTATTTGACTACTGTTAAAGAAGTTGAACAACATTATGTTCTGTGTAAGATCGCTCAGTGAACTACAGCTCACGTCTGGAACCATATACGTCACCAGACAAATATGGCTGTCTCCTTGTTGCGCTTTACCGTCGTCTTCCAAGACGAAGGCCAAAGTATCAAAAGAGGTGATACTTCAGGTCATGCTGAGAGCTGCAGCTACTCAAAAGGAGCAAAGGGAAAATGTGGTGACAGGTAAGCAACTTGGACTTGTACTCCGTCTAATTCCATATTTCCCCGTAGCCTTTTACTTAACTATCTCGCAACAAACTGTGACATTCTTAAGATGTAAAATCTTTTTTTTTATTATGAAAGACATATGTGTAATCCAAGGCACAAAGTCAATCAGCACCAGAAAATAGTTTGTCTTTCGTCACTGACCACCCTTTTTATCCGAAGATGGGTCCCATGGCTCTCTATAGTGCTTATATGCCAGGTGATAGAGACTTATCAAGCTATAAGACAACAACGCTATCAAAACACCGCTATGATGATGCCGATGCACGTTAATGCCAGACATTCGATTTTACTTAATTAGCATAAAAACGTGGATGGAAACATGGGTACAGAAACAGGAAGTGCTTCTGACCTCGTTGGTGATGGTGCTGGGGTTCTCCACCGACATCATCAGGTCAGTAGCCAGGAAGTTGACCAGGATGTTGGTGACATCTGAGCACAGGGTCTTCAGGATGTGCTTGGCAATGTGGACCTGGGTATCATCTGCGTGAAAAGAATGGCCATGAAGTATGGTGTTGTGTTCCATGTTCTAGTCTAGTTTAGTAGTAGTCTAGTTTTCTAGTCTTAACGACTACTCAAAGCACTTCTACATAGTACAGGAACCATTCACACACATTCATACACTGTGGCTGGTGCAACTCAGGGTGCTCAGGGTGCGACTGCAGGGCGAGGGATTAAACCACCAAACTTCCGATTGACAGGCGACCAATTTACCACTAAGCCACAGCACCAGCAAGTAGGAACTTTACCGTCTCCAGGCTGTTCAGAACTCTGTTACAAGTATGTTGAACTCACATTAACAAAAGAGCACACATCATGCCTGTTTTAGCAGCACTTCACTGGTTACCAGTCCAGTATAGAATTCATTTTAATATCCTGGTTCTTACTTTTAGAGCCCTGCACGGTCAAGTTCCTCCCTACATCTCTGACTTGATAAAGCTTCATACTCCCACCCGTAGTCTGAGGTCATTAGGTCAGAGGCTATTAGTGGTCCCCCGCGCTCATTTTAAAACTAGAAGGGGCCGATTGTTCCCAGCAGGGGCTCCTAGGCTGTAAACATCTTGTCTCCCTCTCTACGTTGTGTGAATTCTGTCCATTTATTTTAAAAAGCAAATAAAGACTCTGCTGTTCAAGCAGGCTTTTAGTTAGTCAAGAGGTTTTATGGTTGTTTAAGTTTTCTATTTGTATTTAAATTTTCCTATGCATTGTATTTTAATTTGTTGTATTGTATTACATTTTATCGTGAAGCACTAACTTCGGAAACCAAAACTTGCTCATGTTAAATTTGGAACCGATGATCGGATTCAAAACTACATTTTCCAAAAGATTGCAAAACTGTAATTTTTGAAATGATTCTCAATGCCCAGTCCTACGATATGTATTGTGTACCAATCATCTGTGATGAGTGATCTCAGCAGCATTTACCAGAGAAGAACTTGCAGCCCTTTTCAAAGAGTCGGATGTTGTTGTACAGGCTGGAGATCTCCTCCTGTAGATCTTTCATGCTCTTCTTCTTGTTGGCCCCTGATGGAGAGCTGGTGGAGGACATGAACACCGTCCGCAGCACCTCCTGGTAGGCTTTATTAAGAGGCCTGCAGAGATATTAACAGTGACAGTCACAGAACCAACTTATTGTTGCCAAGTGTAAGCAGAGAAAACTACGACTTGAAACTATAACGACTAGAAACCTGTGAGTTACCTCACTAAATGCTCGGCCAGCTCAGAGAGGATTTCTTCGGGGCAGTCGCTCACTCTTTCCTCTAAAATGGCTACGATCTCCTCCTGGGCCATAAAAGGGGCTGTAGTCTGTTTACTGCGATCTTGGCAAAGGTAAAACACATGCTAATTAGTCTCAGAGGGATACTATGGTTACCTCTGGTTGTCTTCCATAACAAAAAAAATAAAGCTCAACAACCCAGGGAGAGATTTCTGGCCAACCAGCCATAACGCTCCCGTTAAGGGTAAAATGCCTCACTGAACAGGGCTAATGTGCATATGGAGACATGACATCCCAGTGAAGATAGAACAGCTCGGTGGCTGTGACTGTACTTTGCTGTGACGGTCCGGTTTCCTCATCGCTGTCCTCATCTTTCCTCCCTTTCTTCTTGGTTTTACGAATCCGGATCTCTCGGGCGTTGCCTCCTCCACCTGATTTCACACTGCCACTGCCCTCTGGGAGACAAGTTAATAGATGATATACAGGTGCAAAAGTTAATTTATTTCAGTAATTCAACTTAATATATTAAAGGCTCATTACAGGAAAAGCAAAATATTGAAAGCCTTTATTAGTTATACTGTAATTTTCATTATGGTTTACAGCTTATGAAAATCCCAAATTCTAAACCTCTAAACCTAAAAAATGTTCAACATTGTAGGCAATATTGTATTATAGTGTCACATTTTAATCAGATAATTAATCCAAAATACCGGCAAAAGGTTCCTGAGCCTTTAAATGGTCTCTCAGTCTGGTTCAATAGAATTCACAATCATGGGGAAGACTGATCTGAAGCTGATCTGACAGTTGGCAGGAAACCATCACTGACACACACAAGGAGGAAAAGCCTCAAAAGGTAATTGCAAAATAAGTTGGATGTTCTCAAAGTGCTGTATCAAAGCACATTAAAAGAAAGTGGAAGGACAAATTGTGGAAGAAAAAGGTGCACAAGCAGCAGGGATGACCGCAGCCTGGACAGGATTGTCAGGAGAAGGCCATTCAAAAGTTTGAGGGAGCTTCACAAGGAGTGGACTGAGGCTGGAGTTACTGCATCAAGAGCCACTACCCAGAGACGGATCCTGGACAAATGTTGTATTCCTCTTGTCAGAAGTGTCTTACCTGGGCTTAAGTAAAAAAGAACTGGTCTGTTGCTCAGTGGTCCAAAGTCCTCTTTTCTGATGAGAGCAAATTTTGCAGCTCAATTGGAAACCAAGCTCCCAGAGTCTGCAGGAAGAATGGAGAGGCACACAGCCCAAGATGCTTGAAGTCCAGTGTGAAGTTACAGTCTGTGTTGATTTGGGGAGCCATGTCATCTGCTGGTGTTGGGCCACTGTGTATTAAGTCCAGAGTCAATGCAGCCCTCAACCAGGACATTTTAGAGCACTTCATGCTTCCTTCAGCAGACTTCATTTTCTAGCAGAAGTTGTCACCTGGTTCAATGACCATGGGATTACTGTGCTTGATTGGAAAGCTAACTTGCCTGACCTGAAATAGATGAGAGACATGAGAGGGAACAATGCAGAAGAGCTGAAGACCGGTCCTAGTCTTCCATAACACCTCAGCAGTGCCACAGGCTGAAAAAGGGGCCCAAAGTACTGAGTACATATGCATGGTTGTACTTTTCAGAGGGCTGACAATTCTGTATTTAAAATGTTTTTCTTATTGATTTTATGTAATATTATAATTTACTGAGATTTAGAATTTGGGGTTTTCATAAGCTGTAAGCCATAATCATCACAATTATGACAAATAAAGGCTTGAAATATCTCGGTTTGCATGTAATGAGTCTATATAATGTATTAGTTTCATCTTTTAAGTTGAATCATTGAAATAAATCAACTTTTGCACAATATTCTAATTTTTCGAGTTTCAGCTGTAATCAAACAACAAATTCACTTCTTCGCATATCACAGATAAGCTGAAGGTGTGCATCCTTTCCAAAAGGATCTGAACTCTGAACTGTCTGCTGAAATGGTGCAGGGATTGAACATCACTGAAACATTTTAAACAATGCAGGTTTAGTTTACATCTCTGTTAAAGTTGTTATTTTGGCGTTACTGCCCTCTACTGTTAATCGTGCACGTGACTGATCTCAGACGAGGTGCCCTGACCCGCTTATTCCACTTGCAGAAATGCCGACCTGTAGCTTTCTTCCTACGCTCTGCTTCTCTCTTTTCCTTTTTAGAAGTTGTGGAGCTCTCCGTCAGCATGGAAGCTTGCTTCAGGTCATCTTCAGTTATCAGAAACACTGGATTGTTCTTGACTTCCTGAGAGCCATAGAAAATAAAAAAAACTGTACATTCAAAGTGTTTAATTTGGACCTCTTACTTATGAACTCCACAAAGGAGGTTTCTCTGGAGATGTGATGTGTGACAAAGGAGGCTGTACAAAGGTGGTGCTGCCTGGGTCTGTCTGAGCTTTCTGCCTGTAAAAAGATAGTTTTCCTCGCTACTGTTCAACCAAATGCTTGCTCTTGGAGGGGAATTGATTGGTCTATGTAAGTTATAGAGTTGCCAACCTTTTTCGTGCCAGACACCAGTTAATCATACTTTTTTTCCAGGGCCCAGTGGTCAATTTTAATGCCCCAATGTCAAATAATATAGACTGTTACGTTTACACCATGCTTAATCTACAGTATCTCTGCACCTATGCTGCACCTGCCCTTTCACGTGCAGCACACTCTGCGGTCCGGTCAGATACATACGTCCAGAACCAAAGAGCTGCTAAGCAATTACAACACTGCCGCTCAATAAAACAAAAACGTTTTGATCTATCTAGGCTATTTATTGTTTCTGTTTTGGATAAAATAAATAAATGTTTTAGCACTTAACGCTTTTAAAAAAGACAATAATCATAAGAATGAAAAACTAAAACCTTAAAAAAGACTATTATTCTGGAAATATTTCAAGGCCCAGTACTAACGGGTCCATGGACGGGCACCAGTCCGGGGACTGGGGGTTGGGAATTGCTGGTCTACACCTACTCTATCTGTAAAGTGTCCTGAGATAACTCCTCTTATGATTGATACTATAAATTCAACTGAAGTGAATTGTACCTTCTGAGCTTTCTGCTGCATGGCTTCATCAAATAAGGAGAGGCAGTTGCTGAGGAACTTCTCACTGACAACGACCGTGTCACCCAGCACTCTAGCGGAGGACTGAACGTTGGTGTTTCTCATAGCCTGACTGATCAGCATCCCGATGTCTTCCATTGACAAGCAACTGGGCAAAATCGGCTAAAAACAGCCAGAGTGAAAAACAGAAGTAAAATATACATATGTAACATCTTCCCCATGAATAGTGACTCTGGTAAAGGCAGAGCTGTGCCAGCACCTGAATGTCAGTCCATGTGGCAGAGTTGACAGCTTCCTCGACAGAGGCCTCCACCTGGTCCACCAGAGCCTGACCAACGCAGGCGGCTCGGAGGAACAGCAGCTTGTTGGACTTGAAGCGCTTCTTGATGTAGCTGGAGGGGTCCGGGATCCCCAGTCTGACCAACGCGTCAAACTCTGCAGAAGCAAGACGTCATTACTTTCATTTAGACTCCACAGTGTACACATCCCACTGCTACTCCAATCCCCACATGCACACATAGAGACTCAGGTTTTCCAATGAAACTGAATGTTTGTTGCCATATTTAAAAATAAAAAAGACATTTAGATTTTAATATATTAACAATATATTTTATACATTTCAAACAAACTCCTCAAATTGAATAAAGTGATTGTTTTTACACAAATGAATTGTAAACTGTAAAGTTTAAAAGCCGAAATAGATTTTGTGTTATTGTGGTTGTAGAAATGTAATTTCTGGTGCTCTTGGGCAACACTGTTTTTCAAAGGCTAAACGCCAACAAATATGGATTGAAGTAGAATTCGTCGTTCAATAAAAAAGCATGTTGTGAATTTTGGAAATGATTTTCTTTTCTAAATAAATTAACTTTTGGACAACACTCTAGGCCAGGGGTCTTCAACATTTTTAAACCAAGGACCTCTTAACTGAAAGAGAGACGGAGCAGGGACCCCCCTACTACATATATTGTATAAAATCAAGTTGCATATTAAACTGGGACTACAATATTGTGTGGGCCGCCTGAAGCCTTTATACATATCTTTTTTGCATAGAATACTAAACTATTCAAATATATAATAATGGTTGGCATGATTTTTTAAATCATGTTTTGATGTGTGTCACATGTGTCACAGTGAGTCCTTAGATTGAACCATCTATGGATGGCCTTAGTGACTACCTTACCTGTAGGCCAGTAAGCAGTGGGGATTTATATTTGCTGATATGTTGGATTCATGTTAGACTTTATCATTTACTTTCATAAATTAACAAGAATTTGCTGAAATGGGGCAGGGATTGAAGAACACTGAAATTGTTATGTTGTTATTTTGTTGTTACTGCCCTCTACTGTTCATCTTTCATATTGAGAGATTCAAACAGTTTTGTGATATCCCTTTATCCTAGCCTGACGTCATCATACTCAGATTCTAGTCAGAATATGAGTCTGATACTGCTCCATTGGGCTGGGATTATGGGGCGTTTCAACCGAACCAGGAAAGAAAATGCCGAATCCCACTGGAAGGACGGCAAAAACACCTTTCTGATCGCGGTTCTCTGTTCTTCTTTTAAATTGAATGCGCTGTCAATATCTTCTATAACTGACGCCATGGAGGAATCTACACATCTCAATTCTCAAATTCAACCCAAGTGCTCTCTGGTGACATGGTTGATCATGTTACTCTTGATCATCTGTCTATCATCGTATAAAGCCCGCCCTGACAATTTGATTGGTCCAAACAACTCTGGATTGATCGTAGTTGTTCCACAACGGATCAGGTCCAGACTAGGCCTGCACGAATAATCGTTATAAAATCGCAATCTCAATTCACCCTGTTCATGATTTAATTTTTAAATAACTTTGATTTTACTTTTTAACTTTTTTTTAGTGACTTTGATTCTCAATTAAATTTTACGATCTGAGTGCATCAAACACGCTACTACTTTCTTCTTTCTTCTTCTTATAGGTGGCAAAAAAGATTTATGTTTGGTACTGCCAATTTGTTTTGTTTTGTCATGGTTCATGTGTACAATAAACATTACTCTTTGTGTGAATCAAATGCTAGCAAAGACTCGTGATATCAATTAGCTTAAAAAAATCATGCAACATATTTTTCCCCGAATTGTGCGGGCCTAGCCCAGACCGAACATCCCGACCTCAAATGTTGTGGGCGGGGCTAAGCTTTGTATTGTGATGGGATTGTAAAAGTGTCTACACAGTCAGAGGTTTAAAACTGAAACATGAAAAACAGAAATGAGCAAATAATATCAATCATTTGAAACCCCTACCTAGATATCCGTTCTGCTGAAGGAAAGAGTCCACCCAGGCGTTCTGCGTTTTGGCATAAATATCAGGGATGTACACGGCTTTGTCCTGCCGCCCTCCGACCACGCTTCCCTTCAGGCGTCCAGTATTCACCAGCTCCTCCAGGACGGCTGGCAACAACAAAAGCCATCACAATATCAGACACTGAGGCACGGCTCAACCAATCGAATAAACAACTATCGTACGTCTCTTCTTACAGTACAGGAGATGCTCCTGAAATCCAAATGTTCCAATCATGCTGCTGACAGGTGTCGGCCTGCAGAATAAAGTAAACAGGAGGGCATTTAGTGTCAAATACAACACAATTCAATTAAGAAGGACAGTGGGCCTCCTTTTCATTTTTTTATCCTAAAGCTCTCTCATTTTTTTGGTCAACTTTGGGTTCAAAGTGGGATTTCCTAAACTCTCTTAACTGCACACTCATAAAACACTGGTTTCAGCCTGATGGAAACCACGTGTTCATGAGTAATTGCATGTTTGTGAGATAAAATGTAAAACATGTTTGGAAGGTTTTTAAAATGTATATATTTTATGTATATCTGTAATCTTGCTATGAATTTATAATATAAAATATATGATACATATACAAAAATATAATATACCGAAAACTATTAAAAGTTGAATGATGGGTGGGAAAATAAGCTTTGGCTTCACCCTGCTCCTGTTTGGAGAGATTGAACATATTGTTTGTAACACTTTATAGATATTGTTTTTCATGTTGCCATGCACTTTTTGTGTTCTTAAATGTTATTGTTTTTTGTTTAAAATAAAATAGAGAAATAGAAAATAGAAATTGGGCATAATTGACACTCCCAGAACTATATAAGGCTGGCTGTCCGGCTCAGAACAAATTGTAATTTACAGTAATGTAATCCAAAGAGTATATAGAGAATATTAAGGTGTTGACCACATACAGTATTACTATTATGTTTTTGGTAATTTTAGGCTTTTATTAGACAGGGCAGCCTGAGACGTAAACAGAAGTGAGAGGGGGAATGAAATGAAGCAAAGGGCCGCAGGTTGGAACCGAACTTACAGCGAGGACTGCGCTTTCATACATAAGGCGCACACTCTGGCATCATTATTAGTATTATTAGCGCAGCACTGTAGACAGACTGTAGACATAGCGAGGGAACAATCTGACATGAAGCTAGATGCTTAAAAATGTCTTTCTTAAGCAAAGCGGCCCATGACTTAGACAGGAGGCGTTCAAAGAGACAGGCAGTCATGGAGAAGGATAAGAGGATATGGTCCATGTTACACTGTCACCAGTGTAAAGATGAGCGAGAGTACCTTCCTGTAAACTGAAATGTAATAGCGGTTATAAAATATAAATAAATAGGAGATAATAATAAAGTTTTCAAGACACTTAGTAAATTGGCAGCCATGGCGATGATAATTTGGGAAACAATGTTGGAAAAAGGCTTCAATAATGCAAAGAAGGCACACATTTCGGCCCACAATTTGGCCTTCCTCGGGTGTATCTGATTGCAGTGACCCATGACCCTTATCTGTTTTCATGACATCACATGGTCAGAGGTCATGTGATATGCGAAAAATAAACTTTAATTAATGCTTTTAGATCTTCAGACTACCAGACTCCAGTGGGTGTGAGACTCATAAATACAATTCAAATACACATGAGGAAGGCCAACTTGTGGGCCAAAATGGTGAAGCATTTTTCTGGAGCATTAAGATGTTGTGTGCACTTTTCTTTCTAAAAACATATTGCCACAGATGTGTTTGTACAAGTGCTTTTTTTTGCATGAGGCCCAATGTGTTAAATATATGATCACCTTGTGATGGCGCTGAAAAGCCCTCGTATCCTGGCTTTGTGACGGGCAACAAAAGCTGGAGTAAATATAACCCCCCTATTGTACTGGTCCATTTCTCCTTGGATTAGCTTCCCAAAACGCTTGGACAGCTCCTGAAAGATATTAGAATAAACACATGTAATCACTGAATAACAGACGTCTCTTTAGGCATATAAACAGAAAAATATTTTTTGGCTCTGTGGCATCACGTAACAATTGTTATCATAATTGCAATTTTTGCAATTGTTTGGCCGCTATGGCTCTGCCTGGGGGTCTGATCGCTTGCCTCGGCATGGGATGCACCATGTTTGTTGTCTACCAACTACACCTACATCATTTGCATAACTAGATCAAGTCAGTGGGAAACAAGATTGCTTATCAATATCAGGTGTAATACAAAGCCCTGTGAACAGTAGCCATTATCCAGATACAGATCACATGTTAATACCAGATGAAAAAAATTATTCTTTATATAGTATAAGAATCACCAAGATACTAAATACACTATAACTTATTATAGTTGCCATCCTATGTCTGATTTACATCCTGCTTCCTGTTAGTACCCTCATTCTTTGCACCAGATGTTCATGCAGTATCTCTCAAAGTCTCTGAAAATATCATCCACAAAATGAGCAAATAAAAAAGCCACAGGGGAAAACATATGTTAACAGGTAGTGACACCCAGCAATCACCAGCTTTAATTCCTTTGTGCTACTGAGTAATGAGTGATCATATTTATCACTGTGAAGTTGACAGCGGCCATTGAAGACTACCCAGAGGAATCAACAAATCTAAATACAAATGTGAACCAATTTACTGCCTAATTTCTCGTGAGTTCTTCTATGATAAATACACGCGGGTAAAGACTCACCTCAGATAAGAAATCTCCTGGAAGGTCGTAGTTCTTACACAGTTCTGCAATACTGATCAGGCCAGCTTCCTGCAGCTTGTCATTCACTTCCTCAGCCAATCGGTCAAGGTACGTGCTAGAGACAGGACAGAGTTAATCAACATTGTTCTCAGCATATTATTTTGATTTAGCTTTTGGCCTTTTTATTTCAAAACTGGGTTTTAGATCTAGATTGTTTCCCTGAAAAGGGTTAAGTTGTTGATTTATTTTAGTATGTGCTGTAAAGCAGTGTTTCTCAAACTGTCTTGGCTGTTCAGCAGTGAAGCTGACCATTTTTACAATACGGCCTCCAATTCATAATACATCACAAACTGATCAGCCTGACATGTAAAAGAAATTCAGAAAGATGTTTACGTTAAGGTAATGTTAACGTTTACGGTTATAAGCAACACCTTTCCTCCCATTACGTTGGCAAACAAACAATGAGTGAGTAAGCTATTTGTAAAACAAATTTTTGGCTGTTGTTTTTTTGATATACTGTTAAATAAGAAGGCCAATGGATTTGAGGGATATTGTGGCAGTTAGGTGGTCCATAGTTTTTCTTTTACTGGGTTATTGGTCTAATAGAGATAGAAAAAGAGTAGAAATAGTATATAACTAGTACCAGTAGGGCTGGAACGAAATGCCCCCCCCCAATTGGATTCTTTCACGATATATGGGTGCAAATTGGATGTTTATTGTGATTCTAGAAGTATAGCAATTCAATAGTAGGAGTATTGGGATTTTCTTCTCCGTCTTTAACCAAAACAGAATTTAGTCTCAGTTTCTTCCTGAGACTATTTTGCAGCGGTACCGTGGCTCCGTTGACAGACGATTGTGATTGGTTTAAAGAAATGCCAATAAAAGCAGAGCACGTTTTTCTCCCATCCAGGAATGCTGTGTGAACTAGGGCTGCAGCTATAGATTCTTTCAGTAATCAAGTATTCTCCCGATTATTCCATGGATTAATCGAGTTATTGGTTAAAAAATACTTAGTAAGAAAATAACTAGTAAACAGCAATAGTAAATATATTTATTGTTGCTATTTAATAAAAAAAAGGAATGAAAAAGCAACAATTTTATAGCAAAGACCCTTAAAAAAAAAAACACATTTTAGCTGGCCCAAATGTTAATCTTTTTCACCTCCTTCCCCTTCTTGCCTCTGGCATTTTGCACTGAATATGCAAAAGAGCTGTTCACTAAGCCGAAGGTAAATGTGACAGTTCAAAGCTGACAAGAGTTCCATTCAACTACACTGTTCATGGGGCACCATTTTCAGAAGCATAACAGTGGGTGAGGAGAAAGAATATGAGAAAGAATATGAATGCCATGGTCCGGTGACGTGCATATTAGGTAACCATACTGGGGGGGGGGGCTGGTTTGTCTCCGGCAGCAGCTAAGTTTCAGAGCTGCATGCAGTTGTGTGAAACGGCGGCAGATGATGATGTTCCCTTGTGTCATGGAGGAGTACACTGGATGTTCTCTACTGAGATGATGTAGCAGCAGGTTTGCAGCTTAAAATTATCCCAAACTTTCTGTGGTTTTCTCTCGCCTGTCTCTTCTCTTAGACCCCTTAGTATTTTGGCTCTCTTCCTTCATTTGTAATCTGCACCTTCAGTCTTGTGTTCACAGAAGCGTCAGCCAGTGCGCTAGTAATAATCCTCCATGTGGAAACACAGTGAGCCGTAAACCGTTAGTTAGTTACATTGATTTAACAAAGCTTTGAGGCAAAGAATTTTTCTTCGAGGATTTTTTGTAATCAAATTATTCGAGGAATCGTTTCTGCCCTAAGCCACACCTTCCTCCGCAACACTGTGGAGGAAGGTCTGGCAAAGTGAGGACTGATGGGGCTAACATTGCCTTGGGCTTCAGAACTAGTGTCGTAAAGGTGTCACCTAATACTCACTCATTAATAAGTTGTCCCAGAACAAGTTGAACCCCTTTATCAGATTTGGCAATCTCACTTGCTCTGTTTTCAACATGGACCCAATCCACGTTGAGAATCTGAAAGAAAGAAGATTGAGACATAATTCATAGGAAGTTTTCGTAAACCACCAATACCATGAATTCAGCGTTGCGGCTTTCTATTGGAATATGGTAGCAAAACTTCAACTTGCTATTACACACCTGCTGGAGGTCAACGATGTTGATTCGCCCTGTGAAACACAATGACAGGATGTGTTCACGGTTATCATGTATCATGATTTTATTCAATCATAAATTATTTATTTATTCAATACTTTTGTAAAGTATAATAACATGGAGTTACTGGGTAAGTGATTTAACCCCATAGAAAGTATATGAACACGTGCAGTGGTGGAAGTGGAGTATATTTACTCCAGTACTGTACTGAAGTACCAACGTTGAGGTACTTGTACTTGACAACTTTAGTTACTAGTTACTTTACATTTTAAGATTTCTGCACACAAAACACATGTAGTTTATTAAATCTGATGTTTGATTATAAAGTAAACTAGCCTCCAAGTCCAGCTGAGATCATTAGACCATTAAACACACAACTCTTTGGATCTTTTACACTTTCTAACATGTTTTAATACTTTAAGTACATTTTCCTTTACTTAAGTAACATGCAACATGTTTACTATCACAGAGTACTTTTTACAGTAAAGGATCTGAATACTTCTTCCGTTGCTGTATATTAATCTTTCTTAGCTTGCTCAGGCGGCCCCATGTCTTATGTTGGTTGTTGAACTGACCTCCATGGACATAGAGTTCATCTCGGATCTCCCTGCTGATCTGGGATGGCGTTATGTACTCCTTTCCATCAAGTGTGTGCACCACATCCAGCTTCTTTTCTTGGACCAGTTTTGCAATAATTTCAATGCAATTCCTCTCAGACAGCCTGATGGAAAAAAAAGGTTCAATGTTACGAAAGTGACTAGTTTCATTTGTTGGTCTATTTTTACCTGATAATATCCACCGGGTGACACCAGTGATATCAAATACTCCCTAGCTCTCATTAAGATTAGGCTTAGAGTTGGGAAACTTTTATACAGGTGTTGTTGACAAGCAAAGCATGTCCTTCAGAACCTCCACTTGCTCCCTGTTTCCCAACGCATGCAGATTATAGTCCTTCTTTTGGTCGCCCAGATAGCTCTGTTGGTAGAGCGGGCGTCCATACATAGTTTTACTCCTCGACGTAGCGGGCCAGGGTTCGACTCCGACCTGCGGCCCTTTGCTGTATGTCATTTCCCCTCTCTGTCCCATTTCATGTCTTCAGCTGTCCTGGCAAAAATAAAGGCCTAAAATGCCCAAAAGAGAATCCTTAAAAAATAAAAATAAAAGTCCTCCTTCTCACCCACAAAGCCCTCCACAACAAGGCTCATTCCCCCTGCTTATTTTACGGGTTGGTTTAATTGCTTATCTGTTTCTTATGTGATATATGGGCTGGTTTTACTGTAAATGTAAGTAAGGTGTGTTGAGTAACATGTAAAATGCTATATAAATAAAAAATATATATAATGTAGATTAGTTACTATTGTTCAAATATGACGCTCTTTTGGAGGAGGACCAAAAAAAACTATTTTGTTTGAACTGCTGTAGTGTAGGTTGTGTTTTAATCACATGCTATATTTATATACATGCACATTTTCAGAAACTAACAGAATATAAGTTTCAGATCATACATGCATTTTGGCCTTGCAGTTCTTTGATGTAGGTATGGCAAAGGGGCGAAAATCTAACAAAATTGCACAATGCTAATTCCCATCTGTTGTCCCTGTGCGTGTATGATAATGTACATAAAAAAACAAGTTAATTTCACTTATCGTTAACATTCACATCATACACATACACGTATACAACCAACGAGAAGTTTAATAGTTTGACGTATGGTTGTTTCTTGTTATTGCTAACGACAGCTGTTAACAGAAAGGAGAAAATTCTCAACTAACGTTAGCTTAGCAGCGTTACTTCTAAATGAAAGTTTAATGCTAACTAGCTAACATTAGCGTCGCTGCTAACAGTGGCTCGTTGCGTTACCTTTGCACTGTGTCAGCAAACTGTGCTCTCTGAAAATCAGCAGCAAGCCGTCGGATTTCTTCCCAGTCAGCCGCCATTATTCAAAGTTTATGTGTTTGCAAAACCAGTCAGCTGTCAGTGCTTAACGCTAAACCATCCACTATCAAGAAGGGCGTCCAGCTAGCTGAATATTTGCTAACAAGACAGCTCTCTACAGTGCACACGTCAACATAGAGTGACGTGTAACCGAGAGCCACGAGGACCAAATCTTCTCCTGCCACCTTTCGCGCGCTGAGTTTATCACATACAGTACAGAATATGACATGCTACCATATGGCTCCAAAACCGTTTTATATGCAGTATATGCTCCAAATGTGATGCCAGGGAATTGTGAGGTCCTTAAAATGATCTAAAAGAATGAATGCAAGTATGGCAGGTAGACAGCTTCTTCTAAATGTAACTAGAGCAAAAGTGTTGTAACATAACTCGTAATTCTTTCTCTCTCTCTCTCTCTCTCTCTCTCTCTCTCTCTCTCTCTCTCAATTTCAATTCAGTTTGATTAAATGGCATGAGAAAATCAATACATCTGTGTTGCCAAAGCATAACAACAACAAGGAATAAATACATCTGATATATTGTACAAGTGAACACGATTATTATGATATAATTGTAGATAATAAACAAATTCTGTGCATTTTGTCAAAAGGTATGTTTAAAACAATAATATTAGAAAAAGGGAGAAAAAAAGGCCTATTTAGCTGCTAGCCATGCAGTACACTTATCTTCCCCTAATAAAAAAGGAATCTTTTTGTCCTCAGTGTAGGCAGTGAAGTCTGGTAGGCATTTTCAAGTTTTTGGAAATATTTTGGTGCATGAGTTTTCATATTTGGGACATGTACATACAAAATGTAATTCTATTTGGATATCCTGGTGGCAGGGTGTACAGACACGTTCCACTCTTGGCCTCAATTGTTTTTCAATTTCCAGCTCACGATCACTGACTGCATTGTGTCAAAATATGTTTTTCTTTTGAATTTTTTGTTTTGAAACATTTGGCCTATTGGATATCTCAGTTCAAGGGTCGATAACAGGGGAGTTTGTGTTGAATTTTCTTTTCTTTCCCTTTCCCTCTCGATTACTATTTTGGACTTTATGGGACAATTAAAGAGGCTCTATTGTTTTTTTGTTTTTTTTACTAATTATTGTCTGTAACTATTAATTGGGCTGTGAAAAGGTCTATCAGGCAGATGTGTCGAATAAGCATATAAACTGGGAATAATATGGACATAGTTGACATAGAGGCTCTGAAGCCTCTCCAATATAAGTCACACAGATCTTGCAAAGAAAGATACTGCAGTGTTTCTCAAATGGGGGTACGTTTACCCCTAGGGGTACTTTGGAGGACTCCAGGTGGTACGTTAGATAATTGTATCAGTCTTCCTAAAAATAATGATACACTATGATAATGAATAAATTTAGTGATACATTCTAAATATTTGAAATAAATTGAAAGTGTTTTTTTAAGTTTTAAGTTACAATATCATTGTAAATCAGACACTGATGTTGCATCGCTGCACTGTACCTCTATAGCTAGTGCTGGTCAGAGGGTACTTGAATAAAAAGATATTTCGATGGGGGTGCATTTGTGAAAGAAGTTTGAGAACCACTGGAATAGGGTATAAAGTAGGACCATGTATCACACTGTCTTTCAATCATATGGACAACTACACACAGCAGTTAAACAGGGTCAGTTGTTCAATCAGACACACACACACACACGCGCACACACACACGCACGCACGCACGCACACACGCACGCACACACACATGCACTTGCAAAAGTCATTAAGCAAAGAAATCTGTGAAACATCACACTATCAAAAGATTAGAAAAAGACAGATAAGGAAAAAGGTAGATAAGGACAAAGGTTGGAATATTCATCAGGATGCAGAATTTGACTGCTTTTATTGTACGTAAATGGGCCCTACAACAGCAGCCATATGACTTCCCCAAAGCAAAAGGTCAAAGAATAAGAAACAAAAAGGACTCAGAGCCACACAAATATTTTGTATCCAAAATGTCAAAAACATTCATGTACATAATGAAATATGCTTTTATGTACCTGTATTATGAGGGAAGGCAGGTAGATCAGTGCAATGATATCCATGCAGTGCACTTTCCTCAGCCCCTGAGAATCAATGACAATGAGGAGGGAAGAAACTTTAAGTAACTTCATGCTATTGTTAATATAATTAATACTGTAAGCCTCTTTGAGAGCAGAATTAATGTGCTTAATAGCTTACAGGTTGTTTGAAGTACAGCTGCTGTTCCTGCATCTCAGCCTCATTTTTTGCTTGAAGCCAAACTAGAACAGCGAAGGTGTGAAGTAGTAACGACGGACCCAGCTGCAACCCAAGTGATTTTACTTATTAGCTTATGTAGCAGGAGTCAAGTACATTAGATTATCTGAAGAACAAAAGCATTAATAGAAGATATGAATATTGACCAGCAAATACTCTTCAAGGCCTGGTCTATATTAGACTGTACAACCCCCCCGCCCTTCACTTTGAGTTTGAAACATTCTTCTCAGGCCGTAGATTTAGAGTACCCCGGTTCAAGAGAAATAGGAGTAACATCTCCTTGGTTCCCTGTGCAATAACTCAGCTTTATTTGAACATGTAATGTAGACTCTTTTAGAGATTGCACGTGTAGTATTGTGTAAAACAGTTTTCTGTAAATTGTATGTACAGGAAACATTTTTGTACGCTGTATCTTGGTCATTTGTCTTTTTTTAATTGGCTCCTTTTTTGTAAAAGGAGGAACAGAGTTGCTGCAGAGAGCCCCCAAATTATTGTTAAATGTTTTGAATTTTTTTTAAAATCCATCCATCATCATGTGTCTGAAAATAGATGTACATAAATCCAACATGTCTTTTTTAATTAAATTAAAATTTAATTAAAAAACACAACATTGATGATATAGGCTTAATGGCCTACAGTTACGGTAGCCATACGGTACAGTCAAGCTTTAGGATTCACTGACACATTTCAACATTACAACATGATGTATACATACATGAACATGCCAACACTTTTTATTTTAATAGCTTAGTTTTCTATGCACTAAAAATGTATGTGTAAAGGCTTAAAGCTGCCCTACACATTATTGTAGGTCCAGATTATTATGCAATTTAATTTTATATAATATATGTAGTAGGGGGTCCCTGCTCTGTCTCTCCTTCAGTTAATGGATCCTTGGCCTGCTCTAAACTAATGATACAAAGGTTTTAAAGTGCTCATATTATGATTTGTGGCTTTTCCAATTCCTTTATTGTGGTATATATATATTTTTTTGTACACATTATAGGTTTAAAATGTGAAAAAGGTCAAAGTCCCCCGCAAAGGGACTTACCATGTTGTCCCTTACCACATTGTTCATCAATGTGCATTGTCAATAGTGCAATAGTACACGTAAAAATTCCAGATTGTAGCCCGAGGGCTAATTTTCTTTACTTCAGAGACTAAAGTGCGTCACTTTGTAACACGTTATAATGCTCGCCTAGCTGCTAGCATGCCTTGCCCTCATACTCTGCTTCTGACTGGCATTTGTATTTGAAATCCCCTGAAGTGAGAACCTTTGGAAACCCCCTTCTTCAACTTGTCTTTACCTTACAGTGAAACATGATGCCGGAGGAAAAGGAACACAGGTTGCAGTGCAAATCTGTCAACTCTAGGGAGCAGTAGACTACAAGCCAATAAATTTCTTCCAGGGATTAACAGATGGTGCTGTATTGTATGAAGCACTCCATCATGCCAAAAGAGACCTGGTAGAAATGAACTCTTCTGTAATTATATGTCATATGCATACTCACTGCAGGCCTATATGTAACTAATTGCAAGTTAATTTTTTAGAAAGCACAATCTCAATGAGAAAATTGTCCCTCTGTGTCTGGCTAAAAGTGAACTATGTCTCACAGCCATGTACACTTTAATAACTTCTTGAAAAGAACCAACCTCCACATCAGTACATGGTGACATACACACTTTCTACTAGAGTGAAGAAGGGACTAATCAGTAGCCTCAAGCTTAGTTTAAGAATCAGGAGAAAAGTTGTAACTAGATTTGTTCAAACTTTTGGCATATGCTATATGATTCTCTCCATATATAAATGTCTGCCTTCAAGCTGAGATTTAAATGACTGGTCAATGTAAAGGGAAATTATGAGATTAAAGTAAAAAGGGTTTGGGCTGGTTCCAGAGGAGTGTGTGGGTGGAATACACCTTCTCTGGAAATGGAGAAAACAGAGCAGAAGAATGTCCTAGTCCCAGCATTTAAACATGAGATCATTTCTAAAAAAAAAAAAAAATAGCTAAATGGTGGGTCACTGCAAAATCCCCCTTCTGTTTGGGACTTTTAATAATCACATATTATACTGTGGGCATACAGCTAATAATTAATGATCTCATTCTAGCGCCTCAGAGCTGCCAACATACAAAAACTTGGTGGGCAGTGTTGGAGAGGACACACCTAAATGAGGAGAGATATACTGTACTGTATACTGTACGTATGTCAGTTAATCATCATAGTGCTGGTGTGTATGCTAGGGCTGCACAATATATATATATATTATATACATACAATATACAGTGAGGAAAATAAGTATTTGAACACCCTGCTATTTTGCAAGTTCTCCCACTTAGAAATCATGGAGGGGTCTGAAATTGTCATTGTAGGTGCATGTCCACTGTGAGACATAATCTAAAAACAAATCCAGAAATCACAATGTATGATTTTTTAACTATTTATTTGTATTATACAGCTGAAAATAAGTATTTGAACACCTGAGAAAATCAATGTTAATATTTGGTACAGTAGCCTTTGTTTGCGATTCCAGAGGTCATACGTTTCCTGTAGTTTTTCACCAGGTTTACACACACTGCAGAAGGGATTTTGGCCCACTCCTCCACACAGATCTTCTCTAGATCAGTCAGGTTTCTGGGCTGCCGCTGAGAAACACGGAGTTTGAGCTCCCTCCAAAGATTCTCTATTGGGTTTAGGTCTGGAGACTGGCTAGGCCACGCCAGAACCTTGATCTGCTTCTTACAGAGCCCCTCCTTGGTTATCCTGACTGTGTGCTTCGGGTCATTGTCATGTTGGAAGACCCAGCCTCGACCCATCTTCAATGCTCTAACTGAGGGAAGGAGGTTGTTCCCCAAAATCTCGCAATACATGGCCCCGGTCATCCTCTCCTTAATACAGTGCAGTCGCCCTGTCCCATGTGCAGAAAAACACCCCCAAAGCATGATTCTACCACCTCATGCTTCACAGTAGGGATGGTGTTCTTGGGATGGTACTCATCATTCTTCTTCCTCCGGACACGATTAGTGGAATTATGACCAAAAAGTTCTATTTTGGTCTCATCTGACCACATGACTTTCTCCCATGACTCCTCTGGATCATCCAGATGGTCATTGGCAAACTTAAGACGGGCCTTGAGACGGGTTCCCCCTGCTTTAAGCAGTGCCATGCATGATTTCAAACCATGACGTCTTAGTGTATTACCAACAGTAACCTTGGAAACGGTGGTCCCAGCTCTTTTCAGGTCATAGGCCAGCTCCTCCCGTGTAGTTCTGGGCTGATTTCTCACCTTTCTTAGGATCATTGAGACCCCACAAGGTGAGATCTTGAGATCTAGCCCCAGTCCGAGGGAGACTGACAGTCATGTTTAGCTTCTTCCATTTTCTAATGATTGCTCCAACAGTCAACCTTTTTTCACCAAGCTGCTCGGCCATTTCCCCGTAGCCTTTTCCAGCCTTGTGGAGGTGTACAATTTTGTCTCTAGTGTCTTTGGACAGCTCTTTGGTCTTGGCCATGTTAGTAGTTGGATTCTTACTGATTGTATGGGGTGGAGAGGTGTCTTTATGCAGCTAACGACCTCAAACAGGTGCATCTAATTTAGGATAATAAATGGAGTGGAGGTGGACATTTTGAAAGCAGGCTAACAGGTCTTTGAGCGTCAGAATTCTAGCTGATAGACAGGTGTTAAAATACGTATTTGCAGCTGTATCACACAAATAAATAAATAAATCATACATTGTGATTTCTGGATTTTCTTTTTTTTTTACATTATGTCTCTCACAGTGGACATGCACCGACGATGACAATTTCAGACCCCTCCATGATTTCTAAGTGGGAGAACTTGCAAAATAGCAGGGTGTTCAAATACTTATTTTCCTCACTGTATATATATATTTTTTATCATAATCCCAATATCAACTGGCACAATAATCACATTGCGAAAAGCTGTGATATAATGCAAAAGATTTGTGTTGACAGAAAATATCAGTAGAAAATGGCACTTTAAACTGTAACTGTCAATTCTTTTTTTTTAGCTCTGCATCTTATATTCAATTCAATGTTCAATTTTCTTGATAAGAGAATGTTGGAAATTATTTCCTTTCATTTGTTTTACATCCAAAAAGCAGTTTCTTTTTATTTGAACAGAAAGCAGCAGAAATGCAGAACTGAGATCTGTTTATTTATTATTTATTTATTTATTTATATTTAAGTAATATCGTTATGATACTTGACATTATCGTGTATTTCTCTCATATCATGCAGACATATATTGTGCCATATTCTTGTTCCAAGCACCAATTGGAGGAGAGCTATAGCCCTTATTGCCTGCAGCAGTGGGGTTTTTTTTTTGTTTTTTTACAATTTCTTTAATGATGTTTTGCACTCACAGGTAATGTACAACTTTTGTTCAGCAAGTCTCCCCCCCAACACAACCCCAAAAAGGTTTCTCTTAAACATCTGTTACATTATGTCATTTGTGTAATACGTAGGCTAATGGGGTTGTGCAACATGTTGGTGTGCAATATGTAGGCTAATGGGGTTGCGCAATAAGTTAGTGTGCAATACGTAGGTTATTTGGGTCATGCATTATGTCAGTTGTGCAATATGTTACATGTGCAAGTCGTAGGTGATGTGGGTTGTGCATCATGTCATTTGTGCAATACGCAGGCTATTTGATTTGTTCATTATGTCATTTGAGCAACACATAGGCTATTGGGGTTGGGCAATGTGTTAGTATATAGTGTGTATATGTTATTGTGTAGTATATACTATGTATATCTTATTGTGTAGTATATACTATGTATATCTTATTGTGTAAGGGCTGTGCTGCACTTATTGCAGAGAATGCAGCAGACAGGGTTGTTCAATTAAAAAGGGCCGATGAAAGGAGTAGTTAATGTGTTTACTATATAGGTACCTGTCTAATGTACATGAAAGTATGTTTGTGTTGCATTACAATATGTGCTGAGAGATGCTTATTTGCTGTATTTTGTGTTTCTTTGTAAAAACAAATTTCCCTTTGAGACAATAAAGTATATCTTGTCTTATCTTATCTTATCTTACACTATAGGAGCAAAAAAACAAGAAAAAGTAAAAGTTGTACATGTACAGAACAAGGGCTCCTCTAGCAAAGCCATGATACTCATAAATACATACTATAATAAAACCACCTTTGCTATCAACATCCAAAACGTGTCTCAGTCCTGTCTCCTTCGAGGATTCACCACTTATTTTAATTTCAGGTAACCTGTCCCACATGATCCCTCTGTGGAAGCTCCCCTATATCTCCTTTATATTATATTGGTCAAATGGTTTCCAGATTTTCTTATACACCCCCAATTTTAACATATAGATTAATCTCTCCATTGAACTGCACCATATTCTAGATCCAAGCACCAACTATAAGGGTCTCCATTTTCTCCCAGATGAGAGCTATAGTCCTTTTGGCCTGCAGTATAGGGAAACCAATATACAGTATTTATGTTCCTGGGGTTTCAGATTTAGGTTTGTTGGATGTTATTATGGGTTTGTGTGGATGTGGATGAATTTGTAAGTCCACTGTCACAAGTTTGTGTCAGTGTCAGCACAGTTTAAGTGAGGATACTTTTACATTAATATAAAGGTAAAAATAAAAACAACTACAGGTCTCACCATTTTGTGCTAAGTAAGAAATGAAATTAACCCAATTACTAGAATCAGAAAAGGATTTATTGTCAAGTAAGTAACACTTACAAGGAATTGGCCTTGGCCGTTGGTGCATACATAAACATATTAAACTTGAATATGAAATAAACAATAAATACAAGTCACAATATGTACATAAAACTGTTTAACATTAAGAAAAAAGAGGCTGAATGGATTCATGCAGGGTGTGCAAAAGTTCAGGATATATAGAATGTGACAGTTTATACAGATGTGTACAGTTTATTTGCATGTATGAAACTTAAGATAATTTACTTGGTTGGTAACCTTGGTGTCCTTTGCAGCAGCTTAGTTTGTGATGAAAAAACAATATATTGTGCAGCCCTACCACATATTATTTGCACAAATACTGAATTAACACATATTTAAATCTCTTTACTAAAAGCTTATATAAAAGGAGGATTTTATAAAAATGCTCTAAGCACAATTGTGTTTGGGCTGAGCATGACAACCCTCACCATATGGGTTGTCATGTTCAGCCCAAACACAATTTTGCTTTAATATAATATGTGCAATATGCAATATGCAATAAAATATGGTAGGGCTGCACAATATAGTGTATTTTTTCATAGTCATCGCGATATCAACTGGCGCAATAAACACATTGCAAAAAGCTGCGACACTTCGCTAAAGACACTCCGAGATTTTGTGTTAGTTGAAATAAAATAACTGCATTTGTTCAATAAAATATAGTGATTTCCTTTAATTTGTTTTAATCAGCAAGCAGTTTGTTGTAATTAAGCAGAGTATCCTTTAATATCTGTATCTGTATTTATCGCAAGTACAATTGTGAAATTAAATTTTATCTATATTAATGCATATCACATATTTTCCTCATATCGTGCAGCCATGAAATGTGGAACTATTTTTTTTCTTTTCCATCCTACATATGTACCGTGTGTATCTTCCATTTCTCTCCGTCATGCTGGTTTGCAGCAGTGTAAGCAGACTGCTCTCTTAACAGATTGGAGTCAGATTGGATCCATGCACACTCCCAACAACCAGATGCTCTGTGGTTTATGTTGCTGTGTGATGGCCGGGGAATCCTGAATGATGTCATTCACAGAGCCGTAATGCTTTAGGAACATGCTTCATTCCTGAAACAGACCGTGAGCATCCTGTGGGATGGGGGCCAGAAACAGCTCTAACAGCCTGCTTATATCACAACCCGTGTCCCATTCAGCTCTCTACGACCCTCCACTAAATCAAAGTCTAAAGTGGCTTTTAGACCAGAGATGTGGCTAATTGAGTTTTCAAAGGCTTTGATATTACCTCTTTCTTTTTCTTTCTTTCTTTCTTTCTTTCTTTCTTTCTTTCTTTCTTCTTCCATCTTGAAAAATCAAAGAAAACTGAACAAAAAAAATAAAACAAACAATCAGAACTTACCAAAGACCAAAAAAAATAATAAAAAGGATAAGTTCGAGAAGGAGCAGGCGAAAGCATACAGCTTATTAGGTCCTGACCCTACAAATAGATAGCATACAATCTTTCAGGTCTTACAATAACTTACAACAATACAACAATATACAACAATACCTTTCCATTACAATTCCATTCCTATGTTTTGGTCTATTCCTTTCTGTATTGGTGAAGTATTGATTTCTTTAATTATTTTTTGAATTGAAGGATATTATGGCTCTGTTTGATGCCATTCCATAATGTCACCCCACAGACTGAAACACACATGCTTTTTATTTAACAGGTTGTTTGAACATACATTGTCCTCATAGATGATATCCCCCGCCCCGTCACTTTCATTAAACTCGGTAAATTATGGTAAACATAAATTGGCCAGTTTTGAATGTAACAATGTCCATAAATGTGTTACACGCTACAAAGATCAGTATTGATTATAAACGAGTTAAGATGACACTGCATGAACTAAGGTGCCACTTATTTTATTATTATTTTTATTAGCATTTATGTTATGTAAGTGATGTTGGGAATTTATGTGATTGATTGAAATAAACGTAACTAAATCCCACGTCAACCTTGCAACTTGATTTTCTGGGTCAAAATTTTAAATTAAAACTTTTTTTTCAACGTTTTGGTCGTCTTTTTCAACACTTTCCCGAAGAAGAAGCTTTTCCTGATGCTTATGTCATTTTTTTTTGTCACTTCTTTTGAGCATTTTTGTTGTTTTTTAAACTTTCTTTTAACAATTTTGTTAAATTGCTATAAAACTGAACAAAAAAACAAATTCAATGAAAGTAGTGAACTGATCAGTTATATTACTTGTGCAGACTGTTGCATGGAACAATCCACGTTATGTTTTGTGACAATTTGGTGGAAAGTAACCCAAATTTCAGATATAGAAATTTTTTGAAAATGGTTCAAATTTGACCCAAGGACAACAGGAAGCTTAAGAAAAAGATCTACCCTAAACATAAAATCTGTAAAATAAAATATGTCAATCTTTTACATTACTCGTAATAGGGTACATCCCAATACTTGCTCTCTTACCCTACCCAACATCGTGTAAAATATGAATGTATGGTCAGGTGCCTTAGTCACTGTTATTGATGCTAAAAGTCTCCTTTAGCGTCAGATCTAACCGCACTTTATATGCCACGTATACATGAGACCTGGAACAAGAACGTGACGGTTGGGTTTAGGAAAAGAACAAAGCAACGGTTTAAGAAACTTGAAACGGCGTTGTTTGGTTTAGGTAAAGAAGAATGGGACGGTTGGGTTTAGGAAAAGAAGAACGGGACAGTTGGGTTTAGGTAAGAAGAAAGCGACGGTTTGGTTTAGGAAAAGAAGAACAGGACGGTTGGGTTTAGGAAAAGAAGAACAGAACGGTTGGGTTTAGGTGAAGAAGAACAGGATGGTTGGGTTTAGGAAAAGAAGAATGGGGCGGTCGGGTTTAGGAAAAGAAGAGCGAGACGGTTGGGTTTAGGAAAAGAAGAACGGGACGGTTGGGTTTAGGAAAATAAGAAAGCAACGGTTGGGTTTAGGTAAAGAAGAACGGAACGGTTGGGTTTAGGAAAAGAAGAATGGGACGGTTGGGTTTAGGAAAAGAAGAAAGCGACGGTTGGGTTTCGGAAAAGAAGAGCGGGACGGTTGGGTTTAGGAAAAGAAGAATGGGACGGTTGGGTTTAGGAAAAGAAGAAAGCGACGGTTGGATTTAGGTAAAGAAGAACAGAATGGTTGGGTTTAGAAAAGGAAGAACGGATCGGTTGGGTTTAGGAAAAGAAGAACAGGACGGTTGGGTTTAGGAAAAGAAGAACAGGATGGTTGGGTTTAGGAAAAGAAGAACAGGACGGTTGGGTTTAGGAAAAGAAGAACAGGATGGTTGGGTTTAGGAAACGTGACACACGGGACAGTCTCCTGGGAGAAAGTCCTGTGTTGTTTGACCCATCCACCCTACCAACCAACCTCACTTCACAGATTTCCGGGCATTCATACTACTCGCTACCGTTGTCACTCTTAATGCTACGTCATCTTCAAGCGCCGTGTAGCTGCTGCTCTCCCCGGTGCGTTCTACACGCACGCCGAAGGGCGCTTTTTATGTTGTATCAGACGCTGACAGCCACTGCCCAAACGTCCGTATTTTACGGGTTGGCCTATCCAATGCCCCATTTAATATTTGTATTCCTTTTTTTACTGGTTCTGTTCTTTATTTCTTTTCTTTTTACTCTATTCTGATTCATGTTCTGATTTTGGCTTATTATTTATTAGCTATTAATTTCATTGTAAATTGTGCTGTAAAAAAAGAAAAACAAAAAAACACATGCTTGATAAAGTGTGTTTTGTCTAAAAGGAAGAATGAAAGTTCCTTAGTCTAATTTCATAACTTCAAAGCGTAGAGTCCCTGACTAAATGTAGGTCATATTTCCACAGTGGATGAGAATTGTGAGACTGCCTCTTTGAATTGTAATCAAGTTGAGGTCCATATGTAAACACGCATGTCTCACACACAGCGAACACGTCCCTCTGGTGACTACAAACAGCTGAACTGTTAACTGTGTGGTAAATGTGCTTTGAAGATGTCACTGAACAAAAAGCAAGATGCTTGTTAATCATGATCCTTTAAGAGAAATGTCTTACATTCAGAGGTTTACACACACTAAAGAAGCCAGATTACGCCATTGTTTTGGCACTATTATAACCTGCTTACTGTACAATCCATGTATTGGTGATGGAGTACTTGTGTCATGGACTCGGAGTCCAACTCGAGTTGCTATTCTCTGGACTCGTGACTCGAATTGGACTCGCGCACTGATGACTTAGACTTGGACACAGACTTGAGGAATTAATGAAATCCGCACTTGTATTTCTTTCACCCCGACAGAGCGGGCCAAAGGTAGCAGATTGGGTCCAACTCAATAATCCAAAATAAAAAAATTAAAAAAGATTTGTATTGGTAGAGGACATGTGTATGTTGTTAACAATAAATATATGGTTACATTTACTGAATAAATGCATCCCTGTGCAACAAGAGAAATACAAAAGGGTTATACTCCAAGAGTTATAAACTTTGTCGGCAACATTTAGTTGTTAACACTTTGTCTGTCACAAGTGACAGAAATTTGTCTTTTATAGGACAGGCTCAAAAATACATACAAGAACATAAAAGATACTATAGAAACAGTCTAGAAACATTGACCGTTCAAACGTGCAAAATGCAAAAACAGTGCAAAAAGAAGCCTGAATGGAGCAGTTGGATGCTGTCTATGTATCCCTGTTCAATGTGGTGATGGCGATGAAGGATTCTGATAGTTTTCCTTGCAAATGGGACTCTGTCTACCTGATGGCAGTAACTGAAAGGATTGATGAAGGGGGAGTGGGTGGGATCTTGTGTGATTATAGTGGCTTTCCTGAGTACTAAGCCAAAACTGAATGGCCAGCAAGCTGTGGTGGATGTTCACAATGAAGATTTTGGGTAATAATTGTTCCATCATCTTTTGTTTTCTAAATACTTGATTTACAACTTGTCTGATCATGTGACTGCTCAGGTTTCTTCACGATGATTGAGAGTGATAGAACCAACGGGATATGGAAATAAAGCCCAAGTTGTAATAAACAGTTTGCCTTTGAGTTCTGGTAAACACACAGATGTTCATGGTGTGTAATGTTGTTTATTTGAGTTCTAAAAGTGCAGCCAACCAAAATCTGACTCAATCTGGCCTCCCTCATCTTTTTAGGCTAAAAATAGAGCAGCGCTATGAGGCCTGATACTGGTACAGGCAGCTACAGGTGGATTCTGCCTTCTAATGGTGTTGACATCTCATCTCTCGTCTCTCTCTCTGATTCCTCGGGGTGGAAGTGGAAGGAGATAGCCCTCTGACAGTGATTATAGCGGTCGGTGGTGGTGGCCGCACGTAGGTGGAACTCATTCATTCTTACCAAACAGTCATTCTATTCCGGGTGTGATAAAAAAGCAAGAATTACATCCTTCCAGTACCATCATGGATATAGAGCCACTGGGCCAGCCATCCCAAAACCTTTATTTATGAACTTCAATATCCAATGGAAAATGATCTCAAAATGAAACAGCACAATGTGGTGTCAACATCAAACACAGAGCTCTCAAGTCAGGTAGTAAAGTTCACTTTGTGGTGAAAACCATATACCTTCACCCAGGAAACGCTTGTTTGTTCTTCACAAGAGTTTTAATCCAACCATCATCTTTATCCTACACTTAACAAGTCATTTAGGTGCCTAAACTCAACTGTCAATGCCGCATGATGCTCCACTACCCCTAGCCCTGAAAGGACCGTCATCTGGCGGTGTGTGTAGCCGGCTCACAGTCACCTATTGCTAACTAACCAGCTGTTGCAGGTAGCCGGTGTCCTGAAGCTCTGTAGAGGCTAAATACAACCAGCAACTGCTGCTAAGACTTTATCTTCTATGGCACTATGTGTTCATGTTACAGAGCTTTACTTAGTTTAAAAAGAAAATTCTATTTTAGGTACTGTATATAATATATGGTCTATTGTTGAAGTAGCATTGATTACTTTGAGGAGGGATACATTAGAGATAAAAATAATCCAGCAGCTGCAGGGATATGTAGACCACAAAGGGGGAAATCCCACCCTGATTGTATTGCAGAACTAATGCAAACTGCATTAATTTGTATTAAGAATATGTGCAGAGACAAAACCAGGAGAAAACACATTAGTATATTTTCACAAACAACTGAGTTCTTACTCAAGTTAAATTTAGGTCCTTTCATACCCACTTCAAAAACACAGCAGTGCATAATGTTTGTAGCCCCGCGGTGAAGAGCTGCAGTTTAGGTCAGAGTTTTAAAAAAAAGCTTCAGAGTGCCTTTAGCCCTGGGCTAATTTCCGCTGATTAAAAAGGTGTGCTGAGGTCACAGGATATACAAACAAAGCACTTTCAGACGAGAGATTTGACTGTATACCTAGCTAATTTAACAGTATTTCACTCTGTGTAGTGTATCTGCCGAATCAGACAGATCGGCGGCCGGAGTTGGCAAGAGAAGCAGCAAGAGGGAGAGAGGCAGGCAGTTGGAGAGAAGGGAACAGAGAGAATGCGTCTGCTGTCCAAGCGCTGCTATAGCTGGAGAGGTTATGGGCATACACGCTGCTGCCAAGTGTAATGAGGGTGCAGCACATGACCACTGATCCTCACACACACACACACACACACGCACACACACGCACACACACGCACACACACGCACATGCACACGCACACTAACAGGCTCCACTGATTTCACTAAACTTTCTCCTGTTTGGGAACTCTCTGTGACCTCATAGCAAAAAAGACAAGTGCTTCTTAAAAGATCATTTCATATAAACGACTAAAGATAGGCGTCAGGATAGGCTTGCGTTGCCAGACCTTCCTATACAGCGCTGCGAAGGAAGATCTGGGATGGGAGAAAACAGTTTTCTTTAAACCAATCAGTCTTGGGCAGCACTAAGCCCCATACGGAGCAACGTGGCTCTGCAAAATAGCCTTGGGATGGAACATGTTTTGGTGGCTCTGGAATCAAAATGGCTGTTGAGTTTGTGGTGAAAATTTAACTAAAAAGATAAACATAATTTGATTGGTGGTTCTGGCAAATCGACCGAAGTTTAGAATGAATCCCTCTCTCATTCCCCCTGCTCTGGTGTATCCCTCTCTCATTCCCCCTGCTCTGGCGTTTCCCCCTCTCATTCCCACTGCTCTGGTGTATCCCTCTTTCATTCCCCCTGCTCTGGTATTCCCCCTGCTCTGGCGTTCCCCTGCTCTGGTGTTCCCCCTGCTCTGGCGTTCCCCTTCTCATTCCCCCTGCTCTGGCGTTCCCCCTGCTCTGGCGTTCCCCTGGCTCTCCACCTAGAAACAAGACTCCAAATACACATAAATGGTTGGACATTATTTATTGTCCTCAATTCTCAAAATGGTTGACAATTGTTATTTTATTTGTAGCTATTCAGACTTCTGCATATTCTCTTTTTCCTTTTTTCCTCCTTAATATCACCATTGTATAGTTATAATAACTATACCTATTATTTAGTTTCTTTAAACATGTTAAAAAGTACAAGAAAGAAAACCAACAAAAACAAAATCATCTTTCAAAAGGATTTCCATGTTTTGTGTTCCATTTTTTTTATCCTTCACTTATATACACTCATACAAACAAATACATACACACATACATGCACACAGCTTTATTGTTTCAAATGTTGGTATTAAATTATAAAAGGAAAGGAAATAAAAGGAAAGGAAAGAAAGGACAAAGGAATCTTAGAACAGGCATTGAGGAGGAAAGGAAAATGAAAGATATGAAAAGAAAAAGAGAAGGCCATTGAAGGAATAAGAAAGGATAGGAAAAGAAAAGAATGGAAAGCCAAACGGAGGAAAGGTAGTGAGATAAGATTTGGCAGTTCAGTCCAAGTTCATGAGAGGATGAGTCTATCATCCTCCTTTTGGCAAGGTCTGCGTCCCGTGTCCTTGGGCTGCAGATTGCTTGGATCTTTCATACTGGGCAAGAGACATATTCCATCAGCAGATGTCATGGTACTGTTGTGGGTAAGGGACCTTGAATGATGGGTACATGTTATTCTATGGCACACACTAGAAAAGGCAAGCCAAAACCATAGTGAGATATTTGCTAGAAGAAAACCAGAAAATAACAGCAAACTGAATGTCTACTGCAAATCAATGGTGACAAACTACCCACACAACAAGCAACATGCCCTCTACTGACCACCAGCAACTGCAATAGGAACTGATCAACAGATAAACTGGGCTGTCTTTACTGTTGAATAATTGAATTTACCCTCTCAAACTTCCCTAAGCATCCCTCTTGGTCCTGTTCAGAAAGCGTTCAATCAACATTCAATCAAGTTATTTATATCAGTTTGTTGGCTCCCTACAAGTAATCTCGCATAGCCAGACCTTGCCCCACAGCACTGTCAAGAAAGGTCTCGCTAGTCCACACAGCATTCCTTGATGGGAGGAAAACATGCTCTGGTTTATTGGCATTTCTTTGAACCAATCACAATCGTCTTGGGCGGTGCTAAGCGCCGGACGGAGCTATGGTGCCTCTGCAAAATAGGAATTCACTTGTTAAGTTGTGCAACAAAAAAATCAGATTGGAAAGATAGTCTAGCTAGCTGTCTGGATTTACCCTGCAGAGATCTGAGGAGCAGGTAACCATAGTCCTCAGAAATCCACCGGAGGTTAGCCAACACAGAGACAGAGGAAGGGGACGGACATCTGGCCAAAAATTAGGGACATCCAGCAGAATTTCCGGAAGCACCTGAGTAATCCCGGAAATGAAATGCTGACGTTGCTAGACTACTTGACAAACATGATGGACTCTTCAGAAGAGGTAATTATCTTCACTTGAGTATCTGCACGTTAAAGTTGCTGGGAGACACCATTTTATAAACTGAGAGATACAGAGAGAGTTGTGCAGAGCTGATAGTCTTAATTAGCATTGTGGCTTGAATGTAAAAAATTTTCGTTATTTTACAAAAGTTACTCTTTATAGTTTTAATGCTTTAAGCAGCATCAGGTACATAATGTAATTTATTTAATATACTACTTTGCATTGTTTGCTGCCACTGGTTGCCTCTCACACAGACTCATTAACATCTTAGCAAATTAAACTGTGATTCGGGAGTGCATAATGTACTGTACAGCACAGCACGCTGTTGATCTCAACACCTCTGTTCCCTTCTGCTAATGATAGCTTGGAATTAAAGCTGAAAGCTATCTGGATCTTGGCTCTTCTTGCCTGTTCCCTGTGCTGCGGTAACAATTGATCTTCCCCTCCAGGATCAATTAACTCTGGTCTTGGAGAGCTGATCAACCTCTGTCGTTATTAGGGGAAACTCTACGTTTATATTGCTTGAATAATACCAGGTTAACAAAGGTTGTCTAATAAATGAGCAATTCAGGGGAAACCACTAACTTTAGCACCTCAATTGATCTCCTTCTGTGAAGTTTAGAAGAGTCCCACGAGATTCAGTACCTTCCTACAAAGAAAGGTTGTAGCTAGGTTTTTAGCTAAACTACCTCCAAGATAGGTTGACCATGATTAATGTACCAGTGAGTAAATGCTGATAATCAGTATTTCAGGTTCTTTCATGTCATTTTCCTCTATATACACTAATCATTTACAGTAGATTATCTAATGCCAATCTCTCAAGCTTTAGCATACAAGCTCATTTTATTGTAGCTCGGTGCCAAAGTGACTTTCCTAATAGATAGCTTAAGTTCCATTGAGTTGATCTTTTGACTTCTGGTTTTGTGTTTCTCTGTGTCACTCAGAACTTTAGCAGATTTTCCCGAAGTCGCTGCAGAACCACACAGCGCTACATGGGTGGCGATTTTGTATTGCCATTTTCATTTATTGTGATTCTAGAAGTATGGGGATTCAATGGTATTGAGTATTGCAATTTTATTTTCCTTCTTGAACAAAATCGAAGGTTGAATAATACACTTCTAGAAACAAAGTATCATGAGACATTTCTGAAAACGAGTAGTTTTTTAAGAAGAATGCACATCACATGTCAGTCAGTCATGTCTGATGTGAATTTCATTTCTATAGAAGAACATAACATGGCTTTTTGCTTTTCTGCTTTCGCTCTGTATTGCTGAAAACAGATATGATGTAGTTGCTGTAGGTGGAACCGTAGAAACGGAAAATATTTGGGTGAATCATTGAAAAAAAAAATTGTTTGCATGCTTTAATGTTCAAAAACACTTTATTTTTCTCATACTGCCCATGGCTGCTGCACCTGTATTCACCATCTGTCTGAGACGCTTTGATGGAACGCCTGTCTCTTTAAGCCCTCCCCTCCTTAAAAAGCACAGTCTGCTCTGATTGGTAAGCATTTCTTGGTCTATGGAGTGTCTATGCTCTGCATCTATGCTCTGCTGTCGCTGTCCAGTGTTGCTAACTTTTGCAACTTCCTCACTCAGGAATGTAACCTGAAATTGGGCAGAAATTAACAACATCGGAATTCAACGATCAACAAACTGGTGTCTTCAAAATAACCAACTTAAACACTTCCAAAACCAAGGAGATCATAATGGAGTGAGCACTCTGCCCTCTGCATTCATGGAGAGGAAGTAGATGTTGGAGAGCTTTAAATTCCATATCTTGGTTGACCTCACTTGGACCACGCACATCTGTCACCAGGTGGGAAATCCACATCAGAGGCTCTACTTCCTAAGGAAGCTAAAACTCACTCACCTCCCTCTCCACCTGCTGACCAACTTCTATTGGTCAGTGATAGAGAGCATCCTAACCTATTGTTGCAATGTGTGGTTCTACAGCTGCACAGAACCTGCAGCAGGTGGTTAGGACAACTGGAGCACCATTGCCTTCCATTAGACATCTACATCAGTAGACTGCAGAAAGCCAGCTGTATCTTCAAGAACATTACGCACCCTGGCCACTCTCTTTTCTTTCCACTGTCCTCTAGTAGGAGATTCAGGTCCATCAAGTCCAAATCAAACCGGTTAAAAAGCTGCTAAACTGCTGCTAACTGCTTTTCATTGTCTGAAAAGCACTGAAAAACAAACAAAGACAACAAAGATTACAGGTTTCCCTGACGTTAGCATGTTCCTACAACAGGGCAGTTGCTTGCTGTGTGGAGCACATGGCCATTTATGGAAACCCGGCTCAGTATGACATCATACCCAGCTGAGTAGAAACAAAGTGTTGAAACCAACGAGTTCAGAACTGTGTGATATGTGAGGTTTTGCTTACAGGAATTTCTTTTAAATACGTTCTTATGATCATCTGACATTCTAACGTTACATGAGAGAAAATAAGGAAAATCATAATAAATTTCCTTTAAAAAGCATTGCATCTGTCCACATAAAGAGGAAAACACTTTAGTGTCTGCTTCTTTGTTAAGTAATAATATTATACTGCACTGTAACTTTTATTCTTGTGTTTTATTTGATATATATATATATATATATATATATATATATATATATATATATATATATATATATATATTTTTTAAACTGTTTCTTCTGTGTTTTATCGGTTTTACTTTCTTTTAACTGTTTTTGTGTAAAGCACTTTGAATTGCCCTGTTGCTGAAATGTGCTATATAAATAAAGCTGCCTTGCCTTGCCTTGCCTTAAGTAGATGAAATCTCAGAAAACTGCTTTTGGAATAAATACGCTATGTTAAAACCTGTTTGTTTTTGTCACCATACACTTGACACATTCTCAGTCAATTACAACTGAGTAAAAAGCCAGACATACAAATTTTATGCTTAAGATAGTCTTGCGTTGCCAGAACCTCCTCCAAAGCGCGCTACGGGTCCGGCTACTCCACATAGCATTCAGTGATGGGAGGAAAACGTGCTCTGGTTTAATATAATTTATTTAAACCAATCAGAATCGTCATTGGCGGTGATAAACTCCACACAGAGCTGCTTCAAAATAGTCGTCGCGTGAGAAAACTCAGATTGGACAGATAGTCTAGCCAGCTGTCTGGATTGACCCTGCAGAGATCTGAGGACCAGGTAACCATAGTCCTCAGAAATCCACCGGAGGTTACAACGCCAACACAGTAGGAGAGGGACGGAAAAGACATGCATCTGGCGGAATTTACTGCAGCACCGCAGCGATCCCAGAAGTGGAACATCAAAGATATAGACTAGGCTATGCTTAAGATGACCCCAGTAACCTACATAAATATAATAAGGGGAAGTTGTTTTAACCCTTGTGTTGTCTTCATGTCAAAATTGAAAATTAACACTTATTGATGCTTTTTATCAATGTTTTTAACCTTTTCTTACATTTTTGTCCCTTTTTTAGAATTTTTGTCCCTTTTTTGACGTTTTCAACACTAAATAAGACTAATTTATTAACTTAAGTTTACAGTTATTTTTGGAATTTATGGTCAATTAACCTAATTTATAGGAAATTATACCTAATGTTAGAAAAGTTAGAAAAGCAGAAATTAGGAATTATTTAGACTAAAATTAAAGGAAAGTATGTTGATGGATAATAACAGAATATACATGGAATATGTCAACTTTTACTCAATACTATTTGGAAACCCCAAATTCTATAAAATTTAATACGATACCCCAAAATTAATCAAAGTAAAGTTTGTACTTGCCAAAGAGCATTGTGTGGAATCAATCATGTTATTTTGGGTAAATACAATTGGGTAGTTAAAAAGAACATTAATATAGGAAAACGGGTCAATTTAATATGAGGGTTAAGGTAGAGAACGTTGAACCCAAATGTAGGGAGGAGGTGGCATGCAAAGTGATGATCTTGAATATTTATTAAAAGTAAGTCCATTCCAAACAAACAGAGTCTGAAACAGAGCAGGCAAAAATCCCTCCAGAAAGCTAAAAACCAGAAATAACTCGAACACAGGAGCACCACACACAAAACCTCCTAACAAAACAATAATCTGACACTAGACAAAGACAGCACAGAGACTAGATACAAGTGGTAGCAACGTTAAACAGAACAGGAGACACAAGGGCTGGAAACAGGTGAAAGACATAAGGGCGGAGCAGACAATCACAATGGGCGGGAAAACACAATACAGGAAGTTAACCAAGACAAGCTGAAAAAAAGACAAAAATAAAGCAGGAAATAGAGCAAAATACACAATCATGACAGAAGGTCCAAACTGTGTTTTATAATAAATTAAAAACTGTTTCACATTTAACATGTCATTGTGATTGCATGAAATAACACTTCCTTATATTTTTATTTATTTAACCTTTATTTAACCAGGAAGTCCCTTGAGATTGAAATCTCTTTTCCGAGGGAGACCTGGCCAAGACGGCACACCAGTTACAATTTAAACAGAAATACAACGTAGACAAGAATCACACAGAGGAAAGTGGCAGTTACATTTTTGAATTACATGGCATTTTAACATGGCCTTAAATTCATTTAGTGGGACTCGATCATTAAGATGGAGCAAATTTTGCAAGTTATTCCAAGACCAAGGACCGAAGTAAGAAAAGGCTTTTTTCCCCAGCTCAGTAAAAACCCTTGGAACCTGGTAACATCTCCACCTGGTGGAACGGAGATGAAAACAGCTGGAATTCTGCTTAAGGAGATTACATAAATATGCCGGCAGTTTACCCAACATGGCCTTATATACAAAAGTATACAAATGAAGTTGTCTACGTAGACTTAGAGACGGCCAGCCTACCAGATCATACAGCGTACAATGATGAGTACGGGAATAAGAATTAGTTAAGAAGCGCAGAGCACTATGGTACACAGAATCTAACAGATGGAGAGTACCAGAGGCAGCATGCATGTAGACAACATCACCATAGTCCAAAACACTTAGAAAGGTAGCCTGCACAAGTGTTTTTCTGGCTGACATGTTAAAACAAGTTTTATTTCTAAAATAAAACCCCAGCCTTAGTTTCAGCTTTTTTACCAGCTTTTCAACATGAACTTTGAAAGAAAGTTTGTTGTCCAGCCAAAAACCTAAATACTTATATGATAAAACATTTTCAATTAAGTCCCCACTTAATGTATTAATAGTTATATTATCTGGGGATTGGGAACGGGCCCTTGAAAATGTCATAACTTTGGTTTTCTTAGTATTTAGCACTAACTTAAGGCCATGTAGTGGAACTTGAAGCTGTTGAAAGGCTAACTGAAGGTTATTCATGGCTTGGTTCAGTGAAGAGGCAACTGAATATATCACAGTATCATCTGCATAAAGGTGAAGTTTAGCAGTTTGCACATCCTTTCCAATATTATTTATGAATATAGAAAATAAAATAGGGGCTAAAATCGAACCTTGAGGAACACCCTTACAAATTTCTAAAAAGTCTGATTTAAGACCATCTATAGAAACACATTGCGTTCGTTCTGTAAGATAGTTTTTGAACCAATTAATAGCTGTGTTTCCTATTCCAATGTTACTTAATCTATCTAGTAATAGCTCGTGGTCAACAGAGTCAAATGCCTTGGACAGATCCACAAATAATGCAGCGCAGTGTTGCTTTTTGTCCAAGGCATTTATAATATCATTTAATAATAACAAGGTTGCTGTAACAGTGCTGTGTCCAGCTCTAAAACCTGACTGTCCTGACTGTAACCTGACTGTATTTATTAGTATTGTATTATCCTTAAACTATTTCTTAATTACACAGGGCACACCACTTTCTCCTTTACATACACATTCATTTGGAGTATTCATTATGAATTTTAAGTTGGTTTCACATTAGCTAATGAATTATGTTTTTTAAGATTCTTATTTATTCAGACACACATCTTATAATTTCTGGGTTTATCCCAGATCAGGGACCTTTGAAAGACATAATAACAAAGCACATTTCTATATACTATATAATAAGCACATTTTTGCTAAATTGAAAAAACTAAAGCCCTTTTAAGGTATAAAAAATGGATGCATTCAACCTGAATGTTACAATCCCTTCATTTTTCAATTAAATCATGTAATCTTGAATACATTGTTATCAATAGTAACATTTAAGACTTTTAGGGTAAGTCTCATAGATTGACCTTCATTTCCACAACAGCAGATCCACCTGGCAATCCATATTATTAAAAATGCCTGCCCTGGTTTGCGGACAGGCTTTCCAGTACTTCTGTAGCTCTCTTATAATAGCATGTTAAGTTTCATCTTACAATACAAATGCAGGATTTTACACCGATCCAGCAGACTAATTAATTTGTTCATCACCTCTAGGGTATGCTGACATTCCGTCTTGGGGAAAAATTGAGCATGAACTCACGAAGGTTGTATTTCCACACAGACAGGACTCTGAGAAGCTAGTTATCCTTTCATAAGCTGACAGGAGAGAAAACAGCCTGGGCTCTGAGGTTTAGCCCCAGTCCAACTCATAAGTCTCTAGAGGACAGCTGGTCTGATAGCTGGCTATATAGGCACTGTGACACCCACTTTATATTGGTGCACATTTTGCTACAGGAATGAGATGAATCTGGGCACAGAGGCTCATCAGTTGCATTCATGAGGTCAGCTGGGCTTCTTATAACCTTATCCACAGTCCACAGATTCTATTTTCCAGTTTATTTAACCTTTACAGAATATGGACGCCCAGAGATTCTCCATCAAATTCAGAAGCAATGCAACTTAATCAGACCAGAGTGAGTTTCTTACAAGATACAACATACAGTATTGTCTTTTGGCTTTAGAGCCTCAAGGTTCTAGGATTTTACCTTCTGACGTCTTTTTTGGGGCAATATACTTCAGATGTTTATCGCCTGCAGTGACTGTTGCCTCTGACCCAGCCTGTCATTGCTCTCCGTAAGCTACTTGCTGAAGGATTCTCTTTACAGCTAGAAATACTCTGTCCACATCTATACTTTCTAACAGATATCCCTATTTTTGTGACTATTAGGGTAGCAGTGCAGACCCTCTCCTTAAACTATGTCAACTTCTTCACATATAAGTCATTTAGCTCCAGGGGCATAGCACAAAATCATGGGCCCTGTAGAAAGGCATTCTCTACACACATACCCCTAGTTTGATCTCAAGGGGGCCAGACCAATAAACTGCTCCAGAAAGATCCGAAACTTTGCCACAGAGTTTCATGTAAGCTTCATGTTGGTAAACGCAAGTTTCTTCTTCTCAACAGCATTCTAAGGCCCAATGTAGTAAAGAAAATAATGTGATGGACCCAGGAGAGAAGGGTTATATTGTGAGAAAAAACTCTAAATTTCTGAGATTAAAGTTGCAACTTTACTGAAAAAGAACTTGGATATTCTCTGAGATGAAATTGGTAAATTTGAAACTGGAATTAATTTACTTCTCTGCAATTTTTCCCCACATTGCCAACTATTCATTCTGGCATCTTTTTGGGCATCCTCACATGAGGGTACTCAGTCCCCTTTCCACCCCCAGTCCAACACCCCTGTGTAGCTCTTGTGCTGGTGAGTATGGATTACTGAATGGGGGCCACAAATAGATATTTATTGTTCCATGAGAGACATCAACAGATAATATAAAGACAGGATTCATAGAAACAACCAGGGCTTGACATTAACTTTATTGCTTTCCAGCCACTTACCAGCTACTAGCCAGTCAGCATCTTCACTAGCCGCTATTTTGTGGGTAATTATGTTTTATTTGAATACAATTGACTATAGTGCGCTACAATTAACTTGAAGAGCCATATTAACAACACTTTTAAATGTAAGTGAGCACTGAAAAACAAATCAAAACCAGTGGTGGTGCCAGAGTTTTTCTTTTGCTGGTGCTATGTGGTTGCTTGATACATTAAGTAAAAATAAATTTTATAAATAAACCACAGCAATTTTTTTAAAGGTAAGGGAAAGGTACTTTATTGTCATATACATGTAGCAAAATTCATTCTCTGCATTTAACCCATCCCTCAGGGGAGCAGTAGGCAGCCATTTACAGCACCCGGGGAATTCAGATCAGAGCCAGCCTTGATTGAGCACTGACTGGAGAACCTAGTACATGTTTTTTGATGGTGGTGGAAACCCACGCAGACATGGGGAGAACATACAAACTCCACACAGAAAACAACCTGGATTCAAACCTGAAACCTTCTTGCTGAGAGGCCACAGTGCTGCCACCATGCTTTAACAAGTAAATTGTCCTGCTGTGCTCTCTCCCTCTGTACTTCTACAAACCAATAGAGACGCAACCGTTGCCTTGGCTTGTCATGTCGCGCGCATTCACTGAATACAGCTCTGGGGGATATTTTATGGGGTCGTCATGGCTTGCTGGTCTGATGTGTCGTACGGGCCACCGTATTCCGGCCGTGGGCTTTATACTGGGTTACAGCTGTGTTCCTGTGTTGGGCGGTGGCCCAGTACTCCAGCCACCATTGTTACAACATAAAAACATGCCACCCGCCAATTTGGTTGGTGAGAGGGACAGTTTAACATGCCACTCCTGAAATCTACCCGCATTTGGCGGTTTGGGGGTGCTAATTTCATGCCCTGGATACAACCACATTTCCAACAACACTGGATCTACACAAAGTCAGCGAGATAGTTGTTCTTCAGCAGTGCATGGCAGAAGTGACAAAACTTGGGCCAAAGCAAGTCCTTCTACACCTCAAAGTCCTGTAACTGTGTCCAGATGGCAGCAGTGTGTGAATATACAGTAGAGGCTGATAGGTGTCAAAGAGACACAGAACGACCACAGAAAGACAGAATAACAAATGCCACAAAACACAACTACAGAGATGCAAAAACAATCACAAAGAGATGCCAAGCCACCATGGTTTTTTGCGTCTCTTTTAGTCTGGCTGTGTTGCTCCTACAGTATATGCTCCCTATGGGGCCCACTGTGTCATAACCTGCCATGTTTGAGAGCATGTTTTGAGTCTTTTTGGCTGGGTGTTGAAAAGAAAGATTGGACAGTCTTCTCACAGCCAGTGAAAAGAAAACAAGCTGCTCATGCTACATGATTACTTCATGAATCATTTGCATTCTGAAAAAGAAAACACTGAGAGGGAATTAATAGAAAAACTAGCATAGTCTGCACAGGTCAAATTTGCCTCGTATAATTGGAGCTGTGAATCAATACCTGTAATTACTCTCACTATGCTGCTTTTGACTCCTAGCCCTGCAGTTAGAAGAAACCCTTTTTGAGTCCTTTCAAGCTTTTTCTTTCCTCTGTGTTGGAATTGGTAATTTAATACAGGAATGTGTAGCATTTTAGAGCCCTCAATAAGTGAGGGTCAAATTCCTAATTTCAAGATTATTTTTAAAGGCTGTCATATTATTTTCACCGTTGACATCTGAACTTATACTCACTCACGTAAATCTAAATTCACAATGTTCAGAAGGAGTGGGTTATGCTTCGAAGACCTTTCACCCTCAATAGAATGCATTCCCATCAAGCCCTCTCCATGCTAACTTACATTTAGTTTGACATGTGGAGCTGCAGGCTAACTATCAGAAAAAAATGAAAGGGTCAGCTCTCGGAAGCACTTTGTTTCTCCCCAACCCTTGTATCAATACATAAAAATGTGGCAATACTTTCAGGCTTCATGTTTATGCATGACTGCACTTTAGCTGAGATCTTTTTTGCATGGCGAGAAAAGCTTCCAGTTCGAGTGTCCGTAAATAGACTCTTGGCTGTCCTGCGTGGGAGGCCTGGTGGAAGTGGGTAACCCAAAAAGAATGTTGAGCTAAACTAAATGTCTTGCCAGTACACCTGAATCACATTAAACCCATTATCTTTGGTCATCCACTCAGTGTGTATCTATTTTTTATAGCAGTTACATCAGGGGTTGGACTTTTATTGTGAAATAGGAGCGCTTATTGAGTATCACGGCATTCAATATAGAAGTGTGAGGTGGATGGTTATGGAAATCTATTGGATAATATCTGGATGATTATACATTGATTTGCAGAGCAGCAGAACTTTATAGCTGCTGAATTAATCTTTTGTGCCCATGCAGTGGAAATTTGGCCATGTCCCCTCCCAACTGAGAGCAGTCCAACCAAATACTTCATTAGTTAGGAAAAGATTAGGCAAAACTGCATTTGAGTATTATGCTCCATATAGTCTATATCCATGACGTGTAATTTTCAGGATTACTCTGGTGCCACCGGAAATTCCACCGGATGTCTCTCATTTTTGGACGGATGTCCGTTCCCTTCCTCAGTCTCTGTGTTGGCGTTCTAACCTCTGGTGGATTTCTGAGGACTATGGTTAACTGGTCCTCAGATCTCTGCAGGGTAAATCCAGACAGCTAGCTAGACTATCTGTCCAATCGGAGTTTTCTGTTGCACGACTAAAACTACTTTTGAACGTAAACATGTTCCACCAAAACAAGTAGCGCCGCCCAAGACAATTGTGATTGGTTTAAAGAAATGCCAATAAACCAGAGCACGTTTTCCTCCCATCCAGGAACGCTGCATGGACAACCCAGACCTTCCTCGGCAGCACTGTGGAGGAAGGTCTGGACATGCAAGACTACTTGTAGGAAGCCAACAGGCTGATGTATAAATAGCTTGATTGAATGCCCAACAAAATTGAACAGCCGGATTCCATTTAATCATTTGTAAATGTCTTCTTAATGAGTCCATGTATTCGGAATGCACATGTGCACTTTGAGTTGTTTAACATTCTGTAAGTGTTTTATGTGTATTGCAACTGTATATTATTATTATATATATTAATTACTATGTTCAGTCATTTGTATACTGTATGTATTGTAATTTTATATGGTATATAATTAGTGTGTCTTGGAAATGAGAGCTTGCTCTCATTTGGCCCTACCTGAATAAATAGAGGTGATATATGTTAAATCGGCAATAATTAGTATCTTTAGCTTAGCTAAGTGTTAAGTGAAATTGTATATGCTTAGATTTAAAACCACACAGAATTACCCCCCAACTCAGCAGTGCTGAGTTCTGCCACAGAACTGAGTTCTGCCCTCAGAACTGTGGAGCTTTCTAGCTTATTTTAAGTCTTCGTTCTGGTTTTCCTGCACACAGTTTTCAGCCCAACAGGCAGCTCTGATAATCCCACTGTCCACTACCTGCCCTGTAACAAACCTCAGGCAGATAATGTTTGCGTCTAAGGTAAATTTAGGGTAGATTTATTGGAGCATTTAGTAGCCAAAGAGGCAGATCAAATGTTTTAATTGTATGCCCTTGCCTGCGGGGAAACCTGCTGTAGCATGAAAAAAGAAACTCCTCTCTCTTCCACTAAAAAAACATATTCACAACTTTTGGGACACTTAAGATATACGGTAGTCTAACAGCAAAACAACAAAATAGAGCAATTCAACATATAATATATCTACCCAGAACATTAATGTCCTAACACAAAAAACTGAACTAAAAATGCTACCCACTCTTTCATACGATGCACACTGTTTTACCAATGTGAACAACAGTATGCTGGCTGTCTGGAAATAAAGAGAGGAGAGCCCACAGAAGCTATGGATGCCAGTCTCACATACCAGTATCTGCTACTTTGGAACCAGTGAGCTTCATAGAACAATGTACATTCTCATCTACACCATTATGTACACAGCCAATCAGAGCGACTCACCTGCAGCCCATTAGGCACATAAGCTGTGTTCCAAACCGTTCCCTATCACAGAAATAGTTTCCTATTGTGTGTTCGCCATTTTGTAGTGGTGTTCAAATTCTCAGCGGTTAATTTCATTTACCATATTGTCCACTATAAAATACCAACAATGCACAGCTAATTTAAGTGTACATGTGATGTACCCTGCATTTTACTCCTTTATCCCACAATGCAACATGTCCGGTTTTCCCGGAGGAGAAGAAGAAGCAGAAGCACCCGCAAAACTTAAAAGGGAAAAATGGAGCAGACTTTTGTTTCTAGAGAGTGGAACTATAACATGCAAAATACTTTATTTACAGCATTTTATTATTCTCCTGGGTGCTAGGTTTGTTTCAGGGACGTATTAACATTTATAATATTCTAATAGTATTTTTGTTTGGGTTTGTTTACATGATGTCACACAAATAGGTGGCGCATCTCCTGACACAACAATGTTTTCACCCACGTGGCAGGAGCACTGTCAGTAGGGAGTTGGGTTGGGAACCGGAGCGACCCTGGTTCAGGTGCCCATACGGACCAAAGTATGGTGGTGGACTGATAGCTGGAGAGGTGCCAGTTCACCTCCTTGGCGCGGTCAAGATGCTCTTGAGCAAGGCACCGAAACACCAACTGTTCAGGGGGCCTTTCCATGGGCAGCCCCCTGACTCAGACATCTTTCTATTTGTGCATGTATAGATATTGAGCATGTGGTACTGAGCATGTGATTAATACATTATGATTCATTATTGTTATTATAATTATTGTTTTCAGTGAGTGACCGAATGCTCATGTTCCCGCTATAGTTCTATAATACTATATAAGGAATGGTGAGTGAATAATAGATGTAATTTGTCAAACTCAAGGCTTGCGGGCTAATTTTGATTGGGCCCGCCTTTTATTTTAGGTTCACCTTAAAGTTTGGCCCTGCCTAGTTGTGCGCCACACCAAAAATACGAGAAACTGTTTTCAAACTCCAATTACACTACAGTCAGAGCAGAATTTGGCAGATTTGCCGACTTTGAGACTCAGAAATTCACCCAGAAGCAGAGAGTTTTTATATTTAGGCTGTGAAATCATTGTTATGCTTAATTTGCTAAATTCTATGATGGCTGACTTTTGTAAGGCTTTATGTCGACCGAAGTTTGACAAACGTCGAATCAAGTGTCATAAAAGCAACGTTGCAAAAACGGACAAAACATCTGAAAAAGCAACAAAATACGGACAAAAAAATCTGAAAAAGCAACAAAAAACGCCTAAAAAAGCAACATGCAACAATCAAAGATTAGATACTTGACTATATATATTTAAAAGAATGTCCATAAACTCTACAAGCCTGGCCCTTGATGTAATTTTCTTTTCCAGTCTGATTCTTAGTAAAAAGGAGTTTGACATCCCTGCTCTAAATGAATAGTCCTTGCATGTTGATTGTGTCAATACTGGTAACACAGTTATCATAACAACTTCATGAGGCAAAAATATGTGTACAGGTTGCGATGCTACAAAAGTGAGAGGCAGAGGAGTTTGAACAAGAGTTCATTATGATTTATTAAAATAACAAAAAAGGAATTCTACTGAGAAGAATAAAGGGATGTGGGACCTGTATCTTCAACCTGACTTGCATAAAGGTCTGTACATGAAAAGTCATGGATGCCCCCTTTAAAATATTCAGATGCAGCTTGTTATACGGCCCATCACTGCTTCTTTCAAAGGCAGATGGATGCAGGGAGAGAGTCAGAAAGCTTTTCTCTCTCCTTGTTCCCCCCACCGGTCAGCTCGACTGTTCTCCTGCCTGCAGGCCTGACAGACTGTCATTCTATAGGGCATCCCTCCCTTATCTCCCGCGAGTATATCATGCTGACAAGCACTGGCTGAAGTGAGCATGACAGTGGACGTGTTGAGGAAGATGTTTCCCCCTTAAAAAAAGAGTGCTGCCGTGGCACTTCTGCCTGCAGGAACAGACCAACCGGCCTGCTGGTGTCCCATACTATACACAACATGGTGTTTCTATGGAGCAGCTAGCATGTTAAAAATGTTTAGGACCTATACAGGAAAGTGATTGACGTTGTTTGACTACGACATGGGGCGCGAAACAAGATGCTAGCTCTGTTTACCAGTTTATCTTTGTGGTGTGTGTGGGCAATTATATAAAATAAATTGTGTGTGTGTGTGTGTGTGTGTGAGTGCCAGGTGCTTCTCTGTGTGGGTGTGGATTCTTTTAGCCTGCACATATGCTCGTATTAAAGCGCAATAAATCAAATTAAAAAGTAATACTTCTGCTGTGTTTCTATGCAAAGCAATCTCTAGCATGTATCATTAGCACAGATTGGCCATTCATCATGCACATTGTAGGTTGAACACTATTGTCAAATCGACACTTCACTTCTTACCATCAGGTAAGAAATGAGGTTAGAACGAAGACTTTGCTAATGAACATATATTTTGAAAAATAGATGGGCCTTGGAGGATTTGAGAATATTGTTACAGTGTGAATGGTTGTTTGGTCATTCATCCAACATCATACATCATTAATTAGCGGCTATTAACGTTAAAGAGAGAGCCGTATTCTTTTATAGGGAGCATACTCATTTTCCTTATTACTCTACTTAAATTCATCCCTAATTGTTTCTAATTTGTTTCTATCTCACAGGGTTTGATTTTAAATGTCATCATGAAGTTGAATGAATCCTTTCTTTACATCACGGGGAACACTGGACTCCATATGCAACAATGTTTGTGGTTGTTTAAGCTTGGTTGGTTAGGGATCCTTGAAAGTCATTGACAATCTGGAAACTGTAGCTCTCTGAAAAAAACGGTGCTTCCCTTTTTTAATACTTACTTATTTTAATCTAGACCACAAAGTTTCCTATAACCTTACCAAACATTAACCATGCTATAGTTCAATCAGGAGAGACTTTGTTGCAAGTATGCAAAGGTTTATTTGTACGTATCCATAATATGAAATTTACAGAGTCTTTGGAGATTTGAATATTGAAACCGAAACATATCCTCCCAATGGAGTCTAGACACTGGTGGCTACACGTCCTGCGATGCTGTGCCTTATATTGCCGCACAGTGCCCTGCTATGCAATGAACTACTACAAACTACTATTTTTTTTAGTCACCATTCCATTATCTTTTACTGTGACTGCTATTGCCACTCTTCATATCAACCCCAACCGGCCATCAGACACCACCTACCAAGAGCCTGGGTCTGTCCTAGGTTTCTTCCTAAAAGGGAGTTTTTCCTCGCCACTGTTGCACTGTTGTACTGTTGCACTGTTGCACTGTTGCACTGTTGCTTGCCCTGGAGGGAACTACTAGAACTGTTTGGTTCTTGTAAGTTATAGAGTGTGGTCTAGACCTACTCTACCTGTAAAGTGTCTTGAGATAACTGTTGTTATGAATTGATACTATACGAAATTGGCAGTGGTGAAGGAGCCCGAAGGCCGGACCGACGGGGCGGTCTGCTGGAGGAGTTGAATTGCTGCGAGCTGATAAGTTTAGGAAGAGAGAGGTGGGTGAAGTTTAGAAGTCTTCATTATAAGAATGTACGCTAAGCTTAATTTGGCTGATGGGCCTCACATGGAAAACTGTCAATGCATTTTGTCATTTAATTGGAAGGACCCACTGATAATGTTATTTCCATGACAATGAGTTGTTAGTGGTGTGTGAACATTATCTCTACAGCAGGAAGGTGCTTTTGGCATTTTGCAAAAGAATTGATGAAGCTTTTGTTATGTTGACTTGCAGTGATGGAATGCAACTTAGAGTAAGTGTATTTGCTCAGGTAGGCTATAATTCTTCCAACAATGTTGACTTGTATTAATGCAACGTATTGTCATGACTGGCTTTGTATGATATGGTCTGAAAATGTATGACAATTCGTAAGAAATTACGACTGTCACATGACAGGTAAGTTTAGCGGCCATTACAGTTACATTTATTGAAATAAAATCAGGGTAGCAGCTCGTTAGGTCCTGCTACACGTCCTGCGATGCCGTGTTCATCCTGCTACGTCCTGCTGTGCCTTGTAATGCCGCACAGTGCCCTGCTATGCCATGAGCTACTACAAAGAACTACTACAAACTTCTATTTTTTCTATTTTTGTTATTGCCACTCTTCATTCTAACCCCAACCGGTCGTCAGACACCACCTACCGAGAGCCTGGGTCTGTACGAGGTTTCTGCCTAAAAGGACGTTTTTCCTCGCCACTGTTGCACTGTTGCTTGCTCTGGAGGAAACTACTAGAACTGTTGGGTCCTGTTGAGTGTAGTCTAGACCTACTCTATCTGGTCTAGACCTACTCTATCTGTAAAGCGTCTTGAGATAACGCTTGTTATGAATTGATACTATAAATAAAATTGAATTGAATTGAATTGAATTTAGCCGAGGAAAGGTGACTTGTTGCTTGTTGTTTAAGCAGCCGCTGCAGTTAAAGGGTAACTTCCTTTTTTTTCCTCTTATGTTTTTGTGTCTAAGTGACTGATGGGAACAACAATCTTAGACATTGGTCCAGTTTTAAGCGAGATGGTTGCAGTTACACTTAGAATAATAAACAGAGCCTGTCAGCGGCAAAAAAAGAACTTTTAGTGGACAGACATTGACAATGCACATTTTCCCCATGCTTAATACTGGACCAATGTCAAAGATTGTTGGAGTTTTTTCGCAGTGTGGTATTAGTAATTAACTTAAGTAAACCATCTGAATACTTCTTTCCCCACTGAATATAACATATTGTTTCTTCTCTCTGGACTTCCAGATTGTTTTAATGTCCTATTAAGAGCTGTGCTCACCTTGGACCCAGTGTGCTGCACCTTGAGCAGGGGCAACGATTATTCAAGTTTAATTGAGGTAATAAAGTATTGATTTCTCTTCTCTTTTCCTCTTTCTTTCCTCACAGCTGCTTGGCCTCAGGCATTTGAGTGCCTGACCAGCCGGTAACACACAGGCTTTGATGCACCAAGAGCTGTGTATCATTGCTAATGACCTAGCTAATTATCCACACGATAAACATTATCTGGTCATTTTTCACCTTGTACAAGCCTAACGGACATTGGCTTAGCCTGCTATTGATATCTGAAGGTGTTGAGGGAACATTGTGGGATGAAACGCTCAAACAGGAAAGGGCTATCCTTGAAGTGATTTTTTTCTTAACACATTTATCGAGTATAACAACATTGTCTTTGCTTAGGGGATTTGGACCGTCCTGTTCTGAAGCAAGTTTTAACATCCAGAGGATGGTTACTCTCCCTCTTTCATGTGTGTGTGAACAAAACGAACAAGGCATTAATTTATGCATATGATATCCTAGAAAATAATCAACCTTCAGTGTGAAATGAGAAGCGCTGGGAGCAGCCATTCATCAAATCCAAGTGGACATTTCCACATTGGTTTCATTGACCTCTTTCTGTGATGGTTCGTAGGGTAGAAATAAACAGAATGAGTTTAGATCCAATAGAAGTATAGGTTTTGCATAGGTGGAAAAACAAATCATATCAAAACAAGAACTGTACAGTACTGACACTTCATGGACACTTTTCTAAAAAAGTGCATCTGAAAATCTTTCTGTACATTCTGGGCAAGAGTTTATAGAGGAATGAACTTTTAACTTTTCTACAACATTTATATTTCATGGGACTGCAGTTTTTTCAAGGTGTCGGAGTCCAAACAAGTTTCTCTGGAATCTTAAAGTTCCTGTGAGGTGCATCCATGGCTGTACATACTGATGTACATACAGTGACCTCCATTGTATTTATAATAATGTTACGTCTGTCAAATAATGCCAAGGGTCATACAGTGCGACACTATACACTATGTTATTGTGGGCCTACTGGGTTTGATTCTGCCACAACAGCCTCTGTTCAATTCAATTCAATTTATTTATAGTATCAATTCATAACAAGAGTTATCTTAAGACACTTTACAGATAGAGTAGGTCTAGAGCCCACTTCATAATTTACAAGGACCCAACAGTTCTAGTAATTCCCTTTAGAGCAAGCAACAGTGCAACAGTGATAGGAAAAACTCCCTTTTAGGAAGAAACCTAGACTCAGGCTCTTGGTACGCGGTGTCTAACGGGCCGGTTGGGGTTTAAATGAAGAGTGGCAATAACAGTCACAGTAAAAGATACAGTGACTAAAAAAAATAGTAGTTTGTTCATGGCATAGCAAGGTACTATGTGGCATTACATGGCACAGCAGGATGTAGTAGGGCACCGCAGAGCGTGATTGGATGTAACAGGGCATCGCAGGACGTGTAGCAGGATCACTGTGACAGCCGCAACCATGATTTTGGAGCCTCCCTGACATGGATGCATACAAATCGAAAGATAAAGGAGCTCAGTGTGTCAAAGGAAGTCCCCCGGCAGTCTAAAAATATTACAAAAGAACTAAGAGAGACATGGAAAAGAGAGGAACCTGGTCAGGCTAGAACTCTCCCCTGCCGGATTGGGCTGTACTGCCCTGCCTCCCTCTAGTTTTTTTATATTATTGATTATATGGTAAATTAATCTGACGTCTATGAAGAGAAGAAATGAGAAGGAGTGAAGAGAAGTAGTGCCATGACTGTAGCTGTACACCCTCCCGTCGCCGGTCTAGGCAGAACACTGCGACTCCTCACTCCCTAACTATAAGCTTTATCAAAGAGGAAAGTTTACTCTTAAATGTGGTGACAAGTGCCTGCTTCCCGAACCCAGACCGGAAGCTGATTCCACAGTAGAGGAGCCTGATAGCTGAAGACTCTGGCTCCCATTCTACTTTTAGAGATTCCACAAGAACCACAAGCAACTCTGAATTCTGCTCTAGTGGGAAAATAAGGCACTAAGAGCTCTTCAAGATAAGATGGTGCTAGACCATTTAAAGCTTTGTAGGTCAGAAGAAGGATTTTAAATTCAATCCTGGATTTTACAGGAAGCCAATGCAGAGAATCTAATAGAGGAGAAATATGATCTCTTTTCTTAGTTCTTGTCAAAACACGCAATGATACATTCTGGATCAGCTGGCGAGTCTTAACAGACTTATTTGAGCATCCTGATAATAAAGAATTCCAGTAGTCCAGCCCGGAAGTAACAAATGCTTGGACTAGTTTTTCAGCATTGTTTTGAGACAGGATGTTCTGACAGTAGTTCCGGAGGCCAGGGCAATACCATCCAGAGTAGCTATATCTTTAGATAATGAAGTTCCGAGGTGTTTTGGGCCCACAGCATAGTAACTTCAATTTTGTCTGAGTGTAACATCAGAAAACATGATTTTATGATTTTATATCATTTATGCATGCTTGAAGTTTAACTAACTGGTTTTGTCTGGCTTGATTGATATGATTGGGTGTCATAACAATGGAAGTTTATTGAGTGTTTCCTAATAATATTGCCTAGAGGAAGCATATATAAGAAGAATAGAATTGGTCCAAGCACTGAGCCTTGTGGAACACAATGGCTAACTTTAGCGTACTTAGAGGATTTATTGTTAACATTAACAAATTGAGTTTGATCTGTTAAATATGACTTAAACCAAGTTAGTGTGATTCCTTTAATACCAACTAAATGTTCCAGTCTCTGTAACAGGATGGTATCGTCAATGGTGTTGAATGCAGCACTAAGATCTAGTAAAACAAGTACAGAGATAAGTCCTTTGTCTGCAGCAGTTAGGTCATTAGTCATTTTCACTAGTGCTGTCTCTGTACTATGATGCATTCTAAATCCTGACTGAAAGTCCTCAAGTAAACTATTGCTATGTAGAAAATCACATAACTGATTAGTGACTACCTTTTTAAGGATCTTGGTGAGAAAGGGAAGGTTAGATATAGGTCTATAGTTTGCTAGGACCTCAGGGTCAAGGGAGGGTTTTTTAGGAGAGGTTTTTATCACAGCTACTTTAAATGACTGTGGTACATAACCTGTTAATAGAGACATATTAATCATATCTAGTAATGGAGTGTTGACCACGGGTAACACTTCTTTAAGTAGCCTCTTTGGAATGGGGACAGGTAGATGGCTTAGCTGAAGAGACGTTTGACATTAATTGCTGAAGGTCTATAGGACAGAAGCAGTCTAAGTATGTCTTAGGTCTTGTCGTTCTTTCTAGTGCTACTGTGTTTAAAGGTGAACCATTAGAAATTGCGGGAAAAAGGTGACAGTCGGACAGTCACCCACTCGCCCAGCTGCTCGGCGTCTGCCGGGGGACTGCTAACAGAAGCTGCAGTATGTTGGCCAGCACCAGCTACGGGGTGTTGGCAAGCTACTGAAGCATATGATTTTGATTCCATGGTGCGGAGCAATTCCTCAAACTCACTAAGCCTTGCCTCCAGGGCAGCGAATATACTACATTTATTACATGTACCGTCATCACTAAAGGAGGCAGAGGAATAGCTAAACATTTGACACACAGAGCAAGAGAAAGCAGGAGAAGGACAGGAATTAGCCATTGGTAATGGCTAAGCTGGAGTAGCTAACAGCATTCTAACAATTGAGATAACATGCTTAACGTAAACGTCAGCACGTTGAACAGGCAACCAAACCAATGCCAAATCTTTAATCCTTAAACCCAGTTGGAACACTGAGCTGCTTAGGCCTGGTGATAGTTGGCTGCTCCTGGATCCCGGGCCTGGTGGTAGCTGGCTGCTCCTGGACCTGGTGGTAGATGGCTGCTCCAGGGCCTGGTGGTAGATTGATGCTTCTCGGCCTGATGGTACTGTAGATGGCTGCTCCAGGGCCTGGTGGTAGACTGCTGCTCCTCGGCCTGGTGGTACATGGCAGCTCCTATAACTCGGGCCTGCACACTGCTGCTGCTCTGCACACTCATCAGCCAGCTCTCATGATTCTTACGTTTCAGAGCCTCTTACCAGCATGCAGTGGTGGAAGAAGTTTTCAGATCCTTTACTTAAGGCTTTAATGCATAACTTTTATATATTAATGAACGTTACATTCAAGCCAAATGAGCTACAAAGCTAATTAAGACTAAATCAGTCTTGATTACACTATCAAGACTATCCACACAACTCTCTCTGTATTTCTCAGTATGACTATGTTAAAAGATTGGGGCGTCCGGTGTAGTCCATTATGTTTTTTAATTCTCCGTGTTCTGTGGACATGCCAACAGTTTTGTTGTCACTACTTAGAATTCCTCATGGGGTCGACAGAAACTACGCACTGTAAAGTAAAAGTAGAAATACCACACTGTAAACCTGTTACAAGTGAAAGTCTTGCATTGAAAATGTTACTTAAGTAAAAGTATGTGAGTATCATCAGGAACATGTAAGGGAGTCCTTACATACATTGGTCAACTATAATTATAACTCTAAGATTGAAAGCAGGTTTTGCTGCCTTTTCATCTTCACTAGTTAACACTTAGCAATAGACCTTTTTCACTGCAGACAAGTAGGAAAAGTACAGGTGTATTCAAAACCATTAATGATGACTGCATTTCAATTAGGAGAGGCCCTGGTATTATGCATGCTGACTCACTGAAATAGCTCACTGGGACACTTGATGGAATTGAGTTAAGGTTATCAATTTCAGCTGTGCTTTTCTTACTATGACATGTCAAAATGTCTCCTGTGAAAAAGGTCCATTAGTTTCGCTTTGCCAGACCTTCCTCCACATCACTGCAAAGGAAGGTCTGGTTAGTCCACACAGCATTCTGGGATGGGAGAAAAACGTGCTCTGGTTTATTGGCATTTCTTAAAACCAATCACAATCGTCTTGGTCAGCGCTATGCCCCGGATACAATGATGTGACAAAAGTAGTTTTAGTTGTGACATGTGAAGTCAGCAACTTTTAAGGTGGAATGTTATCTTGCGTGTTACTAAATGCATGCGTTAACGACATGAATCAATAGTCACACGTTAAAAGTCAATATGACAACATTTGACCATTTCATTTGTTCATATTTTCTCTCTTTCTTGTCCTGCCTATGCACCACCTGTCTATACTTTGCTCTATGCTTTTTTGCACTTCTGATTGGAATGCAAACAGCATTTCGTTGTCTTTGTACTTGTACTCTACACAATGGCAATGTTGAATCTAATCTAATGTGCTTTAGATCTTCAGTTTAATTCTCTGGAATGTGTTTAATATATTGCATAGAAAATGTAGGCAATAGTAACACATTTAACAATCTACAAACACAGTGGAAGAAAAACTCATGAAGTTTAGTAAAAGTTATTTACAATGTTAAAAATATTTCAGAACAAAGAGTTGTGCATTCAAAATCATGGTAAAAAAGAGAGAATGTATTTAAATCATGGCATGTTTAAGTATGTAGTTCTGTCTTTCTGAGAGCTATATTTCATTTAGATGATAATATTGATGCATTAACATGAAAGCAGGATTCAATTGTTGTAGCTGGTTGATGTTATTGCAACTGCCTAATTCAAAGTTTAATCTATAACACTTTCTAAACTAATCACAAGTTTTGTATGTAAAATCTTGGTCTGCAAAGTATAACTATAGTTCCCCTTCGAGGAACTCGAACTGCGTCGGTTACGACACTATGGGAATCGCCTTCAGGCATGACAGGGCTGAATGTGAATGAAAACTACTCCAATCCTATTGGTCCTAGTGAGAACGGTAGCATGTGACGGCATAACCGTAGGGACATATAAGCACACCGGCACATAGCTCATTAGCTTTTTTCTATTCAGCAGGCACGTTGGTTGATGTTGAGTGGCAAGCTACTGTGTTACTCACCTGGAAATATGTCCGAGCGTTTGTACCGGTTCCGACGATGTGTCTCCCTGCCCTCGTTTCATCGCGGTAGGTGACTCGCATGAACTGTGTGTCGCTTGTTTGGGCCTGTCGCACGCCACAGCGGCTCTCGAGGGAGCTGTGTGTGACCATTGCGAGGCCCTGCCTATGCGGGTGCTGCGGTCCCGCGTAGCCCTTTTCCGCGGGCGGCCAGATCCGCTCTCCCGTCTCGGGCCCCTGATCGCTGAGGCGGCCAGCGGGTCGGTCGTGGGGTTCGCAGCAGGATCTGCTGGAGGTTCCGAGCGGCTGTGGCCCTTTCGTCCTTCTTCTGCCGATTCCGACTCCCCTGGTCCTCGTTTCTCGGCTTCTGCCCGGGACGTAGGCTGGAGCGGCCGCACTCGGGCTCTGTGGAGCTGCATGTGCGTCGTGGAGGAGGTGAGGACTTCGGTGTCGCGCCGATGTCATCTGAAGTGCGCCGCGCCGGACTGTGTTGAACTGTTGGATGGCGCGGTCTGTGGCAAAACCCGGACTGGATTGGCCACAGGCTGTCAGGAAGCAATCGCTTCCCTTCCGCTCCATGCCCCCGCTCCATGCCGTTTTTTTCCCGGTTTTGCACAGTTAGTTGTGCAAATTGTGAGAAAACTTACTCTGCGGAGGGTGCCGGCGCTCCGGGCGCGTGTTGCGCTGAACTCTGTCGTTGACAAGTTTCGCCGTGTCCGGTCCCAGGAGAGGCGTTCGGCAGTTTCTCCTGCCGGACTTGGTCGCTCTGCTAGGACGGCTGGACCTTCTCAGCCCTCTACCAGCTCCACCGGCGCGCCAGTAGCTGTCTGGCTTCTCGCGGACCCTCGGCGGCTTGGGACGCGGGGCACCGCTCCCACGCACCTCCCGGCAGTTTGGTCCTGAGGGACGTCGTCCAGTCGCGGAGGCGAGGCGCGGAGGTCCTGTCTATGTGTTTAGCCCTCGGAGGCCGACTGAGGTCCCCTCCTGGGTGGCCGCTGCGTTGTGTCCCGCCGCGGGCCTTCGGGTTCACCTTCTAGCCGCCGAGCCTTCTCCTCTGCCTGCCCCGGGGGTGGCGGTTGGCGGTCGGCTCCCGGCCTGCGGATCATCGGCGAGTTCTTCCTGGCGGCCAGCCGGGGCTCTTCCGAGATTGGCACGTCGCACGGCCACCAGCCCGAGGAGTTGGTTCTGCTGGCGGAGTTCGGGTTGCCGGGTTTGGAGAGCATATCCCGTGGGTTCTGCGCGCCGTCTTCAATGGGTGCGGGCTGCAGTTCGAGTCCACCCAGCGCCGCTGGAGGACGGGGCCGTGGGCTCGCTCCCCGCTGGCCAGCGGGTCCGGTTTCTGGCCGGTGCTTCCTGGTTCCGTGAAGGACGGAAGGCCAGCACCCTGTTCTGGATCTGCGGGTTCTGAACCGGTCTCTGAGGTGATACAGGTTCGTGATGCTCACCATCCCTGCCATCATGTGTCACATCCGGTCTGTGGACTGGCTTGTCACCATGGATCCGAGGTTGCATGCTTCTACATCTCCTTTTGTCCTTCCCACAGGAAGTTCCTGAGGTTCGCCTTTGGGGCATACCAATATCGGGTTCTTCCTTCGGCCTGGCACTCTCCCCTCGCACTTTCACCAAGTGTATGTATGCGGCGCTGGCCTCTGCGGCTCGGGGCATCCGGGTCCGCATTACGTCGATGACTGGCTTATCCTGGCTCAGTCTCGGGAGTTGGCAGTTCGGCATCGAGATGTCGTCTCGCTCATCTTCTTCGTTTGGGGCTGAGGCTCAACGATGGAAAGAGTGTGCTGGCACCCGCCCTGAGGACCGTGTTCTTAGGGGTGGTGTGGGACTCGTTGACGATGCTGGCACATCTGTCTCCGGCTCGTGTCGAGTCCGTTCTGGCCACGGTGAAGAGTGTGTAGCTGGGCCGCGCCATCACAGTGAAACCCTTTCAATGGGTGTTGGGCCTTGTGGCGGCTGCTTCCGGCGTGTTACCTTCTGGTCTTCTGCACGTGAGGGCCCTGTAGTGGTGGCTGAAGTCCAAGGGGTTCTCCCGAGGAAACCCGTTCCGCCCGATCACGGGTTACGCACACATGTCTTCATACCCTATCGGTGTGGACGAAGCCTTGGTTCCTGTCCCAGGACCCGCGCTGGGGGTGCCCTGTCGCCGTGTTATCGTTCAACAGGCGCCCTCACCGGGTGGGGCGCGGTCATGGGCGACCGCTCTGCGATGGGTGTTTGGCAGGGGCATCACTCGTCATGGCACATTACTTGCCTCGGGATGCTGGCCTTGTTCCGGGCTCTGAGGAGCTTCCTGCCTGCACTCCTGGGTCGCCTCGTGCTGGTCTGGTCCGATGGCGTTGCTGGCACGTTTGTCTCGGCGTGCTCGAGTCCGTTCTGGCCACGGTGAAGAGTGTGAGGCTGACATCAAGGGTTTTCCCGTGGGAAACCGTTCCGCCTGATACGGGTTACGCTGGTGTCTTCGTGCCCTATCGGTGTAGGAGACACCTTGGTTCCTGTCGAGGACCGGCTGGGGCGCCCTGTCGCCGTGTAATCGTTTCAACAGACGCTTCCCTCGCCGGGTGGGGCGGTCATGGGCGACCGCTCTGAAGGGGGTTTGGCGGGAGCATCACTCGTCATGGCACATCAATTGCCTCGAGATGCTGGCTGTGTTCCGGGCTCTGAGGAGCTTCCTGCCTGCACTCCTGGGCCGCCACGTGCTGGTCAGGTCCGACAATACAGCTGTGGTGGCCTATCTGACTCACCAGGGGTCTGCGCTCGCGCCTCTATACAGACTGGCGCATCGGATCCTCCTGTGGTCCCAGCGAGACTGCTCTCTCTCAGGGCGGCGTTTATCCCTGGGCTTCAGAATCTGGGGCGGACCTGCTGTCGAGACAGGGCTGAGGCCGGGAATGGCGGCTCCACCCCGAGGTGGTGGAGTCCTTGTGCGCAAGTTCGGGCCCATAGACGTGGACTTGTTTGCTTCTCGAGACTACGCACTGTCCTCTGTGGTTCTCCCTGACGCCCCGGCCCCGCTGGGCTGGACGCCATGGTGCGAGTGGCCGAGGCTGCGTCTGTCGCGTTTCCCCAGTCGCTCTGCTCCCAGGGGTCCTGGAGAGGGTCCGTCGGGGCGGCATCCGCCTGCTTCTTGTGGCGCCCGTTCTGGCCGACCCGGGTGTGGTTTTGGACCTGATGGAGCTCCTGGACGGTCCGCCGTGGCAGGTCCCTCTGAGGAGGGACCTGCTGTCCGGGAGGGCCGGGTTCTTCACCCTTGCCCCGCCCTGTGGCGGCTGTGGGTCTGGCCCTTGAGGGCCCAGTACCTCGGCGGGCCTGGCGGGTGCGGTCGAGACTCTCCTTGGCTCCAGGGCCCCGTCTACACGGAGGATGTATGGCCAGAAGTGGGCCGTCTTCTCTGCCTGGTGCAGTGGACGCATGCTGGACCGGTTACCTGCCCGGTGCTTCAGGTGCTGGAGTTTCTGCAGGACCGCTTCTCTGCGCCTTTCCCCACCCTCAAGGTTTACGTGGCTGCCATTGGCTCACGCCCCTTGGAGGTTGGGTCTCTGGAGGCTTCCCCTGGTCATTCGGTTCCTCCGTGGGACTCGGAGGATGAGACCTGCGACTCGTCCTAGGGTTCCTGGGATCTGGCGGTGGTTCTTGAGGCGCTGGCTGAGGCCCCCTTGAACCGTTGGAGTCGGCTGCGGCCAAGTACCTGACCTTGAAGATGGCCTTCCTCCTTGCTGTCACCTCTCTGAGGAGGGTGGGGACCTCCAGGCTCTTTCGGTTGCTTCCCGATGCCTGGAGTTTGCCCCGGGTAATGTGAGGGCCATTCTGCACCCCGTTCCGGGGTACGTTCCCAAGGTGCAGTCCTCTGTCATGGGGCCTGTGGTGCTGCAGGCGTTTCATCCTCCACCTCATGTGACGGCGGAGGACGGGAGGCTCCATTTGCTCTGCCCTGTCCGGGCCCTGAGTGTCTTCACTCTGAGGTCCTCCAGGTGGAGGAAATCGGACCAGTTGCTGGTGTGTTTGGGTCCTCCAAGGCTGGGCTTCCCGCTTCTAAACATACTATCAGCAACTGGATCGTTCAGACTATCTCCCTGGCCTATCGGGTGCGCGGTTTGCCTTCACCTATGGCTGTACGGGCTCACTCCACGAGGGCATGGCGGCCTCTCCGGCTCTCCTCTCTGGTGCGTCTCTCCAGGAGGTTTGTGATGCAGCTGGCTGGGCCACTCCGCATACCTTCTTCAGGTTCTATAGTCTGGACTTTCCCTCCGCACCTGGCACCGGGTGCTCTCCTCCTAGTCGTGCCCAGTGGTTTCACGCTGGGGCAGGCGGGGTTTCGCGCGGGTTAGTGGGTATCTCGTTCCCATAGTGTCGTAACCGGCGCAGTTCGAGTTCCTCGAGAGGAGCGTCTCAGGTTACGTATGTAACCTTTGTTCCCCGAAGGGGAGCGAGACACTGCGTGGTTCGCGCGCCTCACCCCGCCTGGAGTGCCTTGCTTCATAGAAAGAGCTAATGAGCTATGTGCCGGTGTGCTTATATGTCCCTACGGTTATGCCGTCACATGCTACCGTTCTCACTAGGACCAATAGGATTGGAGTAGTTTTCATTCACATTCAGCCCTGTCATGCCTGAAGGCGATTCCCATAGTGTCGTAACCGACGCAGTGTCTCGTTCCCCTTCTCGGGGAACAAAGGTTACATACGTAACCTGAGACGTTGTCGAAGTTGCTTTGAAAAAAGTTATGAGGCAGACGGATGAAAATACATAGTACGTGTTTAGCTTTAGACACTGCTGTTCGAAGTAAAATGTGTTTGTAGTTACGTAAAATGGTCTAACAGTCATCCTTTCTCTGGAAAAAAATATTACAGTTATGTAGTAATTATTTTTTAATCAGTAAGGCTTTTAAAGCTTTGGATAGCTCCACTGATTTGGTGCCTGCATGCCCGTGGCATGGGCAGGCCTTTGAGCTGCTACAATTAGACGCAGATTGAGATTTCCATTTCTACATCCAAAGGGGATCAGCTGGCTCCGAGGAGCACTAAAAAACCAGAAAGCCTTGCTGGCCAACTGCAGTCTGTCTTCATCTGAAGCTATTCCCCTGGGAACCCTAATCATAGCTGCAAACTCTGAAATAAGGGTCAGGAAATGTGAAGAATTCAGAAGGGGGCCTGGATAGAAGGCAATGAAGTCTAAATTCTGTTGATCTTTCAATCCGCAACATAATCGTGTTTCCATAAAAAAAGGGAAAATATTCCTTCTGTATTGGAGCCTTTTACCAATAACAATGCATTACTTTTTGTGATTAATAATTTTTCTTTATATTTTAAGAAATTAAAAAAAACATACAACTCGCAACATGAACAAATTCTCCCTCATTCATCATCACCACCCATCCAGAAAAGATGACAAAGGGCCTCAGGTAGGGTTTGAACTTGCAGCCACTGCACTGAGGCGTAAACCTTAATATATGGGCACCTGCTCTACCAGGTGAGCTACTCAGGTGCCCTATGCATTCCTTTTCATTTATCTGGCCCAGTGCATCTATGTTTTATTATAGGGGGATCCCTGCTCTGTCTCTCTTTTAGTTAAAGAGACCTTGCCCCAAAAAACATTGAAGTCCCCTGTTTTAGAAACATAAATAGTCAATGTAATCCTGTCAAGCCTGTCTGTATCTTTGTCTGTACATACATAGTTTTACTCCTTGGTTCAAACAGAGACATGTACATGTATATTTGTGTTGAAGCAGTGGAACTGTAGCTCAAAAGACATACAGCAGAGCTGCAGAAACAACTCTAGGTTTGTTCAGGCCCCTAATCAGCCCACATCTCTGTTCCCTGTCTCAAAATCCATTCCTTTGCTCTCACTCCCATTCCTTTTGGGATGTCCAGAGATTTTCTCACATCAATCAACATGTAGACTGCAGTGACTGCCATAACATGCCTTGCAACATGTTCTAGAGTGCTTCCCCTTCCAATCCGTCACGATGAAATTAAAAAAGAGCCACTTGGAAACCCTTAGAAATGAGTTACAATATGCAGAACATCCTGTTGTAATGAGTTCCTCACCTCACAAGCAATATATCAAATGTAAAATTATGCTGGGACTAGGATTGTCAAATGGGAAAGGATTACAAGAAATAAGCTTCTTTTCACATTGTAGTGTCACAAGACACAGCCTGGGTAAATATCAGAAAGAAGGATAGTAGAATAATAGAATCCCATGTCATATGTTAAGTAAAGCTTGCACACCTACCTGTGATTATCTGAGGTCTAATAGTTTCTAGTTAGAGACTGACATAACGCTTCATTACTTAAACACTCCTAATGGGAGGAAATTACAGGCGAGAGGTTGGCATGAGTTAATAGCTTTTCCTTCAAATGTGACACATTGAAAAAGCAGAAACAGGAGGGCACAGCTGTGTTTGCTTTCTATTGTCACATCGAGTAAACACAGTCAACGGAGTTGCACTTGGGTGCAGTGTTAATTGTGTCGGATCAGTTACACCGCATCAGTTTATGAGTTAGTGTTTCCAACATAAGAAGTTCAACATAAGAACACACAGAGATGAATTTGAATGGAAGTTAATTCTTAACCTTTATGAATAATATTCAGAAACATGACTTTGCAAAGTGTTCGTGGGTTCACATGCAAGCACCGGTTGTGAAGAACTGTTTGGTTTGATTTCATAAGCCAATGCAGAGCATCAGCTACTTCTCCTGGGGTCCACACACAACATGAAACATAACAGATAATAAAAATAAGAATAGTATAACTAACAATATTCCTTCTTGCAAACCAACACATTCTCTATCCAAGTCTTATAAAATACAGAAACTTGGTCAGGGTCCTTTGTCGTTGTTATTGACGCTAAAAGTCTCCTTCAGCGTCATATAACACGCTTACCTTAACAACAAGAACAAACAAGAATGGGACAGTTAAAGAATATAAGATAATATATAATATTCTTACCTTTTGACACAACTGAAACAGTTCTTAGATATCGTCGCTGTAGGGCAGTAACCAAAGCTGCATCTCATAGCCGTTAAATTGCCTCCTTGAGTCCTCCACTTGTCTCCCTTCCTTGCCTCTTAGTCCCTCCCACCGAGGAGGCATGGAAGAGATTCGAGGAAATCACAGGAGGAGAGAGGCAACAAGCAAATGTGCTGTAGAGGGATGAGACGTCCTTTCCTTCACATGAATATGTCAGCTGTTTGGGCGGAGTTAGCAACTCTTTCAACTGCACAGCTTTCAGGAAGGCTGCTCTTTGGATCCTCGCATATAGCTCTTCCTCGATGCTTGCTCTTTGCTCCTCGGGCAGAAATAAGAGCTTTGAGACGGCCTTCACCGAGGAGGGACAGAACAACTTCCGGTTCAGCAGAGGACCGAGGAGTCAGGGAGCTATCAAATAAGGGTGATGAGATGCAGCCCTTGTATCTCCATATTTCCTTATTTTATTGCTTTAACAAAATCAATACTATTGCTCTCCCTTTACGTTTGTGACGAGGCAGTTTCATCAATTCCAAGGTTAAAAGCTTAAAATCTTTTCAGATATTTTTTCCTGTTTCCTCAAAAACAATGGGTTTGGACATAGACGGTATTTAATGAACTGATTAATTTTCTAAATTTTAAAATAACAAGTAGAATGTTGTTTAAATATCTTTGCTTATTTTGTCATATAATATATTAATGTAATACATGAGAGTTTTTTATCACACTAATGAGATACAGAATCTTTGAGTTTTAACATCTTGCCTGTAGCTGACTATATAACAGCCTTTTTTAACAGCTTGCTGTGTCGTGTTTAACAGACAAGAAGTGACAAGATCCACCATATGAACAGTCCCTCCACATATCTGTGTGGTCGCTGTAGCATGCTGCTGTGGTGATTGGATCACTATCAAATTAAATGGATTGACCCACTCTTTAACTCAAAGCTGGACCACCAATCTCGCCCAAAGTGTAAGGATTTGTGAGGCAGGAAGTAAAACAAAATATGTAGCTCAGCGTAAATTCTTTCAGGAAGACCTAACTATTAATTGATGCACTCCTAAATCAATTCAGCTGTTATCCAAATAAATGTAGATTTTATCATGCGTGTATAACTTTTGCATATCTGCAACTAGTCTCTCCTAATTGAAATCCTTTCAGGAAGACCTCACTCTTAATCAGTGCTCTACCTAACTCGAATCAGCTGTTGGATGCGTTCGCCTTCCGGCTAAACCAATCAGAATCGTTACACAATGGCAAGGGCCAATCACAGAGTCACAACCCTGCTTTAAATAATCTTTTCTCTCTTTGCTATTCAGCTGTCGTTGCAGGCAAAGAGTGCAACTCTCCACCCCCCTTCCACCTCCAATCATCTCCAGCTGACCGGTCCAGAGCCTCCTTCGGTCTGGTCTTAACTAGTGTCACCACCACCAGTGTCTATCGGGGGGTCTGATGGTTCTCTACCCCATATATAGATATACGAAAGATTCATATAGCAATGGAGTCTAATCGCCAAAGACTTTGTACATTTTATTTGAGCTGTACAATAAATCTTATTTGCCTATCTGCAAACATGTCTCTCCTGATTGAAATGACACAGGAGAAACAGAGGGACTACAAAATAAAACAGGAAACTGAAGCATGAAACATACACACGGATGGACCATGATGAAACAGAAATTACAGAAACACATGAGACAGTAAATAACAAGGAAACAGGGAATACATTAACAAAATCAAACAGGAAAAACTACAACTGAAAACCACAACCGGGACACAATCTGCAACTGCCCAGGGGCCACAGACCTTCACGGGGCCCAGGTTGACTGTGCTGCAAATTCTTTGTGGTAATTTGATAAATTGATAACTTGTTTTGTAATACTGTGCACCACTAAAACACAATATGAACTAATTTGATAGGAGCCATGATGGGATTCCATCGTACCTCATCTTAAGGCCCCATGTTGTAGACGGGCCCATGTTAATATACAGTTCTCAGACCTTAATAGCAGATAAATTATTGTCTAGGTCAACACTGCCTGGGAGGATCTCTTTGGTTTTATTACTATCAAACTATTTACTTAATTATTTACTTAGGGATTAGTGCTTTGGAAACCTTGCTGTGTTGATTTTCAATATCATCTATATATATATATATATATATATATATATATATATATATATATATATATATATATATATATATATTTTGGAATGGTAATGGCAGCAGCATTGAGGTTGGCCCGGGAGAAATTTTTAAAGTTCTTTGTAAAGTAGAATAGAATAGTTTGTCATTGCTTTACAGACAATGAAAAGCAGTTTAGCAGCTCTGCATTGATGGCAAACACAACATTAAAAACAGTCATACCAGGATAAAATAAATAAATAGATTTAAGCTAAAAGGTTGCATAAGGGATTAGGCTAGATGAAAGTGCTTACAGTGCTAACAGAAAGGCAACATGCCCAAACAGAACAGTCCCAGGTGTGATAGCAGTTATTTTCCAGTAGCTTTTTGGGGTTATGGATTTGACAGCTTTTGGATAGATGCTGTTTTTGTTAAGCTGTTTAATTTGGGCTTGATGGACCTGAATCTCCAACTAGATAAAAGAGAGTGGTCAGGGTGTGTAATGTCCTTGTCTACTGATGTAGATGTCTAAGTGAAGGCAAGGGTGCTCCAGTGATGCACTCAGCAGCCCTAACCACCCGCTGCAGATCCCGCCTATTTTGTTCTGTGCAGCTGGAGAACCACACATTACAGCAATATGTTAGGATGCTCTCTATCAGAAGTTGGTCAGCAGGTGGAGAGGGAGGTGCGTGAGTTTTGCTTCCTTAGGAAGTAGAGCCTCTGTTGTGCCTTTCCCACCTGGTGACAGATGTGCATGGTCCAGGTTAGCCAAAATGTGGACACCGAGGAATTTACCAAGGGTTCACCACTTCTACTCCATGAATTGAGAGGGAAGAGTGCTCAGTGCACACTGATCTCCTGAAGTCCATGATTTCCTTGGTTTTGGAAGTGTTTAAGTCCAGATTATTGGAAGTCACCAGTTTGTCAAATGCTGAACCTCCTCCCTGTAGGCTGCCTCGTTGTTGTCAGATATCAGGCCTACTATGGTGGTGTCATCCGCAAATTTGACAATGGTGTTATTGGGGTGAATGGGAGAGCAGTTGCGTATAAATATGGAATACGGAACGGGCTGAGGACACAGCCCTGGGGTGTGCCTGGGTTGAGTTTGAGGGTGGATGATGAATGCTTCCCCATCCGTACATTTTGTGGTCTGTTACTGAGGAAGTCCAACATCCACATGCCCAGTGAACTACCCAGGCCAAGGTTACTCCTTTTATGTACTAGTTTCTGGGGAATGACAGTTTTATAAGCAGAGCTAAAATCCACAGACAGTATCCTTACATAGGTGTTTGTGTCATTGTCTAAGTGTGTGAGGGCTGTGTAAAGGGATGTGATGATAGCATCCTCTGTTGATCTCTTTGCTTTGTATGCAAACTGCTGTTGGTCATGAACAGCAGGAATGCCAGATTTGATATGGGAGAGGATGAGTCCCTTAAAGCACTCAGTGATGACTGGTGTTAACGCAACCAGGCGGTAGTCATTGAGGCACTTAACTGTGTTCTTCTTTGGTGCTGGAATTATTGTAGCTGATTTCATGCAAGTGTGTAAAAACCTCTGTAAGCTGGACTGTGCCCTTAAGGATTCTTTCATTGGCACCATCTGGGCCAGCTGCCTTCCTCGGGTTAACTCCGCAGGGCGGACCAGACCTAATGTTGCGTCAACTGCAGAGGGTTATCCTTCCCTGGTAGCGCTGGCTGGGTGCACATTGTCCTGCTCCGTTGGTCAAAACGGGAGAAGAACTGGTTCAGTGTGTCTGGAAGCATACTATCTGTGGTGTCGTCTGTGAAACTGTCCTTGAAGCCAGTAAGAGCTTTAATTCCCTGCCACATTTCTTTGGAGTTGTTAGTGGAAATGTGTTCCACTATATGCTGTTTATACTTATACTTGGCCACTTTGATACCTTGTTTCAGATTATTTCGAGCCTCTTTGTAGGTCTGCAGGTTCCCGGATCTGAAGGACACATCTCGGGATTTGAGTAGATACCTCAGCATGCTGTTGAACCAGGTTCTTTTTTTTTTTGTTTTTTTTTTTGATTTGGAAGTCATTGTCTCGGCACAGAAGTTTATGTACAGCAAGAGAGTGTTCTTCCATGACTAAGCCCTCTGCCAGTTTGTCTCCTCAAAACAGTTTTGCAGGGCTGAGGTAGCCTCCTCAGTCCAGACCTTCACTGTTTTAATGGATGGCCTCTGTCTGCAGCTGAGTGGCTTACATGCTGGTGTCAGGGCAATAAAAAAGTGATCTGAGAGACCTGGATGTGGCAGAGGTCTGGCTTTATATGCTTGTGAAATATTGCAGTATACTTGGTCTAATGTTTTGCTTTTCTCTTGTTGGAAAGTTTACGTACTTGTAAAATTTGGACTGGGAGTTTTGTTATCACACTATTAAGATTGCCGTGATTGGCAGCTATGACAACACCATCCAGGGTGTTGAAAGGGGCCCACAGGGTCCTTTAAAGGGTTAATCTGGTGCTGCTCTCACTGGTGTGTCATGGAGTTCAGTAAAAACACAGACCATTATCAGCTCCATTTTCCAAACTTTGACAGATCACCTGTTTTTATTGGTCAGTCAACCTGGCATCCACTGATTGGTTGCTTGTATGATTAATTTCCATGTCACAGAGTCACAAGTGTCACTACACATATTCTTGGGCTATGTCGAAGTGGGAACTTGCTGCTACTCTTTGTGCCGGATTGCCAGCTCCTGCGGGACGCGCCTCCCCACCCGCCGCTCAGTGGAAATGAATGATTACCAGGCAGCTGTTGTGTCTTGTCTAAAAATCCCTTAAAGCTGCAATCTGCTTGATTCTGTCTGCTGGGTGTAAATATGTTTTGTCTTCCGGATGGGTGCTGTTTTGAGGTGGCTTGCCCATCAACACAGCTCAACCCCCGCCGAGCTGCTTCAGCGGAAGAAAACACCCCGCAAGTTAGTCATATCCCTCTCCGACAGGATGGATGGCAGGCTCCGGAGAGCAACAAGCAAAAATCCACAACTTCACTGTGACCATGGCAACCAAGTTAGAGAGAGCACAGCAGGGTTTGCTGTCAAATAGAGGAAAAGGATGGAGTGGAAGAGAGAGAGAGAGAGAGAGAGAGAGAGAGAGAGAGCAACACTGAGCAGGAGCGTGGAGGAATAATGCAGCTTCTTTCATTCCACAGCCAGAATATGTGTGTGGGGGCTGACACACACACACACACACACACACACACACTCCTGACGACCTGATTTTCACCCCTCATTGGAATATTCCCCACTGCAGAATTATTCCTTCTGTGACAAACCCATATGTGTCTTAATGTGACACATATCAACGGTTTAAAAAGTTACTAAGCAACTTTTGCCCTCATCTGCAAACATAATCTAGTGCTTTTTCCGTGCTCTTTATTTTTTTACTGTACATTCCTGTCACATCTTAAGCTCTCTCGCTCCTGTTCAACAAACATCCCAGCTCTGTCATCTCGCTGTCGCCTCGTCTACGGTCAAAAGGACACAAGGGTAAAAGTTCACCAAATCAACACGGCCAAGGTTTATGAAAACAGCCTTATCTAAGAACTCTTTTGATGTCTGGAAGTGTATTCAAAATGCAGCTATATTCCTGACACACATTTTAGGAGAGCATCGCCCCGGGACCAGCACTATGAAATTGACATTAATGAGAATTGAGCCAGGGGAGGAAGATGGTGCTTCTCAACTTTCCCTGACTCCTTCTTCCAGGATGCAGCCCCAGACTGTTGGCTTATTAAAGTCAACTTTTTTTTTCATGCACAATGCTGCTGACCTAAAGTGGTTATGAAATGTAGTTAGAATGTAATTTTTTGCCGGAAGACGGCAATTTGTTCAGTCTTGCTATCAAATGGTTTGATTCAGAGATATGTCAACAGCTCCAGGACAGATCGCCCTAAGATTTGGTATGAATATTTAGGACCCTCAGAGAAATATTCCCTTTGATTTTGACCTTTGTTGTATGTATCTTGCAAAGTAATGGCCAGATTTTCTTGACCCCCCCTTCCAAGTACTCAAGGCATCACATATAATGTAAGAGATCAAATTGCCATGAAATTAGTCAAGCACATTTCAATTCAATTCAATTCAATTTTATTTATAGTATCAATTCATAACAAGAGTTATCTCAAGACACTTTACAGATAGAGTAGGTCTAGACCAGATAGAGTAGGTCTAGACTACACTCCAGAATTTACAAGGACCCAACAGTTCTAGTAGTTCCCTCCAGAGCAAGCAACAGTGCGACAGTGGCGAGGAAAAACTTCCTTTTAGGAAGAAACCTCGGACAGACCCAGGCTCGTGGTGGGCGGTGTCTGACGACCGGTTGGGGTTAGAATGAAGAGTGGCAATAACAGCCACAGAAAAGATAACAGTTTGTAGTAGTTCTTTGTAGTAGTTCATGGCATAGCAGGGGTGTGCGGCATTACAAGGCACAGCAGGGCGTAGCAGGATGACACGGCATCACAGGACGTGTAGCGGGACCATGGCTACAGCTGCTACCATGATGTTGAGGCCTTCCTGATCCGAGGAACATGCTGGGGAAAGAACATAAGGACTCCAGGAATGACTCCCCAGAGCTAGGTTAGTAACAAGCATTTCTGGGACATAGATGCACACAAATGGAAAGATAGAAAGATAAAAAGATAGGAGAGAGGAGCTCAGTGTGTCAAAGGAATTCCCCCAGCAATCTAAAACTGTTACAGCATAACTGGGAGAGCATAACTAACTAGGAGAGCATGACTAACTAGGAGAGACAGGGTAAAGAGAGCTGCCGGATCGGGCTAGACTCTCCCCAGCCGGATCGGGTTGTATGCCCTGCCTCCCTCTAGTTTTATTATATTATTGACTGTATGATAGATAGATCTGACAACTATGACGAGAAGCAGGTAGGCCGGGTTAGGCGGACAATATTCAATTCTATGCCCTAACTATACGCTTGATCAAGAGGAAAGTCTTAAGTCTACTCTTAAATGTGGAGACTGTGTCTGCCTCCTGAACCCAAACTGGAACCTGGTTCCACAGGAGAGGCCTGATAGCTGAGCGCTCTGGCTCCCGTTCTACACAGAACTCTAGGAACCACCAGTAACCCTGCATCCTGGGAGCGCAGTGCTCTTGCAGGGTTGTGGGTACTATAGCTCTTTAAGATAAGATGGTGCCTGACCATGAAGAGCTTTGTAGGTGAGAAGAAGGATTTTAAATTCTATTCTAGATTTTACAGGAAGCCAATGCAGAGAAGCTAAAACAGGAGATATGATCTCTTTTCCTGGTTCCTGTCAGAACACGTGCTGCAGCATTCTGGACCAGCTGAAGACTTTATGGACTTTTGAGCATCCTGATAGTAAAGAATTGCAGTAATCTAGCCTAGAAGTAACAAATGCATGGACTAGTTTTTCTGCATCATTTTTAGACAGGATATTCCTGATTTTAGCAATATTACGCAGGTGAAAAAAGGCGATCCTTGAAATTTGCTTTATGTGGGAATTAAAGGACAAATCCTTTTATGCTGGGGATCTTTATAACCTCATGAGCTTTTCTCTAGGGCCACCCTCCAGGTCAATTATATGTTGTTTACATTACTTTAAAGGAACTAAGAAAAGGTATCAGTTTATTGCCAGTTTAGCTAAGGGATGTCTTATGGTTTGGTGTTTTTGTCCTATTTTGTTGTGGTAGTCTGTTTTCCTGTATTTCTTAGCCTGGTTCTGTCATGTCTTGCGTTTTTTGTAAGGTATTTATGGTCTTGTCTTGTACATGTTCTGTTTCCTGTTTTATTTTGAAGTTTGGTCTCTGTCTCATCTGGTATTTATTTCTACTTCTTGTGTTTTCCCGCTCCCGTGATTACCTGATGTTTTTCACTTGTTTCCCAGCCCTCTTGTCACCTGCCTCTGTATTTAGTCTTTGTGCTTTCCTTGTCTTATGTCAGATCATTATTTCTGTTTGGTGTATCTGTGTGGTTAGTCTATGTTATCCTGTGATTTCTGTTTGCCTTGTTTTTGGATTTGTTTGCCACGCCTGTTTTGCTGGACACCTTTTGTTGGTTTGTACTTCATTTTTGTTCATTAAACCTTCACCTTTGAAGCTGAACTTTGCCTGCCTGCTCTCTGCGTTTGGGTTCTACATTCCCATCATTCCATACACCCACGGATGGATGGACGGACGGATGGATGGATGGATGGCTGGATGGATGGATCATTGTAGCCACTGGGAGACGCTAGCGGCCCTTTACGCCCCTGTTATACAAAATGGAAAGTTGGACAGGCAGTGGACTGGTATAATACTAGAGTGTTTGTGTATACAAATGTGTTCCACATATGTGCAGTCAGCACATTTTGTAGGTACGTAAAGTCCATGAGGACCCATCAGCAGATGATGAAACTAGTGGTTACACAGATGTGCAAATCCTAATTTGCTTTTGCGACCTGAGAGCTGTGTCCAACTTCCAAACTACTAAATCCAAGCAGGTTTTTAGTTTTTCACTGTTATGTCACTGCAGTGACAAAATGAAGTATATTGTATAGCAGTTGTGGGCACTTTGCGTAAATAAGATCTATTACAGTTATTCTAACGTAACCACGCTTGATTTTTGAGTGGGCTGTTAATGGACACTATGGACACTGGTTTTCATTATGCTATGCACAAAGGAAATTGAAGAGCTGCTCACAGCAGCATTACATTAGAACAAATTCAGAAAGCTACACAAAGATCTTGGAAGACAAAACATTTTACATTCTGTAAATGGAAATGAAAGTCCATGATTGCACATGTTTCCTCCTCTCCGGTTGTGTACAAAATGCCAAAGTTAATCAATTTCTTGTATTCCTTCTTCTGTGTACGGTCATTTTTGGCAGATCGAGGATGTCCGGGCGACATTTTGGCTAATCTCTATAAAAGGCTAAGTTGTCGACAGGCGATTGCTGATGGGTTCCAACATTTCATTCATATGCAGATATGTTTATAGAGGTTATGGCGCTTGTAATTGTCCCACACCATTAGGTACAGAATGTTTTGGTTCTGGGTTAATTTGGTGACTTTCTTCAGTTCGTTATGGCATGTCAACAAATCAAATATTGTGGAGTTAGGTCTATGTCTTAACACATGTAGAAAATATATTCTAAAGCCAACTTCAGTAAGGGCCACATTGGAAATTGAGTCACTTCAAGGAGCCCACATGTATAGTTTGACATGCATTTATTGAAGTGTAAAAGTAAAACATTTGGCTCATATAGTCCTCACACATACAAGTTGGTAGGCAAAGACCTAAAAATGTCAACAAAAAGGTTCCTTAGTCATCCCCAAATTTAGCAAATCAAGCAAAAACAATGATTACATTTTTAAGAGTAGGCTACCTGATTTACAACAACCTATTTCACAGGCCTGACTATGCAAAGTCACAGTCTCAAATACGCCAAATTCTGCTTTGAGTGTCGCGTAATTTCAGTTTGAAAAACATCCCATTTCTTTGTGGTATAGCGCACAACTTGGACCAACATTTATTGAACCTAAACAGATAGGAGGGCCGGATCAAAAAATGCGAGGGTCCAGGTTTGGCCTGCAGGCCTTAAGTTTGACTCGTGTTCTAAGGTGTGAGAGTTCCACAAGGACAGCTTGGGCAAGGGGTGGCCTCTAGCTCACCCAGTAAGAGCATGTGCCCCATGTTGGCTGAGTTCTGCAGCAGCTGGGGTTCAAATCCAACCTGTGGCCCTTAGCTGTGTGTTGTCCCCCATCTTTCTCCCCCTTTCATGTCTATCCACTGTCAATAAAAGCCCCAAAAAAATTATCTTAAAGCACAGTGGGACAGTTGTCTTAGCCAAGACCATGCTCAAGTTTTTCCCTGGCCTCCCAGCTCAACGCAAATGGAAAGGGCTCGGATGTTATTTAGATATATTCAAAGTGTTATGTTTTCAGCAACAATGGACAAAGAGTGGAACGGGTTAAATCTCAGAACTATTACGTCATGCTACTGCATTTGCACCATCACCAGGGGCCAAAACAGAGATCCCATATAGTATATATTAGAGAACATTTCTCCTTAGTCTTTATTTTATGGCTATCACATTAGTATTCACAGCAAAAGAATAATCTTTGAGGCATAACTTGATGAAGCTCTACCTGCTGTGACACCATGCAGCTAATATTCCCTGTCAGTTTCACATCCCTGCAAGTAACACACACCCACCCACACTGGACTATCTTTGGTTTCAATTTCTGCACTAATCTCTCTCAGCATTATGCAAGCCCTGCTGCTCACTTACCCAAGACTATCCCAGGGAGCTTTGCGCTAACGAGATAATCATACTGACGATCGGATTGACATTTCAGACACTCGCTCCTCTCCTCCCATCAATAGGGCGCTACTTCTATCACTAGATCCATATTAGACTTGGCAGATTATCATTGAGAGCAATTCACACTTCATTGTGAAGTACTCACAGATGATTTTTGCATTCAAGGTTGCAGCCTTTCTCGGAGTAAGATTAACACACATATAATTTGAATTCAATTACTTTCTCCTCTTTTAATCCCACTGAGGGCCAGAGATACAGAGATCCTCCATTACTCTCCCTTATTGTCAGTTCCTTGGTGGCGACGGCTTAGGAAGCAAATCCAATTATTTGACTTAATATTCACTTTAGTGTGCCAGGGATCCTTTCTGAGTGTCCTTGCTTGTGGTCATTTTGAGAAAAGATGGTGGAAAGAATAAATTCTTTTGTTTTTAAAGCCTGTACTTGTACTTGTAGGAGAGCGAGTCCGACAATGTGGCAGTATGATTCAGCTTTTCCTTTTTTATTTATTTTTTTATTTTACAAAGTGATATTTTTAGATGTAATCTTTTCAGATTTCTTTAATTTGACAACTGCAAACCAGCAACAGCAGGAAGCAATAAAAACAGACAGTGGATACATACAAGTTGCATTTAGTTTACACTTTGTTATAAGATTCATAAAGTCTGGATGCAGTCAATTCATCATACTGCACATACTGTAAGAATGACTATATCTGTATACAGTATATACAGTATATGTATCTATATATAGAAATGGCAAGAGTATTAGGTGTTACTGGGGGGTTAGGCCCTGTATGGCTTTGCTTGGTAAACAGTGTGTGTAAAGTATGAGCGATGTTGCCCATAGCTTTCTGAAGAGATGTTGCTAGTAGAGATGTTCAGTATGTGAACGGACCAATCTTTTACACAGAAGCTCATCAGCACAAGTGGCCACAATCAATTTTTTTGTGACCTTAACCCCAGAGTTCCATACACTTCCCCTTAGTCTATATCGACTATGATTCTTATACCGGATTGTTCAGGTGCCGCCATAAATTCCACCAGATGTCCCTCATTTTTGGCTGGATGTCAGTCTCCTCCCTCTTTCTCTGTGTTGGCATTCTAACCTCTGGTGGATTTCTGAGGACTATGGTTAACTGCTCCTCAGATCTCTGCAGGGTAAATCCAGACAGCTAGCTAGACTATCTGTCCAATCTGAGTTTTCTGTTGCACGACTAAAACTACCTTTAAACCAAACCAAAACAAGTTTTTCCCCATCCCAGAATGTTATGTTGACTAGCCACACTGCGCCGTTGTGGATGGTCTTCCACAGCTTCATATAGACTCACTGTAGTGAAGAGCTAATGCATAATGTTACCTTTAAGTGATACTGCAACTTAGGACACTACTGCATCGGCATAGCTGTCAGCCATGATAGCTGCAGTCAGTAGTGATCCAGAGTGATCACTGGTACTGCTCCAGTGTGTGTTGACATGTCAGTTCAGAATTGCTATCAAGCCACACAGCCACCCACATCCTTAACTGGCCTCATCCACACTACCTGCGTTGGCTGGTCTTTTCATTCAATTTGAATGGTGGTAGTGCGTCTGGAAATCAGATTTGTTATGAGCTATAGTTTGCAGCGGTGTGCGAGTCCTGTACAGTCAATCAATCAGACTTTATTGATATAGCACTTTTCATACATAAAACTGTAGCACAAAGTGATCCATACAACAACCCCCCCCAACACACACACACAAACCCGCACCCACAGACATACAGTACACATATAACACAATTCTCACACAAATTGTCAGATTGCTGTTCCCTCTCTGAACGCAGCCTCAAGTGAGCAGGATCCCAGACCCACGGCATATTGACAGTAATGGTTACTCACTTCCATTAGCTTATATCAGCCACTCAAGTGGCTGTTTGGCTGCTGAAGTTGGAGCGATCAGATTGTGGCGACAGCCATTTCCTGAAGTGGATTTGTCGGAGCATGCATCTGTTTGCTGTGCATGGCGTCAGGAGATTGCAGACACTCCCAGACTGACGTGGGCAGCCAACCTTTTAATCGCTCACAAGGCCATTAATTTAATACACAGATAAAATGCTCAGATTTGCACATGCAATCATTCATATAAATACACAAATAGATAAGCATGCAGTCACACACATTACAAAATTAAGTGTAAAGAGCGTGCATTAATTATTTTAACCTCTTCACAAATCACTTCAAAATATATGTTTTTCTCGCCTAAATTTTTCTCCAAAAAAAACTGCTACAGTTTCCCCATCCTTTGGCCCTCTGGGATGGTCCCGAGGTCATTGGGAAGCTAACACTCTAAATTTTTTGTTTCTTGTGTCAGTGTGACACTAGGTCTTACTGACACAGAGCTAAAGAGGTTAGAATAGAGAATTTCTATTTCCGTCCAAGTAAATCATATGTAAAATCATTAAAAAACACTACTGTAAGCATATTACATGATCTACATACAAACATAGTACCCCAGCCACATGTCTGAACTTAATACAGAAAAAATCCAGAAGAAAATGACTCAGAAAATGGCTATTTTATGAAGTTATTTCTACAGATATGTCTGTGCGTTTTTCTTATTTCCTCTCAGAAAAAAAGCCCAAAAAGTGCAAAATTAAAAACTTCTCAAATTAAAAAACACATCCACATCACTCATACACATATCTAAAATAACTACATGCATAAATTTATAGAAATAAGTCATTATAATTTGATGAAATGGTGAAATGCAATAACTACAGGTAAAAGCCAGTAAATTAGAATATTTTGAAAAACTTGATTTATTTCAGTAATTGCATTCAAAAGGTGTAACTTGTACATTATATTTATTCATTGCACACAGACTGATGCATTCAAATGTTTATTTCATTTAATTTTGATGATTTGAAGTGGCAACAAATGAAAATCCAAAATTCCGTGTGTCACAAAATTAGAATATTGTGTAAGGGTTAAATTTTGAAGACACCTGGTGCCACAAAGTAATCAGCTGATTAAGTCAAAACACCTGCAAAGGCCTTTAAATGGTCTCTCAGTCCAGTTCTGAAGCCTACACAAACATGGGGAAGACTTCAGATTTGACAGCTGTCCAAAAGGCGACCATCGACACATTGCACAAGGAGGGAAAGACACAAAAGGTTATTGCTGAAGAGGCTGGCTGTTCTCAGAGCTCTGTGTCCAAACACATTAATAGAGAGGCAAAGGGAAGGAAAAACTGTGGTCAGAAAAAGTGTACAAGCGATAGGGATCACCGCGCCCTAGTCAAGATTGTGAAAAAAAAGATTCACAAGGAGTGGACAGCTGCTGGAGTCAGTGCTTCAAGATCCACCACCAAGAGACGCTTGAAAGACATGGGTTTCAACTGCCGCATACCTCGTGTCAAGCCACTGTTGACCAAGAAACAGCGAAAAGCGTCTCACCTGGGCTAAGGAAAAAAGAGCTGGACTGCTGCTGAGTGGTCCAAAGTCATGTTTTCTGACGAAAGCAAATTTTGCATTTCCTTTGGAAATCGAGGTCCCAGAGTCTGGAGGAAGACAGGAGAGGCACAGGATCCACGTTGCCTGAAGTCTAGTGTAAAGTTTCCACCATCAGTGATGGTTTGGGGTGCCATGTCATCTGCTGGTGTCGGTCCACTCTGTTTCCTGAGATCCAGGGTCAACGCAGCCGTCTACCAGCAAGTTTTAGAGCACTTCATGCTTCCTGCTGCTGACCTGCTCTATGGAGATGGAGATTTCAGGTTCCAACAGGACTTGGCGCCTGCACACAGCGCAAAATCTACCCGTGCCTGGTTTACGGACCATGGTATTTCTGTTCTAAATTGGCCAGCCAACTCCCCTGACCTTAGCCCCATAGAAAATCTGTGGGGTATTGTCAAAAGGAAGATGCAGAATGCCAGACCCAAAAACGCAGAAGAGTTGAAGGCCACTATCAGAGCAACCTGGGCTCTCATAACACCTGAGCAGTGCCAGAAACTCATCGACTCCATGCCACGCCGCATTAATGCAGTAATTGAGGCAAAAGGAGCTCCAACCAAGTATTGAGTATTGTACATGCTCATATTTTTCATTTTCATACTTTTCAGTTGGCCAACATTTCTAAAAACCCCCTTTTTTGTATTAGCCTTAAGTAATATTCTAATTTTGTGACACACGGAATTTTGGATTTTCATTTGTTGCCACTTCAAATCATCAAAATTAAATGAAATAAACATTTGAATGCATCAGTCTGTGTGCAATGAATAAATATAATGTACAAGTTACACCTTTTGAATGCAATTACTGAAATAAATCAAGTTTTTCAAAATATTCTAATTTACTGGCTTTTACCTGTAAGGCCTTATTTTTGCTTTGACACAGCTGGAGCCATCACAAGGTTAAAGTTTTCTGGTCATGTTTGGTATCAATCAACTCGTCTTCTTATTGGCTACACAGGGAGGCTGGTTTCATAGCTTTTGATTCTAAATGGTTGGAAGTGCTGTCAATCTTTCCCACTTTGCCCTCTGTAAATCGTGTGACTTGATTGGCTTCCATAAGGGATAACTCAGGTTAGAGTAGACGGATTGGCTGAAACAACCTGTCAATCAAAAGCTGTTGATTCAACCTAACTTGCTGAATAGAAGGATACACTGTACCATTAGCAGAGCCGGCAGTAGGAGCGATTAAAGTCCATAAATGATGGACTTTTCAGCTTTGTTTGCGAGGAAACACGGCCAGAATCTACAAGATTGTGAGGGGACCAGCTCGTTTTGGATTAAAAGGATTGGATGTACTTATTCTTTGAACTGTTGGCAAAGCAGGAAAAAAAAGTTTATGGAGATCTTTCACCGCTGTGAAGAGAGACACGAGGAGAAAGGTAAGGACTCATGTCTGAATTTAGACACTATCTGCACAGAATCCGTCTGTGTTTCTTTACTTTAAACATGATTATAACCGCTGTAAGTCACCTTATGCTTATGTGTGTGGGCTCAATGGAATCATGAGACTTTAAGCTTTCTAATGATGCGCTGCATGACCGTGTTCATGAAGAGATAAGCTTGCAATTTGAGTTAAGAAAACGTTTTCTCCTAATAATGGAGAAAACGGTCCCGCTGACGGGACAGTGGCTGGTGAAGAGGTTAAATGAGAGCCAAAATAGAAATTTCAACATTTATATAATTATAAACACAGTCACTATGCCTTTGACATTTTAAAACATTTTGGCACCAAAACCTCACTTATTTAGCGTTTGCAGTGGCTTAAAATGTCTTTTATTAATGCTTTATAGCTATTGTATTAGCCATTTAAAACATGTTTTGGGTTTGCCAAGTTGTGAAAAATCTGAGTCATCAATAGTCATTGGGTAACGAGTGTCACTAATAAGTCTATAATTTTATTAATGTTAATAGGCCCTTAATAAAGGGGTCACAGGTTTTTACTTTCTAATTAACCAATAACATCTGCAGTTATAAATGTTAATAAGTAGTTAATGCAGGTTATATGTAATAGTCCATAAAGTCGGCAGGTATACATGTTAATTCATTATGTCTAATAGGTTTTTCTAATAAGCCAACAGAAGAAGTTAGTGAGTCGTTTGCCATTTTAAATGTCAATATGCCAATACAATTTTTTTGTAACAGGCCATCAAGTCTAATAAAAAGTCTAAAAATATCAATTCTTTAAATGTCCTGATAATCACTAACTGGCAACCCAAACGCTATCTCCATGAGTTTATTTATTTATGAGTTATAAATAGTCGATTATCAATTCTCCTTTCCAATTCTTTGAGGGGTGGATTTATAATGGGGCACATGCTTATTTCACAGATAAGAGGACATTGTGTTTCAACGATTCCAAGTTGGAACCAGTTCTCAATGCCCAATCTTTCATGTGGTGTTGATGTCATTAAGAAAGCGATCATGTTACCAACATTGTGTTAGTTTTAAAATTCACAAAAACTTCATTAAGAGATTTCAAACAATATGCATAACTTATTTTCAGTTTCCAAAAGTGTAACTTACACTGCTTTTGCACTCTCACAAGGGCTTAGTGCTGCCTCCTCACAGCAAGGTCCGTATGTTGGAGTCTTGGCCCTGGCATTCGGAGTGTGGGATTTGCATGTTCTGGCTGTGTCTGTGCCGGTTTCCTACCACACCAAAAGATGGATCAGACTGCTTGTCGGAGTCAAACACTCTGAAATGATCTCAAGCATGGGACTGAATGGCAAAATACCACATCTCAACTAAAAGAAATGTCTTGAGTATTAAAGAACCTCATCAATCATGCAACATCAGTTGTAGTATGTCCATATCTGTTAACAGTGATAAGGGTATGTAGACACTGGGGAGCCCAATGTAGAACAGAAAAACAGCAATAACAATGTAGCAACACATGAAATGAGATGTATGTCCCTCAATAACCATTTTGTGGAAACACAAACTTTGTTGACCAATAAGGTAGGCACTCCACACAGGCAGAACAATATGTCTTTACCATCTCATCCACCACGGGCTCTGCAGGATCATGTGACTTTGGACTCGGGTTACCCATAAGAGTGGAAGTACTTCTACAGTCATCGTCACTATAAAAGGCACAGTTTAATCACGGCAAACTTTGCAAAATCCTGAACAGCAACAACTGTTTCTTGTAGATTTTACCATAAAATCTATGTCACACCCGGTGTTACCTAGTAGTGGAATAAGGACCCAAAAGCAGAGAAAGGCAGGCAGGAGAGAGCCTCCCAACGCTTTATTTTCACACAAACACAGGCTCCAACGAATGCAAAACAAAGTCCCAAAATCTAAAAAGCAAAAATATAGAAAGGTCCAGGGGGAAGAAACAAGACAAAAACAGGAGTACAAAGGCAGGGAAGAACACAGGCCACGGGAATGGGAACATACACACTAGAGATGAGCCAGATACTCGGCTGAAACGAGTATCTGGTACGGATAAAGCACTTTTGCCGAATACAAGTATTATACGAGTAATACGAGTCAATATCTGTACTCGGATTGGGTAGCGGACCGTGCGCCCCGCCCCCTACACACACGCTCTGCTTACTCACACAGAACACTGAAAAGTGAACAACTCTCTCTCTCTCTCTCTCTCTCTCTCTCTCTCTCTGTCTCTCCCCCAAGTCACTGAGGTCCGCCTTTTCCGTTAACGTTTAGGGTTTCTTCAGCTTCAGGTTTGTTTTTTACTTCGGTTTGTAGTACTTACTTAACCAGTAGATTTCTGGTAACGTGGGGTTTCAGACAGAGCGTGGTAGAATGCGAAAACTCTTGTTCATTACATTTTACTTCATAATTGCAACCGCATGTGTTGTATTCATTGTTGCAAAACTTGTTCTGTATATAGTTTGTTTGTTACCATGACAACACCACTGATCTTGCTGATGCTGTCATGGAAATAGTTTTCTTATCAGCAATAAATACAACAATTTCTGATCAACCCATATCAATTGCATGTGTCGGTACACGATCCATCCTACCTGCACAATACGTTCTGCGCATGTGCAATATGTTTGCGCACGCGCAAATGATAATCATGATGTACGAACATTTACCAGGGATTTACGGCACTGCACAATCTATTCCACAGTAGCGGTCTGCTGTACCGACAGCATGCTTACAATAACATACCGGTTAAAGCCCCGCCCATTTCAAGACAACCCTGTCGGTACACCATCCGTCCTACCTGCACGATCCGTTCTGCGCATGTGCAATATGTTCGCGCACGCGCAGATGATAATCATAATGTACGAACATTTACCAGGGATTTACGGCACTGCACGATCTGTTCCACACATAGGCCGTCAATATACAGTCTATGGTTCCACAGTAGCGGTCTGCTGTTAGCCTCCACCGGAAAGCTAACGCCGTTAGTTTAGCTAACAGCTGATTCGGCTAACCGCTAGCTGACAGCTAGCTGACAGCTTGATTCAGCCTAAAATAACGTTACTCAAACTAAACAGTGGGAAAAGCTGGCTACAGCTAAATTAAGACTTTACAGTAATAATAAAGACAAGTATTGATTGATTGTATTTTAAATAAGCACAAGTAAAGTAAAACTGACATAACAGCTGTTATATATTTAAGGTTATTTTAACTTTTGAGGGTCTTTTACATGCTTTCTCAGCTAAATGTTAGCTGAATTAGCTGTTAGCTAAACTAACGTTAGCTTTCCGGTGGAGGCGAACGGACTTTCTTTAACTGTCTATGGGAACAGATCGTGCAGTGTCTTAAATCCGCGTTCATCATGATATCATCTGCGTATGCGCATGCGCAGAACGGATCGTGCAGGCAGGACGGATCGTGTACCGACAAACCTGACCCCCTTCCGGGTTAAATCCTGCCCACTTCCGGGTTAGGCCCCGCCCAGTCGGATACAGATAATTCATGTGGTAAACAGATACAGATACAGATACAGATAATGCTGTACTCGCTCATCCCTAATACACACTGTAACGAACAAATTCACAAAACAATCAACAAACAAAACAAGAGATGAGGGAAGCACAGACACTAAATACACCAGGTAACAAGATAATGAGAGGCAGGTGACAAGAGGGCTGGGAAACAGGTAGAAAACATCAGGTAATCACAGGAGCGGGAAAACACAAGGAGTAAAACTAAAGACAAGACGAGACAGAAAGCCAGACTTCAAAATAAAACAGGAAACAAAACATACAGACACTCAAGGGGAACACAAGACAGGAACAACAACACACGACCAGGGAGGAAACACTGAGAAATAACAGAAAACAGAACAAAGAAACAGGATAAAAACCAAAACCCTAACAACTGGGTTGGAGAAATTATCAGACATACAGTATATTTGTTTCCTGTTTAGAAATACAGTGAACCCTCGCTATATCACGGTTCACCTTTCACGGTCTCGCTGCTTCACGGATTTGCAACGTGCATTGTGTTCTGCATTCTGCAAACATAATCAATGGTGGCATGTCGGTTTATAAGAATCTTTTTGCCCAGAAGAAAAAAGAGCGACAACAACTACCGATAACTATGTTCTTCTCTCGAAAAAACACACCTGCACCGCGGGCTTTAGAAAAAAAACCTGCTACAGAGCGGAGTCGGGATGCAGCGGCTCCGTCAGAAGAGCAGGGAAATACACCTGAGTCACGGTTTTTCCTACTGTACTTTACTTTGTATTTGTTTTTTCATAATCATTTTTCATTTTCTCCCGTTCCAATGACTCTGGTCGCGGTGGGGCGGTGGGGGGGGGCGGTGCTGATCTCCGCAATTTGAAGCCTTCAGTTCGTATTGATGATTACAATTATTATTTTACAGTACAGTAGTTATTTGTAAAAAAACGTTTATACAGTACTTTTATTTGTTAAACAAATGCTTGGGCCTGTAAAAAGGTTTTGTTCTTTGGTTTCAGTGTATTATGGAGTATTTCATCGTATAATAATGGTAAAAAAAACAAAGGTTACTACTTCACGGATTTCGCCTATCACGGGTTCTTTCTGGAACGTAACCCCCGTGAAAAACGAGGGTTCACTGTACCCCCATAATGGCCACAACCCTAATCTCACAAATTAAAAAAATAAAAAAAACAATTGGGACCAAGTCACTCAGTTCACCTCAATATTTCTTTCAGCCAAAAATAATGATAATTTTACCTTTTTCGTTGCATAATCAATGAACCATTTTGTGGAAACCTAAACTTTATTGACCAACCAGAGATGGGACCAAGTCGATTTGTTTAGTACCAAGTGTCAAATCTTTGCACTCAAGTCCCAAATCATGTCCCAAGTCCTAAACTTTGAGTTTGGAGTCCTATCTTTGTGTAACATCATTATAACAATATTAGAATCACCATGCCCAATGGTGTGAACTCTGGCTGTTCTAGTGTTAAGTATTGTCCCGGCCATTTATGTCTTTAAACATTTGACAGATAAGTCATATCGGGCACCCAAACATATTTAAGACTGGACCTATTCTCTTTGGGGGAAAAAAAACCAACACATGCTTAGATAGACTTAGTCTGAGTGGACTTATCATGACCTATTTGATCAATCACAGGAGGCAAAGAATGAAATTTACCAGACTGCCTTATGTCTATTGACTCGCTAAGGTCAGCAATGTGCCACGTGAAGCAGAAAATGCAGAGGAAATGGAAATGAGCCCTCTGGTTGGTAGGTTTTGTTTGTAGGTCTGATTTGAACCAGATACGGAAAGGACATCACACACTACCGCTGTAGGATGATGGGAAAAACTTTATTTTGGTCACATTACGCTGTTAATACTTCTCCCCATGGATATAAGTGGATTGCTCAGTGTGAAGTAGCAGCAGGTAGATAATGAGATACTATACTTGGCATTACAAGCCTCATCCCTTTATTGTGTTGTTTAGACTCCTCAATGGTACCTTTGCTTTTGAATGGCCATCCAAGGTTCGCCTGGGGGTAACAATAGCTAGCAGGTGGCGGCTTCTTTCAAGGGTTTAAGACTTACCTCCAGCCAAAACAGCTACTTAACCTAAGTGTCCCCGAAAGGAATTGTAAGCAGCTTGCTCCATTTGATGAAGTGGTGGGTGAGATGGGCTACGGTGCCAGGTTATGCAATTGGCCAAGACAAACTTACTAGTTCCAAAATAAAATAAAAGATATTTCAAAATGCATGATTCTCTTTGTCTGAGTAGATTGTGAGTGATACTTCTAACTAAAATGACATTGGACGGTTGTTGGGGAGACCCAATTAAATAAGTCACATTTTAACAGCATGGTGAACCTGTTTCAATACTGCCTTCTAATTAAGCACTGATACATTTTATTCAGTCAAGACTGAAGAGGGCAGTAGTTTCCTACAGCTACTAAGTTTGTGAAAAAACAGCCCCCTGGTTTTCTTTCTGAGACGGCTGAATTGGCACAGCAGGGGCATAGCTGCAGGAGGCTCTAAAACAAATCACTGTTTTTACACATGTTTAAAAGTTCAAAAACAGTTTTTACACTTGTAAAATTTGCACGAAAATCAAATTATTTCTATGAAAATTTGATGAGCGAAATCTCTCACAAGCTTAGAGCCTCCGCAGGACCATAAATCACACTAAATTTGTAACGATGTTCAAACACTGCTTGGACAGAGACAGATGTAATTTCAACGCTCGTCAAAGCATCAGGCCAGAAAAGAGGTGAAAATGGCCACGTCCACACGGGTGTCATGTTTCCATCACTGACAGTAAATAGCTGTGACTACTGCAGAGTCATTTATCCTGGAAATAAATGCCGATTGTAACCTTTGCCAAAAAAACCCCTGAAAAAACAGATGTTTTTTCTTTGGCTCAAGTTACCCTGTGAGTGATCAATGTGTCACTAGAATAACCTATTTTGTGATGATTTGCAGATGAACTTCACCTTCACTCGGGGCGCCTGGTTGGCTCACCTGGTCAAGCATGTGCCCCATGTACAAAGGCTAAGTCCTCACCACGGTGCCCACAGGTTTGGTTCCAACCTGTGGCCCTTTGCTGCCTGTCAGTCCCCCTCTCTCTCCCCTGTCCTGTGAAATAAAGGCTTAAAATGGCAAAAAACAAACAAAAAAAGAACGTCACCTTTACTAAAACTGGATCTCCAAAATCACATTTCTAACTGGTACCTGCACCAACACGCCACCATCAAGCTAGCCCTTTGCATGTTTTTATTTTATTTTAAAATTCCATACCATTTATGGTCTGAATAATGCCTGCTGGGCTCAAATCTGCCTGGAAAATCTGTTATATGTCATCCCCATTACTCAACTCACAGGGTTGCCTTACGGTGTGAGTTGTGCAATAAAGACAAAAAAATCATCTAAATGTAATCTGTGAAATCAAATTATGCCAAGCTGATAAGCACCTGTTGAAAATGTGCTTCCTAGAAAGTTTAATCTCAACAAAGTGACAGAAAACAATGGATCAGACACTCTTATTTTTACACCAGTCTGCCCATCAAACAACCAGAGTTCAGTGCCAGGTAACTAGTCAGTGTCATTAACACTGACAGTTCCCATTTTGAGTCATATCCAGCGGGATCTTTTCCATCATTGCCTTTCAACATGGTGTGATCAAACACATCATAAATGTATAACAGCAGTGTCATCCAACTCATTGCTATATATAGTATTGTCCAGGGACCATGATGGATGTCCATTGCTTTTCCTGTAAAATAAAAGATGGTTTTAATTTGTTATTTCATTAGACTGTGGCACGTTGAGAGAATACGCTGGGGACTATTTTGTTTGCTTGTGACAAATAATCCTCATTTAGAAGAATCTGTTTAAACAGATGTTTCTTTTACAATAGGTGTATTGAAAATGATTCACTAGATCCCCTTTTAAACATGCACTGCAAACCTGAAATTATCTAGACGTTACTCAGCAAAGCTGTACGTGACAACGCAAATGTCCGAACCAGTTGAATCAGACGGACGTTACCCTTTCTGCTCCGGAGTCAGTGTAATGTCTAATTGAGCCCTAAGTGTGAGAATTCACAGCAAGCTAGTGGCCGTGTTGATGACGTTTCATGCAGCTAACGCGGTCTGCGTCCTGTCCTGGTTCCTGCACGCTCCACCCAGGGGCCACCCCTCATCTAAATCAAACAAAATATTTCCAGAAAGTGAGCCCATCTGACATTTACAACCTCCTGCTGTGTGCAACATGTGTGAGTCGGCAGCATTTGCTACTGAAACTTAGTTGAGTATAAATAGATAAGAAAAAAAAAATATGGAAAGACAGGAGTACAGGAAGTGCAGTCCTTGAGTTCACACCAGTGCTAAAAAGATTGCCTACCACTCAGTGACTTAAAGTAGTGAAGTACAGGTACCAAACAACAGTGCAGTACTTAGTTACTTTCCACTAAGCCTACACATGACACGTATCGCTGCAGGTCAGCAGTGCGTTTGTGTGTATGTGTGTGTGTGTTTGTGTGTGTGACTGTGATTTTGACTGAGCTGGCACTGCGTGTTACATATCGTATCTCTGCCCAGGGGGTCCAGTGGGGGAGAGAGACAAACACAAACCCATCTCCTCGGCTTCTGTGTCCTGAAAGCTATTAGAAATGGAAAACAGTCCATATTAGCTGAGTTGGAAAAATCTATCAGTATCATGTTAATGGCGTCCACAGCTGTAAGGATCCTGCCCTATGCCGAGCAGGCAATGCATAACTTGCTGAGCAGTCCGAGCCTTTGAAAACCATCATTAAAATTCAACATATTGCCTAGATAGAAATGCTGAGTTGCTGCATATTGCAGTGCTCCTCTGATTCATTGAAAAGCAATCATCCATTTGGGTTGAAAATTAGGATAAATCCTAATGTAAACTCCAACAGGCTGGAACATTTTTTTCATCTGGCACAAACTGACAGACAGACAAAATAAAGAGCTGTTGAACACTCACTAAAACTCACTGTAAAAGTCTCTTTGACATCTGTACTGGGATCTCAATTCATTCTGCTCAGCTGACCTTTATTTGCCTGAGTGGGGCACTAATTCAAGATTAGAAATCCAAAAACACTCATTATGTGATCTCATTTTAATTTACTTTGGCAAGAAAGCTAATTAGCTAAATTATTTTGTTCATGATTATGCAATGAGAAGTGCAATTTGGGTAATGAATATTAGGAAATGTGGGCTCAGAAGCATTTTGGAATGAAAGCTTTCAGTTGGGAGCAGTAAAAATCACAGGTTTGAAAAGATTCACGATGGATGGAAATTGAAAAAATACACAAGAAAAAGCATCACATTGCACATGGACACAGTTTTGAAGACTACTTTTCAATACATCTGTACACTTTGCCTCATACCCACCAGCGGAGCAATTTCCTTCAGTGGAAACAGCATGTCAGAGTGGAAGTAATTCCAACTGTGAGCAGAGTACAGCAGAGTGATCCACAGCAGCACTGACCCTCCACAATACCTGCTGCTGCTATGTCACGATTCAAAAATGCAGCCGGCACCGGTCTTTCTGTCAGCTTCAGTAATGACAGACAGCCTGAGGCAGAAGGGAACTCAACTGGCTGCAAAGCTCCTGCAGCTCCACACACATGACTAATTACAAGTGTTCACTTCTTTGATACTAATTTAAATATTAAATCAAGATCGGATTTGTATTTGCATACTCTTCCTCCACAGCGCTGCAAAGGAGGGTCTGGCTGGGAGAAAAACATGCTCTGGTTTATTGCCATTTCTTTAAACCAATCACAATCGTATTGGGTGGTGCTTAGCTCCGGAGAGAGCCACGGTGCCTCTGCTAAATAGTCTCAGGAAGGAACTTGTTTTGGTGGAACATGTGCACGTTCAAAAGCAATTTTAGTCATCCACAGAAAACTCAGATAGGACAGATAGTCTAGCTAGCTGTCTGGATTTACCCTGCAGAGATCTGAGGAGCAGAATATAGATACGATGGAGGTAGACTTGACTGAAGAAACCTTTCAACACACATATGACATCATGTATTGCATTAAGATAGACTTAAACTAAAAAATCTGAATCTAAAGCTCATATAAAATCATAAAGGGGTCTGGCTCTAGCCCTGGTAAAGCACACAGGCTTCCTCTGTGAAACCTCCTGCAGAATCGCACAAACCGACTGCTCTCCAGACCAAGTATACAGTGTGACAATGTGTGTGTGTGTGTTTTAGTTGACCAGTGTGTACAGCATGTGTGAATGGAGGTCCAGACAGTCAGCCTGGTGCACAATCCCCTCCTATTATCGAGCAGCAGCAGGGTGTCTTTATTTCCTGCCATGCTCTGCGCTCCTCACTGTGGCAGGCTGTTGGGCATCCCAGCCGCTCTGGCAAGGCATCACAGTCCCAGTTTTTGGAAAGAGCTCCACCGCCCCCGACACTCCTGGGTAGTGCTGAACTTCTGACCCCCGTGGAGACAAGTGTCACTGCTCTGTAATCCCCTCATCCCTTCTTTACACCAAGAATGTTTCTTTCTAAAAAAAGGGCATCATGTTAAAAAAAAAGAAGCAGGTACAGCCTTGTTTCTGCTTCTGCTGCAAAGACTGCCAAGCTCGTCTACATTACAGAAAGAAAACATCATTTCTATGAAATTCCAGTGTATGGCGGAGAAGAGAAGATGAGTGGGCTACAATTTAGCCATCTCTACTTACCATCTGTTTTATCCGTCTCATATTGCCTGTGTGTAAATAAGCCTGTTTCAGCATGTAAAGCTGCGAGAACAGGCGGAGCTGAATGCAGATGAGCAAGTGACCGACTAATCCCCTTAACACATGGGACAGTGCCGGCACCAGCTCTAATTGATTCCCGAATTGGCTGGGGATGAACCTGCGAGGGAAATGAAAGGTTTGAGACTCCTGCGTGGGATGAGGCTTCCAGCAGCTGGAGCAGCAGCCAGAATCTCCAGGTGCTACTCGTCCCAATTAATAATCACAAGATAAAAAATGCAGATTGTCTCCACTCCTTTAATGCTCATGTTGTCCCCAGGTCAAACTTGACCTGAAGTTTCTACAACAGACATTTTTTTTTCAATCAAATTCCCCAAAAAACGCTCTTCACAGGTAAGATTAATGATCAGATCACTATTTTCATTGAATTGTGGGTGTTTTATTACATCTTTTAGCATTTGAAAAAAAACAATAAAATGGTTTTCTAAACCGTAACCTGACTAAACTTTGACAGTTTGCGATTATCCACTCAATCGTTATTATTTGTCAAAATAATTCATAATGTCAGATTTTTTTAAAGGCCCTTAACACCCATCCAGGTGCTTTCAGTTAATGTGGCTGGTTGGGCCTCTTCCCAGGACTGTGTGGGTGTCTATAGACTGATTGAGTGGCCCCTCTTGGTGCTGTTGCACCTGTTAGGGCGGGACAAATGACACCTGCATAATTGTTATTGGTAGAAAGACTTTGTGATCTAATAAGTTCTCATCAAACCTTCAACCTGAGCAGAGTCTAATCAGCCAGAATATCTGAAAACACCTGTGTGGGTGTTCTGAGGCGTTAACCCAAAAATGAGGGATAACTTCATATGAATGAGAGTTTTTTTTAACCACAAATTTAAAAAAACTTGTAAAACTAGTGGTTGTGGTAGTTGATGTTAGTGATGAATCTGACAAAAATGGGCAGAAAAAAGCAACAGAAGGCTGAAAAAAGCAACATAAACTTTTTGTTAAAAAAAAAAACATCTAAGAAAGGGTTGACCGGGAGGACAACACACTGCATGGTCGACAGGAAGACAACACAAGGGCACAAATATTTTCAACTTGTGACTTTCCGAGTGAGGAGATGTTTGATATCTTGCTCCCTCCTCCCATGTCACTCCCATCATATATTTATAGAATCTCTTTCAGAGGCTGGGAAGGCAGAAAAAGAGATTATGATGGTTCCTCTGAGGACTGTCCTTTCGTGCCAAACTTCTCTATTTTTTCCCTCTTGCATCCAGACATTCCTCCTGATTGGGCTGTCAGACTTTTTTCTCCCAGACATCTCAAATTGTAAAGATTTGAAAACATATTTCTATCTCACGCTGTGTTTTTCTCACAGCCGATGCAAGCAGACACTGCAAATGAAAGCGACGCAATATGCTTTCAAATGTGAGCACCTAACTATTGGTCTTTAGTGCTTACAAATGGAAATTTGTATATCCCTTTCAGTGTGATCTCATCCATCTCTGACGTTGACAGCGGATGATTATCAAATATCTGTTTACGATACGATGTATGTAGCTGTGAATGTTGCTTTTTAGCAATCAATTGTGAATCTGCAGTATGTCTAATGTGACATACAGCCTCTGGATACGCTGCCCTAATTAGCAGTAACTGCACATAATCATGGCTCCAACAGTGAAAGTCCTCCTGCCCTACATTCTCGTCTAGCATCAATGCTTCCCTGAGAGTGAGCCAGTAGTCATGTTTCCATCTAATTGTCAAGCAAATTTTAAGCAAATTTTTAAAATGTCGCAAAAAAGAAAATGCAAATTAGAAGCGTTTCGAAGAACTGGTTAAACTAGACTACGCAAAGTGTAGTTGACATCATGCATGGTTGTAGAGAAAGGTCCAGCTAATTGGGATGGACTCACACTTGGCCCAGTTGCCTTGGAGCATGCTAGAGCACAACTGTCCCCATAGCTCTCCTTCCCACCCCCCTTCTGGCCTGCACTCACACTGCAAAAAACCATGTGTGAAGCACTCTCGTACAGCACAATGGAGTCCATCACTAATGCTAACTACGTGGCATTTTGGAGTTGTTCGGGGCACGACGACATGAGCGTACCTAACAGGTTCATTGTCTCTGGCGGACGTGTAGAGTTTAACATGCTTTAATTTAATCAATGTCTAATATAGCCTCCCCCCTAAAATTAATGATTACATTTTATAGCAACCTGTGTCACATGCCCCTCTGCTTCTGGGGTCATTTCTGAGTCTCGAAGTCGGCAAATCTGCCAAATTCGGCTTTGAGTGTCACTTAATTGCAGTTTACCTTCTTTTTGGTGTGGCACACAACTAGGTGGACCAAAATGTATTTTGAACCTAAATTGATACGTGGGCTGGATCTAAATTTGTGAAGGACCAAGGTTTGCTCGGGGGTCTTAAGTTTGACACGTGTGGTTGAGCGTACCGGGCCAGTACGGAGCGATCCCACTAACCGGACATCGGGGTGAAACGTGCGTGGGCACAATTTAGGACGCAATTTAGGACGCCCTAAATCGATGCTGGGATGAGATTTTTTTGTCAACCAAATACACTTTAAACTGAAATGAGTTGATTTGTTATTTAAAGAATTTGTCTGCCTACATCAACAGCGTACACTGGCTTTTAGAAGAAGCACCATCATGAAACTAATATGAAATCCTCTATTTAGGAGAGCAGAGGACTCTTACAGAAGATCTGAATGGCGTAGCAGAAATATATATGCAACAGAACTGCAGCTAAACTTTAGGAAGTCAAGCATGTATTAAAATGTGTGCATGTGCTTGTGTTCATCCAAAGTAAGCACATCCCTTTACCATTTCATCTATGGCAGTACACACCTCAGCTGACACATACTGTAGTACCTCCTTCAAAGATACTTTCAGACAACAGCTCTTTTTTATTTTTTTCAGTTGTTCCTAAGTGCTACTTGAGATGTTTGGTTCCTGTGGCGAGATCCATGTTAGGAAGCAGAATTTGCTCAAATGTTACATTTGTATATATTGACTAATCTTTTTAATCCCTGAGTCAGAGTGGCCTTTGAACAGAGTGACAGGCAGATAAAGTGGATTAGGAGGGAGAAAGGGCAGCCTGCTCTCTACAGAAAAACCCTTCAGGAGGCGTCTGAGCGCCGCAGAACACCCCCAATTTCCACCAACTCCAGAACGTCTGCGGATCGGCCCGCTGCGTGCTGGCTCCGTGCTCCGCCAACACCCACCAGGTCGGTTTTGTTGCGGGCGGCTGCTGCCGTGACTGATGGCTGAGGGCTGCGGATCACGGAGCTGGGGCGGAGTCGGAACCCA
>JABXJD010002035.1:0-60000 GCA_013375575.1 Percina caprodes
ACACTCAATACTGAACCCTTTTCCAAGATTATTATCGGTCACTTATACACAAAAACATAAGAAAATAGGGTCCAGGTTGAAAAAAAAAAAACTGTAGTTACCCTTTAATGCACTGTAGCGCTGCGGCAGCTTTCAGCTTTAGCCTTTTTATTAAGGTTTGTTAATTCAGGAAAATACATCCTATGATTCAGATTATTAGGAATAAAGCTAACAAAATAATTGTCCCGGTTTGAATTGTAAATTACCGGTAGATACTTGCTACCAGCTATCCAGCTACCTTAGGATACATTTAAAGGTTTACTAAAATTGGATACAAAACAAATACAACAACAGGTTCATGGTGCAAATGATGAACCTGTCCCATTGACTTAAGCCTGAGTGTGCATGGATGCTGCCCTACTTCACTGCAGGTGACTGTGCACATTACACACACACAGTCACGCGCTTTCCACGTGAACAGTTGTTCCCTTCCTCCTGCCTCAGGAGCAAGGACTCCTTGTCTGACCTTAAAGCTGGAATGCCGCAGCTAGTTTGCATCAGATAACTTATGGAGCACACTGCTTTATGGCTCCAATAGAGTAAGAGTCCATTGTGGAGAAGGGAGGCAGGTATGAAGATCATTAAGGGATGAAATATGTATACACTAAAATAAAAGCTCCCAGTGTACTGCATCATTACAGGTGCATTATCAAGATATGACCATTCATATTTTAAGGTTTTCCATGACTAAGGGCATTAATATTATTATTATATTCGAGTGTTGAGAATGAATGCTTGAACATGTACATGAAGTTAGACCTTGAAACCTACGAGGTGATTGATTTTTCTCATGTTAAGTCAAACTTTATCTGCATAACACCTTTAAAGCAACCGCAGTTGATCATGCAGTGCTGAAGAGGCTCACACATTCAAAACAAATTAATACAAAACAAAAGAAAAAACTGCATGCATGATAACAGTAAAAAAATTGCAGCACAACAAAAGATAGTCAAAATGTATCTCGGATCAGAGATGGATCTCTTAAGCTTATATTACTTGGTAATATAACGTTAAGTTTGCTGTGATTTAATCAAGGGCCTCATTCTCAGAACTAATTTGCCAGGTTGCTCATTATCTTCACATCAAGTTCACCTTGCTGTAGCCAGAGATGTAGGACCTTTTGATGAATGTAACTATGTAATACAAAATGTAAACAGGGCAGTTGTTGTACGTCTTGGTTTTAAGGTTGGATTAGCAACCCCATTTACTCCTAGTATTACATGTGATCTGTATCTGTATTCGTTATCTCAAGAGTAACACCTTTGCATTTTCAAATGCTAAACATTCTCATCATATACATTTTGAATCCCCACATTCGGATCATATCCAATCACAGTGTGTGCACTACTCCCTCCAGATATGGTTTGGCTGACCCACCTGATCCCATTCCAAATGCAACGGTTCAGCGTGTATGTACAGGAGCTTTTTCCCCATTCCAGATACGATATACTGACACAGATCACATGGTGATACCTGGTAGAAATTGGGTCACTGTATTATTGGTTTAGGTATGGAGCATTCTATACAGTGCTATTTTCTCAGGGCCTCTGCATGCTTTAGTACCTTGGATTCTGTCACCTTGCCTATGTGAGTTGTATAATGTCACTCCACCCACCTCCCACCCACACACCACAACATCACACTCGTATCCCATTTGTTGGAAGATATGGCAGACAATGTCAGCCCCCCCGAGCCTCTGACCTGGCTGACAGCTTTTGTGTTCAGGATCAAGTATGAGGCTGACGAGTGTGTCTGCAGGGCTAACTATGATATAGCACCGCGCTGTCAAAACGTATTGAGGACCAAATTTCTGCATGCTGGCCCGCAAGGGTAATTGGCTGTCGCCTGGTAGGTGTGCTGTTTAAATAAAATGAGCCTCATTTATCAAACTGTTTTCTACAATATTTTAACACATAGAACTGTTAAGACATTTACACTACACATTTAGTAGTATCTAGGGACACATTAAGCATGCATGCATGATGTATTAATCTTCTGTTTTTGTATTTTATATGTGGAAGTATACTGTCTGCTAATAATATAATTTGATCTAATTGAAATGTAATGTAATTTAAATTCCATGTGTCATGTGTTTGAGCACTATGTATGACAACATTTATATGGCATTTTGTCTTAAGCATATCTATGCCATAATTATAATGAAACTGATTGTTGAAATGGACTCATTTTAATTTTCAAATTGGCATACAAGTTGAAACCCTAACAAAAAAATTAATTGCAAAGGGCTTTTGCATTTGAATTTAAAGAAGTAGAGAGAGAGAGAGAGAGAGAGAGAGAGAGAGAGAGAGAGAGAGAGAGAGAGAGAGAGAGAGAGAGAGAAGAAATTGCTTTTATAATGTCAATTTAATACTGGTCAAGAGGCCTCAGGGAGATTCAGGACATGGTGAAATTTTCACTTTCATAATTTCCATCATCAATTTTTTTATATGAACTGTAATATTAGCACATGCGATCTGCTGTCTGTCACTGTCAAGTGTTGATGATGTAAAATGTTACAGGCTGACAGTGCATCAATAAACAAGCGTGACCAATGTTTTCCATTCAAACATCCAGCACATTCATTTATCATCCCCCTCTTTCCAATGCATTCTGGGAGGGAATACATGTATTCAGACTGGTCTCACTTCACAGGCCCATTTTCAATGCACATTGAGCTGCATGTCTGAATGCCAATGGCCACCGGGCTGACAACTGCATTCCAGGCGTCAGATGCCCAAACCGGTGACCTGTCCCAAACTCGCAGGTCTTCCATCCAATCTACCTGTCACTTCTGCCAATGACAAGACACGCAGAAATGGATACCAAAACGCCGCTGCATATTGACAGTGGCAGCTGCAATTCACGGGCAAGGGGAGGCTTATCTCCAACGAGCAGCTTCAATTTCCTCTATGTAAGAGAAAAGGAGACAGCCAGAGACTGAGCAGGAGACAACATGTCCAGACAGAAGTCTATATTCTGTTCTTACCCTCAGCAAGAGTATAATATTTGGTAACTCTAAATGTCTTCTCTGGAAGCAAGACACTTTAGTTGTCAAAGAAAAAGTCCAACGCAGACAAGGATCAAACTTTTATTTTGGAAGGTTTACATGTGGACCTTCTAACGTTTTACTCACCAACTACGCAGCTTTTACAGCAAAGGGCGCCTGCCTCAATTGTAAACAAGTCAACAGATTACTAGTTTTTTTTACTAGGTCCCATGGCATGACAATTTAACTTAATATTAATTCACCCAGCATGCCTTTGGTCCCTCAGTGGCTAGAAATGGTGATAGGTGTAAACCGAGCCCTGGGTATCCTGCTCTGCCTTTGAGAAAATGTAAGCTCAGATGGGCCAATCAGGAATCTTGCTCCTTATGCGGTCATAAGGGGCAAGGTTACCTCCCCTTTCTCTGCTTTGCCCACCCAGAGAATTTGGCCCACCCATGAGGGAGAGACATCATGGCTTTCAAACAAGCAAAGGGGCAGTTGGTCAAGGCCCCATCCCCAGCCTCCACCATGCCCCCCCCTCCTCCTCAAAAGCTACACTCTCAGAAATGGCACATACTAAGGAAAGCTCATCGTGGCACTAGCTCTAGTGGCTGTAATTCTGCACCAAGGCTGAATTTTGGGAAAGAGACTTCAGATGTGGTATTAGGGGACCACTAAGGTCTATATAAAAACATCCAAAGAGCATGGGACCTTTAAGAAGAACTACTTAATTAAGGTTGGAAAACAACGTGGTCATGGTTCAAAGAACCAAATGTTAACCAAATCATCCATCTTCCACCACACCTCCTCCCTGCTAAGTTTTGTGGCTGTGTAAAAACATCAGGTACTTCTAACTTTGGTCTAGACGTTGGATTCCTTCCAAACAACCTTGTTTTATGGCAGCTCATGTCAGTTGCCCTTTTGGATTCCATTGTAAAGCTGGAACTTCATCAATGACATTGACGAGTAGAAGGTTATGAAAAACTGATAATACAAATTATGGCCAAATTGCAAAAAACAAGACTCAGGTTGTGAAAACATGAAGAAAAATCCTTTAAGAAGGATTAATAAGGTAAAAAAAGAAAATCCTCTCTAAAGCCCAATGTGAATGAGATTAAATGTCTAGATGAATGTGGGTCATAGTTCCAGATGGAGGCTGTCCTCAGCAAACAACAGCATAGGTTATTTTTGTGAATGCCAGGATTTTCCCTGACTATACCCTTGTTGCCGCCAGAAATTCCGCTGGACGTACCTCTTTCCGACCGGATGTCCATTACCTTCTGCTTTCTTTTTGTTAACATTTTAAACTCCGGTGGATTTATGAGAATTATGGTAAACTGCTCCTCAGATCTCTGCAGGGTAAATCCAGACAGCTAGCTAGACTATCTGTCTAATCAGAGCTTTCTGTTGCACGACTAAAACAACTTATGAACGTACACAAACAAGTTCCTTCCTGTGGCTATTTTTCAGCGACTCCTGGAGTGTGTGCTGCATCCGGTGCCGTGATTGGTTTAAAGAAATGTCAATAAACCAGAACATGTATTTCTCCCAATCCCAGAACGCTGTGTGGTCTCGCCAGACGCTCCTCCGCAGCGCTATGGTGGAAGGTCTGGCAAAGTGAGACTAATGTTTTCCTGACTAGCGACTTCTTGCAGTCATCCATATAATGGCCTCGCTATCTCAGTATCAAAGGTGCAATAATTGTGATACAGCTGCAGAACCTCTTACGGAGGAGATCAGATGGATGGTTCAGAGTTCAAAGCATGTGACTTTACCACCAAATCTAGTTTGTACAACTTTCAGTTTTACCTCCAAAGAAAGTGGTTTACATAATCTGCCTGTAAAGTCACTTTTTTTAAAACCTGTCTGATCATGTGACTCGTCGGTCCAACAGGATTTTAAGCATAATAACAGTAGCAGTGTGTTACAGTGTTATCCATAACAATAAATACAGAACTGATGGCTGGAGATAGAAAAGAAAGATGAAATCTAAGCTGTGTTAAACTGTAATTTTTCTTTAAAATGCAGTGCATCCAAGACCAATGGATGAAAATCTTAAACAGAAAGCTATGCTGACTCTGAGACACTTCAGTGGAGGCTTCCTAACTTAAAACTTAAGATATGAAATTTCTGTACCACAGTTCTTTTCAGCATCGACCAGAGGACAACAGCTACAATGCAGAGAGGAGCTGGAAAACAATCTACCATTCGTCAGCTGATAATTACTTTGAGGCACACAGTGACAGTATAGACAAAAGAGGGACAGTGGATGAAGAAAAAAATAAAAAATAAAAATCATCCTCACTGATTTCACACAGTGGGTGGCTAATCCACACTGTTCAATACTGCCATGTTGAAATGGCAACCCTGATTGATGTGCTAGATCCTCGTATTTTTCACTCCCACTGACAAATGCTGCACAATTCCACTGCATTAGTGAGCTTCTTGTCATCCCCGCAATATAATACACCCTGGACCATGGTATTGGTTTATGATTTATTTATTAATATTTCTTAAGCTGGTGGCATAGATAAAAAAATGAGCATGGCATCCAGTAAATATTGTTGAATTAAAGCTTGCATGGAAGACACAACTCCTCTTACATCTTCCTTTGTATAATGCAGCGAGGTGGGGTTCTTTGTTTTGTTTTGTTCTCCCAAGATAATCATATTATCTGCTGTGGGTTGCATGCACTTGCCAAGGTTGTGCTCTCAGCTAAATCCACAATTGATCTTTCCTCTTTTCTGCCCTCCATTCATTCCTCCATCAGTCTCTCTCTCTTTCTCTCTCTCTCTCTCTCTCTCTCTCTCTCTCTCTGTCTCTCCACAAGCCCTCTTATCCCATCCCAGGCAATCACTCAGGCCTGCAGAGATGGGAGGAAAAAGGAGGGAAGGGAGGTGCATATTTAATCAACTGAGCTAGCTCTGCTGGTGCTGAACAACAACTCCTATTAGAAGAGGGGTTTAAGCAAGTGATCAGCATGGGTCTACTCTCAGTTTGGGCCATTGATCACACATTCCAGACTGCAGTGCTCTAGTCCGCTAATGAGGCCGATCGACATATTTAGAAACTTTTAGGTGAGGGTGGATATGTGGGCTTGAGCTAATTAATGGGGAGAATAGAAAATGTCCTCCTTTTTTAAGATTACATGTTCTAAACTTTACCCTACTTTTCCTCTCATGTCACAGGAAGCTACCTCTGGCTTCAGGGACAAATAGTTTCAGCCAAATGAGTTCAGCTTTGGACCAATTTAGCAAGCAAGTTATCAGTGAGTCAGGAAGTTAATTGTATGTATTGGATGAAAAAAAAGAGTAGATTTGGCAGAAGTGTTGGCAAAGAACGTCATGCAAGTAACATTTTATCTAGCAACCTAGCAGCCTGTGAGGTGTCTGCCTGACTGGTACAGAATTTGGCTCTTTTACACAATTTTCTCAAGTCAGGATAATGCAAAATGAGAACCACACTACAAAAAGATGTCAGTCCACTGTGACAGGACAGAGAAGACAAAGAAAAAAGACAACAGCAATTGGCTCCCATGTTAATTGTCTCCTCAAAGCAGGATGGCACATATTTTAGTGCAGTGTCAAATGCACTCGTCACTGTTTTTTCTAACCCAATCAGGCCTCAGATGTCTTCCCGTCTGCCAAGATCAAATGACACAATATCACTTTGAGACAAGAACAGAGCCATAACCCCTGCTTGTATATCAAATTTGGAAGTGGGATAAAAGCATGCACGGCTTTCATCTTGAAAGAAACTTGTTGAAGGGGAGCACCACTGTTAGCAGAAAGTCTACAGCTGTCAGACAGCTACTCCCATCTTTCCTGCCCATGTGTTACAAAATGACAAAAGCTTCAGACCTTAAGCCAAGGCAAATTGTTTTGTTGCAGTGCAACACAGTGACTAGGCGCAACTAAAGTCTTTATCTGTCAGGATGGAGCGAAGCACAGCTTGGCAGGCTGGTCAGTCATGTGAACTTCCCCTTTGTAACAGTAACAACTCAGCCTGGCTCAAACAATCCAGTGGACCGGGCATTATATAACTCGTTTAAAGGATAACAGCATTGCAGCTTAGGTGCTTTGTGTCATTAATGTCTTTGAAGTAATCTATAATGTACTTGCCACAGTCAGAAGAAAACATGGTCTAGTCTACTGCAGGTTTGTTTTCAAGTAAGTTACGGGGTGCCATTGGTTAAAAAAATAAAAAAAAATCCATTAAAAACAGCTTAGACATGCTGGTGCAGTGATATACATAATGAAAGAGAATTCTAACAGGAATCCATGGTGACATTTTGTGTTCTTGCTCCAACCCAGTATTGTGTGGCATGAATAGTCCGTCACAATATCTGACACGTTGGTCCAGAGCAAAATATCTCTACAACTACTGGTCAAGTTGCCATGCATGCATGGTATAAATATTCGGGGTACCCAATGGACAACCCCTAATGCTGAACTCCTGACACTGCATTCAGCTCCATCTTTAGGATAAATTTGTCCCTTGACCAACATTTTGGTCCACTGCAATGTATGAACCAGGTGTGCTACCTTTAAACCATTATTTATACTTGTGCACCTACAGTAACATTATATATTGTAAAAAGACAGTATGATGACAGCTAGGCTATGTTCACACTTCTTTGCATCTTTTTTCAAGCTGCCAGCGTCTGTTTTTTAATATAATCCTATGGAGTTTCAAAAAAGTCCTGACCGCTTTTCTTAAACGCCACAGCCAACTTCTTTTTTGTAACTCGGCGTGTCTTATTGAGGTTGAAAAAAGTTCAAAAAGACACCTTACGCCAAGCGTTTTTTTGACAGTCGACCAATGACAAGCGGAGTAGCAAGACCTGTGGTTTTCACGACAATGACAAAAAAAATGAAGTTGGAGCACAGCTAGTACCATGTGACCAGGTGCTCCCTGTACAGGGAACTCTTAGCAGCACCTCTCTTCCTCTCTTCCTCTCTCTCTGTCTCCCTGTCTCTCTCTCTCTACCGCTTTGTTTTATTTGACGTTAGCACCGCTCCACATAGAGCTCTAGCTAGGATACTGTAACAGTAGCTGTTATAGCAACAGATGATGTTTTTTTTTTTTTTTTATAAAAACGCTGCCAGCTTCTTTTTTTTCCACTATAAAAACTCCCTAGTCAACTTTTTCTGTGAGAACATAGCCTTAGTGAGCACTCTCTTAAATTTGGTGATTCCATGACTTATTTTGTGGTGACATCATAAGGTCATCCTTTACATTTTTAACCCCATTACTGGTAAAGCAATGCAACAGGGGCCTCTTTCATTGCTTTTCACTTTGACTTGTGGCTGCTGGCAGAGAGGAAGGCAGACTGGGTAATCCAGCTACAGATACATAATTATCATTTTAGACTCTGCTCGAACTGAATGTGAACAGCTTTGGATACATTCTAAAGTCATGTTCATTAAAAAAAAAATCACCATAGTGGTCTCATTTAAAATTATTTTGTTGGTCAGTGCAGCTGCTCGGAGCAAGGCACACTGCAAATTAAGGTCCCTCCTGCTGTGAGTAACCCTCTCACAGTGTGACGGATTTCAGTTTAAACACATGTTACATGAACTAAAACAGAACAAATGCAGTACTACTATTTTCAATGCAATTTCAAATGCAATCTTGGACCACACTCTCATGCTTAAAATGTGTTGTTTCAAAGGCTCCTGGCTGTTGCTTACGTTTCATATAAATAATAGTTTTCAAATATTATTAATTCAAGAGGAGGGGGGAGCAGAGCGGTGCAGAAAAGACATCATTATTTAACTACGTGCAAAGACCATAGGGGATGTCTCTTGTTTTCCAAGTGCAGTAAGACCCTGGGGGATTACCCAATCCACGTCATTTCCCCCAACCCTCAAACCTCTTGCTTTCCTGATCACATAGAGGATTACATGGCCTTGCAAGAACATATTTAAGCATTAACTCCACACAAAGCACAAAACTCTCAAGGCCAAATTAAACATCTGCCTCTTTCTCTTTGAAGTAACAAAGTTCTGGGCTGCAATACATTGTGAAAAGGATAAAGCCATAGTTTCTTTTAAAATAGACCTACAGTATGTTTACTTACACACATGATTGGACCTTAAGGTGTGTGTTGAGACAGGAAGGTAATGCTGTATGATTAGTATATAATGTCCCCCGTGAGATTGGAAACACTGGGTGTACAGACACTGGGATTTTGTAGCAGTGTTAATCATCAAGGAACATCCTGTGAGACTATACAAGCTTGGCACTACATTATACTACATGAATGGAAGGAAGGAAAAAGTAAATACATATGAAGTCAACCTTGCGAAGGGTTCAAGCAGACAACTCATGCGTCAAGGTACCACGACCAACATGACACAATCTACACACTTGTCCACACATCCTGAGCCCCACTTTACAAAGACGTGTATTCAAGCTGTCATGTCCTGCTCATTATCTTACTGCCAATGTTACTCGCATTAAGTTGGTTTCCATTCACTGATTTTTTATGCACATTTTAAATTTTGCACATAATAAATGAAATAAAAATGAAAGCTTTTACACTTGGCTGAGGTGGAAGAGGTGGCATATTAATGGAGAGCAGACATTGTTAAGGGTGTCGGTAAGAGACTTCTTTAAAAATTGGGAGACTGCTTTTGCTTCTTCTTGCTGGCATATCAGTGAAGACAAGATATTATCATCAAGGGTGATAGAAGTGGGAGAAAATACAAGAAGGTCCCCGCCTGCTTTTGCAACTTCTTGTACTTGTTTTATCATCTGAGTTTAGATATTGCACTGTTATTTTTGTTTTCTCCTTTTCTCCCCAGTTGTATCTGCACTGCAGTCCTTGCTATTGCCAAGTCCACTGTTGGCTAAAGGACGAAGTGGACAGATATGAGACAGTGCTACCTCTGTGGCACATTGTATCACACAGTGTTGCCAGGCTACTTTATGTCTGCCAGCAAGGGATTTAACTGGAGGGTGTAACACATAGGAGGTTCTCCCTTTTTTCCTGTGTGGATCCCACTTCTCCCATCATCAAGAACAAAACCTCTCACTGGCTTACACACACAATTTTGTACGTTGGATGGCATCTACTGGGAAATAAATCCTCTATGTCTGTGCTGGTGTTCTTACTGGTTGAGGTCTGTGACTCTGTGCATCATGTGCACCCATGACAATGAAAATGGCAACAGACATCACAGTATGTGTGAACTGAAGGTAACTAAAGATAAGATATAGGACCTTTTCTTGCACCCAGCGCAGCGCAAAGACCGACGCAAGTGTCTTTGCTAGTTTAAGACCGACGCAGTTGTCAATTTGCCGTCCAGTGGCAACGTCGTTAAAATAGCAAATTCAACCGCGCCCATGGGCGTGCTGGTCTTACAGGTAGGTGTTTTCAGGTGCATTCTTGTCATATTGCTATCTTGAGGCAGCAGGAAGTGATCGCACCATTGACCAAAACAAAAACCTGGTCTAAAGTCAATAGTGCAGCATTTCATTGTTATTTTAACACCGCATTAGTAAAATGTGCCTAGGCTTGTGCACAACGCGCGCATACTATGCTTGTTTTATACACACACACACACACACACACACACACACACACACACACACACACACACACACACACACACACACACACACACACACACACACACACACACACACACACACACACACACACACACACACACACACACACACACACACACACCTATGAATGAATGAAAACACTAAGTAGAACCCTTATGTACCATGCGCCCGGCACACAAACCTCTTTTTCCATAAAACTAGCAAAAGTGGATTTGGATACGCCCTAAACGCACCTGTGCCATGCGCTTAGATCGTTAAAATTTGTACCAATGTAAGATTAGCTTTGTACCAATTTGCTGTAAAACCATTTTAGGAAAAATATGGTTCTTATCATAAATGTATAGTTGTAAATAATTTCTTTAAATAATATGCAAACAGAAATGTGAAACAGTTCATCTATTCATCGATACAGTCGGTGGGCATGGGTTTTAGTGTGGGTCTCTGTACAGGCAGGATGGTACCAAACCTGGAAACCTCACTATGATGACAAGGCTGAAGGAGGGTGTACACAGTCACTGCACTGCTAATCCTGTAACTTCTTCTTAAACCCCAAAATGTAATTTTTTCCATTTCCGTTTAAATACAGATTACACAAACAAGATACAATGTGTTACTTTGTGAGCTGTTGAGGTGGTTTTCTAATTTGGACATCGCAAGGCAAATTTTTTTTCCTTTGCTTCCTCCATGTTTGCTCAACATGCTGGCTTTGTTTACCACTGAAGCATTTTATCAGTTTCGATCCAACCCAGCATCTACCTGTGGCTCTGATTCTTCTGATGTCCCCCTTAGGGTTGGGATGTGTCATAAATTCCTGCTGTCTACTCTTATTATGATAAGCTACGAAAACGACTCACAGTGACTAACAAGGTCAGGGCGCAGATGAAAAAAATATGAACTCATCGCATCGACAGAAATGCCTTTCACATGCGTTCTCAGATTCAGACTGAAATAACATTAAAAGCTGCAGAGGCAAGACACCACCAATAAGGTTTGTTTATTTCAAGAGAAGCTTGTACTGACATGGGGCTGTCTACAATGACACTCTCACACACACACACACACACACACACACACACACACACACACACACACACACACACACACAAACACACACACACACACTTACTCTGATGATGGATTGTGGCAAGACGCCCTTCACTAATTTAAGGAAATCACTTGGGGAAAGAAAAAGTTAGCAGAAAAAAAAAGAAGTAATTTTCGGCATTCTACATCTGTCAGTCTGTGTTTTAGCCTGATTAGTGCACTCTAATCGACTCTGCTAATCACACCCTTAGGTGTGTGTGTGAGAGAGACAGAGCGAGAGAGAGAGAGAGATACGGGGAGGAGTGGGAGAATGACAGAGAGATCGAGGGTGATGGAGAACATAGCAAACTGGTAAGCTGTAAAATGGTGGAACAGCTGCTGTGGTCTTTTATGTGGAAGCCCAGGAGAGCCGTTGCATTGGGTGTTACTTTGTTGCAGTGCCACAGTTTGCTGCAGAAAAACACTGAAGGCTGAACTCGTGGCTGTTGCTTTAACAAATCAGATCCAGTGCATTATTGCCAAGGTCTTTATTATGTTCCAAGCGGGACACCAAGAGAAAACACTCTTCCCTAGCCAGCCGAGCCCCTGACATTCATTGCTTTTTAGAACATGTGGAGTCAGATGTATGAATAATTTAAAAGACAGCATTCCCCACACACGAACTGGTATTTACATGAAATGGTCAAATGCAATGTAAGGTGGAAATGAAATAAATAGGTAAGAAAAATAATTGATTGCGCTGATTGATCTGTAAAATGCCAATTAAAAGGCATTTGGCACATTGAAACAATTACTTTGCTAAGTGTTATTATTTTCCCTATATGGGATGCATCATTTCTTTTACCTTTTGTTTCTTCTTTTTGTCTTATCCCGTATTGTAAAGTAATTTGCGAAGTCTAAAATTAATTAACTTAATTTGAAAAAATACAGTGATCAGCCTTGGTATCATTTTTATTCCTGTGACACAGTTACAATAATTTATAATTTCTGATGATTTGCATGTTCCCATGTGAGTATATTTAACAATAACTAATATTTTGGGCTTGGGGACGATATAAAGACATTCCAAGTCAGGAGGTTGAAGTCTTAAACACATGACTTGATTCCATTATCTGAATTAAGACATTGCTGATGATTGTGATGAATTAATGATAGTACAGGTCTATAAATATATATATATATATATATATATATATATATATATATATATATATATATATATATATATATATATATATACATATATACATATATACACATATATATATACACATATACACATATACACATATACACATATATATACACATATACACATATATATACACATATACACATATATACATATATATACACATATATATATATATACATATATATATATATACACATATATATATATATATATATATATATATATATATATATATATATATATATATATCCATGCAAATTTTGTGAATTTGCCATTCTTTACATTCACAAGGTCAATCGACTGGTGAAGCAGAATTATTGATATGCAAATAGATAACTAAAGAGATGTGTTGCTGATTGAAATACAGCTCTGTGTCATGGCAGTGTGGGCAGTGTGTTTAGATAAACGGTGTGTGGCTTCCCGCCTTGGCTGCAGCACACTGCGCTCGGTGCAGCAGAGATCTGCTGAAATCGGACACACACAGTTTCTCTAAACGCACTGGCCACACAAAGATGACACAGAGCTGGATTGAAATTGGCAAAGTATCAACTTAAGGTCATATTTAAATCTATAGATCATTACTAAAAGTGGGATGAGAAATGAGGTTTGTAAATGTGCGCCCCGTCTCACAATGAATGGAATTCACACGACCAAACTGTGCATACCCATGGCTTTATCAATCTAACAATAAAAGTGCATTTTCTTGTATTTGTATGTAGTATTTCAGTTTAGTAATGCATCTACACAGAGGTTTATGCATCTGGTTCCCTGACTTTCTTGTGTCTTTCATGTGTCAGGTTTGAGAGAGAGAGAGAGAGAGAGAGAGAGAGAGAGAGAGAGAGAGCGAGAGCGAGAGCGAGAATGCAACTACACTGATTTTGTACCCTCCTACTGTACTCAGCATGTTTAAGTGTTGGTATGCAACACTGCTAAATACCTAATGGCCATGCAGAGTTGTGCCTGAGATGTATGGGACACCCAGACTCAGATGAAAGATCAGTAGCAGTTCTGTGTCATCCATTTCTTGCCTGAGCTCATTTCTTCATTTTCCCTTGGTCTTATGAAATCATTTGTTAAATGTCTTCTTTTTTTTTGCCTGGCATCCAAGAATTATTCCCTCCCCGAGTCCCTCAACAGTGGGAATTGTTTTCCTCCCAAATGCAGAATTTTGTTTTGTTCTGCCTGAATAACTGGTTTGTCTCCGGGTGTGTTTTTAAACGCCCACTGAGATGCATTTAAGCACACACGTAAACACACTTTAAGGCAAATGGCTAATGAAATGTACTCCAGGATTTCCAAAAAAATGTACTCTACAGGGATACCTCTCACTTTTCCACAGGATGTGTCTGACATGACCGCTGCTAACTTCTAGAAATGATTACTGAATTAATATCACGTTTCTTTTTTAGCTAAGATAATTGGATTGACAGTCATGTATGCATCAGTGATTCACCAGTACAGATAGTGCTAGATGAGACTTCTTGAATCAAAAAGGATTCTCTAAAAAACATGCACTTATATGAAAAAAAAAGCATTTACTAAATTAAGCTGCAACAAAACAATATTAAAGAGTACTAGCTCTGAAAAAGCAGAGCTGGTAGAAATAATAATGTTTCTTTTACATTATTTATTTCATTTGAGACACACATATTAATAATCAACTCGAATCAACTTGATTCATTAATGTCTTGATGAATCAAGTTCTATGATCGCAGGCAGAGCCTCTAACATGACCCTATGGGTTTAGAACAGCATCCAACTGCATATCTGCTGGCCAAAGGTGTCTGCAAGCAATGGCATTATGTAGCATATTGTCACCTGAATCATTTAATATTGACTCATGTTTTGCTCGCATTTATGTCATTATTTCAGAAACCCCTACCCAATGCTAAATAACATTCTTAAAATTATTTTTTTTCCAGAAACTCTTGCCTGTACTCACGCTACCCTGAGCCGTTAATGTTTCTGATGTTTGAGTACAATCTCACATGGGCCAGTGGGCAAGCTCCCTACCTCCCACAACCTGTGCAGTAACAAAGGTGGCATAGGCAGCAGTGATAGTGGGATGAGGCTGCCGAGGTGTTAGAAAGAGGAAGAGGGAGAGCAGGGAGGACAGGAGGTTGGTCAGGGACTAGCTGGGAATTGGAAGTGTGGTGAGTTCGGTGAGGTGCGAATGGTTTCCATTGCACTTGACTACTCTTAGCTGAGCCAACCAAGCATGGAGGAATGTGCAGGTGGGGGGCAGCTGTACTCTCTCTGTCTCAGCTGGGTTTTCTTAGCAGTTATAAGCCTCTCACCACTGCAGTTATGCTCAACATTTTCTTTCGTCAAATCACTTTCTAGAGGAACTCATGTCCGTTTGTGGTTTTCTTACATGGGTGTATACGTCCATCCATCCATCTTATAACCGTGATAAGTCCAAAAAAAATACCTCTGTAGACTGCAAACACGCCTCATAACATTTAAAAATGTTTAGCACTTCTTTACTGTATGACAAGTAGCCACTTTGTCTGTGCCTTTTCTTACTGACTTCTGCTGGGAGAAGAGTGAACAGTGCAATATATGGTGTCAGAATGCTGTTAGCACAGCAGAACAGAACATTAGACTCAATGACTTACACCACAATGCTCCTTGGAAATCATAGTTGACTTCTAGAGATTAACCCAGTCGTGTCTGTAATGTACCTTTCACTTTATATACTGATTCTTTGAGCAGGACTGTTCCATGCCTATCCAAGCCTTGGAAGAACTCCAGAAAACCGGCAGGACTTTTACATCCAGAACCCTGGACACCTCCCACTTCACTACTTTATTGTACCTCTAGAGCACCTGGCACATTAAGGCTAGGAGCCCATATCATATTTATTTATTGTAATTCTGAAGTTAAATTGCAGATTTGAGGAATAAGAGACTCCAGTAGATTACGGTTGGCACATGGCTGAAAGCAAAAAGGAAACCCGGCTTCTTCCCACTGTTCAGTCAGTCTAGGTTGCAATAGCTACTGTATCTCTGGGAGACGATAAAATATACACTAGCAAAGGTTATGTGTGTGCCTTTGTGTAGGAGGCAGCTGGGAAGAAGTCATCATTAAGTCAGTGAAACCAACAATGAAGTCTACCACAAACAACATTTGCTCTCTGCCCTTGTTCTGTTTTTCAAAAACATTCATTGGTGGCCCAAATATCTAAAGTCACAAAGCAAGACAATTATGTGTTCTGGTCGCAGGTGCCCTAAAGGAAGAAATGCAATTTGAAGTAAACAAAATAGAAACTCAGTTCTAAGCTTGTGACCTGGGCTGTTTTTCCTAAAGGCAACGCTCCTTTGTTCAATAGGAGGATCTATCATTAGCAAAAGCAGTGCTTTGACAAACCACCACCATCACAAATTTGCTCAGCAGCAGCTGCCACGGTGCTGTGATATAACGACTCAGTAGTTCCTGAAATAATCTCAGACACATCTTTGCAGATTTGCACCTCTTTCCAATGGCAGCACATTGCTGACAAGGCATATATATGTAAATTAGTATGCAATTAGCTATACCTATAATCATTCTTAAGGAGCCAGTAGGCCAAAAATAAACAAGAGAAATCACACTTGCAAAACGGTGTCAGAAAAATTATTTTGAAGCACGCTTGTGTGAAATATAAATGATATTTTATTGGAACTACAAAATAGGCTAACGTTCAGAGAAATGGTGAGAATGAAGAAAATGACTTGGCGTAAAGCCTTATGTTATTTATCCTGTGCTACCTGTACAAAAAGTTGTACATCACTGTATTATTGTACATTTCCTGATTGCTGTGCAAGCCACAGTTTCTCAGTTCTGTGCTAAAAGGTCTACTGTTTACTTAAACACCTGGATATATAGTGTCAAAATTAACCACATTAAGTTGTATTGGTTTGCAATAAATGCGTTGTTCTACAATTATCTGGGGATGGATTACAAAACAGGCCTTAATTCCAAGGATTGTAGGAGGTGAACTGATTCCATGTTGTGGTCTGCTGTCTTCCCCCAACCTTTGGCATGTTTTCCCTTTCCTCTGTGTTTTGTCTTGTCTGTCTGGCCGTGAGGGCGTTCCTACCAGAGGCGCGGCTACCCATCTCCTATTCCATCATCCACTCAGCTGTAGCCCATCTACTCATCATCTCCTGCCACACTTAAACCCGGGCTGACCACCTCTTCAGCGCCAGATTGTTACATACTCTCACGTGGTAACTTGGCTCACAGTATTTGCTCTTGTGTTTTTGCTCTCATTTGTCTCGTGTTTCACCGTTTCTACTCTGCCTCCCCGTACAGATCCATCCGAGTTGCCTTCCACCAATCCGGCCAACCTGTCACCTGTTCTTTTGGAATTACCTCTGCATCCATTAAACCACCTTTACCTTATCCTGTTAACTGCTTATTTTTTGTATCTTTGTGTTTCTGGGTCTCACTAATCCTAACATTCCAGACCTCTTGAATTGCTGTTCACATCTCAGATTTTTCAGCAGTAGGCTGCAAAAACTAAACTTAGCCTGCTAAAGGGTTAGCATATGGGAGCACAGCCAGTGGTCCACTGGGGTAGCATTGATCTATTCGCTGTCTTGGTTTGCTTCACTTTCACAATGGGACAGAAACATCACTGTTTAGCTCAATAAAACAGATATTTAAATGCATTTTCACAAAAAAAGAACAATGCCAGCAGCCTTCCAAACACCATACACATAGACTTACTTTCTGCATGGAGTATCAATATTTGACCTATGGTTGTGCTACTTCTGGTTACTTTTCATATGAACCTCTATATGGCTAATATATTTGTCTGTTCTGTGATGGACTGGTGAGTGTTCACCTGTTTTTTTGGCTATTGGTATGCTGGATAATGTTTCAACCTCACTGAACCCAAAATAAGAATTCAAAAAGTAACCAAATCATATGCGCAATTGAACGTATTAATAAACAACTGTTATCTTCTTTGCAGGGAAGTCATGCTCCCTAATTTATGTCTGTGTTTGGGTATCTCTCATTTGTTACAGTTGGAGGAAGTGACAACAACTATTTGTCGAGCCAAGCGGGGGGACAGAGGCTAAAAGCAAGGTACTGTATGGAGGGAAGAAAGCAAGAGCAGATGGGACGGTGTCAAGGAGTGCAGAATGAAGCAGCGCTTCATCCATCACGGCACACATGCACAGCGCACATGCATGGTGTGCACGCACACAGAAACACACACACTCACACACAACAATCTCACCCATTTTATAGGAGAGTTATTGAGAACACAAAGCACAACAAACACTTGAGCCTAGTCAGTGTCAAACTGAATTCACCACTGAGTCCTGCATCTCTGGACAGCAGCTACTCTGTCAGACTAACAGTGTGCTGAGCAGTATTTGTGCTGTGCGTTGGACAAAAGTGTTTTTTTTAACAGGTAGAGAGATAAAATGTAGAGACTTTTATTATTGCAAATCATCATTGTTTGTTCTAGTGCTGCAACCCACTCATATTTCCATTGTTGATTAATCTGTTGGTTATTTTCTTGTCTATAAAATGTCATAAATTGTGAAAAATGTCGATCAGTGTTTTGCAAAACCCAAGATTCTGTCCTCAAATGTCTTGTTTTGTCCACAAGTGAAAAATATTAATTAACTGTCATAAAAGAGTGAAGAAACTAGGACATATTCACATTTTTTTAAAGATTTTTTTTGGCATTTTTATAGTTCAGCTGAAGCCATGAAAGGGGAAAGAGAAGGGGGGATGACATGCAGCAAAAGGCCGCAGGTTGGAGTTGAATCCGCAGCATCGAGGAGTGAACCTCTATACATGGATGCACGCTCTTCCAGGTGAGCTACCCAGGCGCCGGCAACATATTCACATTTAAGAAGCTGGAATCTGAGCTTTTTTAAATCTATTATAAAAATTGTTGCTGATTAATTTAAAAGTTTAATAGTGAATTAATCAATGACTCTTTGCAGCTCTACTCTACAGTGAATAAAACAGCATTTAAACACACACCGTATTAGTACAGTACAGTATTAGTTGACAAGCGACCTCCCCTGAGAGTGCAAACAAAAAGTACTGTCTTTGAAAAATCTTTGCTATAATTCTCAGTTAGCATCCTCTCAAATATATACATAATAATCAATCCAAAATTTGCATCTCAACCACATTATTTCATTAACAACAATATGTCCTTAACTTTAACTAAGTAGTTTTAGTAAACTACTAAACACAACCAAACTTGAACCATTGAGATGACGGAGCGGGACACACTTAGCTTTCATCTCATTGGATGTGTCTGACAATAGAGACACTAGAGACTGTGATTCACAAAACTCATATTCTGCCAAACATTCACATTGGTTTCAGGCCTTTATGTATGAGTAAGTTAAACAAATAATAATAATAAACTGTAAAATGATCATATTTGTAAATGTAAACAGTTCAGTGCTCTATGTTTGCTGTCTTTGTGTGGTGGGGAAATATCAGGCACTAGCAGTTTTTCATTTATTTATTTTTTCTCAATGTGAGAAGAATGGACCTAAATCCTGGCTGGGGAGCATGGACACAAACATCAAGGAGTAAAAGCTCCACCTGTGACCCTGCAGGCTCCAGCTATGTGTCGGGTTTGGAGTGTGAGGTAGGCCTGGCTGCCCCACTGAATTCCCTGCTGGGGATGATGGGGATTTGTCGGAAAACTGACTAAATAAACAATGAAAACAACAGCGAGAGTGAAAACAAAAGACAGCATGGTCATGACATTACTTTTCTAACTCTAGTACTGGTTCAACAAAGTTAGAAAATGTAAGTGTGGAATGGGCTGAAAGTATTAGAAGTATAGAATTTATAGATTTAAACAACCCCAGATAAACTGCTTATTCTTTTTTTAAATAAGAGCAACACTTACAATATGAGTGTGTCTAAGTTCTTACATGGAAAAAAATTTATAATTTTAATACAAACCGCTTAGCATAGAACGCCGAGAGCCTTATAGGAAATTGGGTGCATAATGCAGCAATTCACTTCTCATTTCTGCTCCCCACATATTAGACGGGGCCAACAGAATAGTAATGGAGTTGATGTCTCCATCCACCGATTCACGCTCATTTGTTATTTATTCATGAGAAAGTAAGCGGGGTGCCAAGCCTAATACGGTTGATATCATTCACTCACTCATGCTCTTCAAATTCCAGTATAATATAATCTCAAACTTCTCTCGCCTTGATCTTGAAACACAACTTCAGTCAAACTTGTGAGTCAGTGCCACTAAACAATAACCTGACAAGGCCAAGCAAGCAGGAGGAGACTACACACTCGCAGCCGAGGAATCCTTTCTTTGAGGTTGTGTGAATATACTGTAATCAAGCTAAATGGCTTCCACTGTCAAGCTGTTTTTTTGTGTTTCTCATTTGATTACACTCTGAGCAGCCATTTTGCCCACGACTGCGTAGGATATGTGCATCATTTAAAGCCTCTCTGCCCATTACCACAAGCTTGATCCAAACCTGAAACAGAACCAAAAAAGTTATTGTTCCAGGGACACCAGTATATTACTAGATGCTTGGCCTTAATCAAAATATGACTAAAATCCTTTAGACAACAGTCATTTTACAACATTAGTTATAACAGTAAAAACTATGAAAAAAAAAAAAAACACTAGTAGGGTTTACCTCTTTAACAATTACAACCAAGTTATAACTTTTGGTTGCACATTAAAATGCTACAAAGGGTGGAAGGTAAAAGGAAAAAATACACTGCGCCAAAACAGCCCCCCCCCCCTATTATTTTCTGTGTGATGCACCACCCCGTGACACATTATGCACCACCCCTGAAAGAAAAGTGTTTTTTCTAACCGCTACCTGCTGGTAGATCCTGGCTGGTAGATCCTACCTATAGCTTACCATATCACATCACAATAATAGATAGATACCAAATAGCTGAGTATCAAGGTTTGGCCCATATAACGGCCAGTAGGCTACCATAACAATAAGTGCACCATTCAGTAGCTATTATCATGAGTAGTTAGCAATGTCACTGCATTCCTTGAAGGGGATTCAATCTTATCAATTCTGAATAAAATTGTAAAAAGACCTGCAGTGTATAACCAAGAACTACCGTGCGTGTACAGCACAATTAAGAGGTGAACGAGGAGGTGTGTTTTTATTCAGATCACATATCACTGATGATTTCACGAAGCGATTCTGTCAAAGAGAAGTCTGATAGCTAACCCTCAAACACAACTTCCTATCCCTCTGCCATCTTGGATCAGTTAGGGGTGGAGATGCTACTGGTGTGCCCTTTCCCTCCCAAATCCTCTATGTTTACTTAACCTTTAGGAAGTCCTCATTAGCCACCTCAGTCTTTAGAGCCTATTGGGTTGTCAGGAGAGAGATAAATTAACATTGGGAGCATTGATTTGACTTATGACTTAAGCCGGGATCACGTTGGCCGGTCAGTATGCACAATGTAATTAGTTTATCAGGGAGACGGGAGTTTTCTTAAGTGATTAACCGGGAGAGCTCTAAGAGTCCAAAGTAAAAGCAAGAGCGGGTAGTGGAGTCAAGGTGTACCTGCCAAGACAGACTTTCTTCACCAATAAAAACAGCCAATGGGGTTTTAGAACCTAAACCTACCATTAGCTTAACTGTAGAGGAGGTTGATCATGCATTGTTTTTGTAATGGTCATGTGAAAGATTCTTTTGGAAGGCACTGCCAAAAGACCTGATGTGTCTTTTAGATATGAGGACTTGTCATATAGTCAATCTACTCAATACCTCAGTCTGGACATATGCAGATGCTGATTCAGAATTCCTAATAAAAGGCGCCACCCTCTGAGCATTTCACATTCAGTGGTGAGCGCTGGAGAAAATTCAAACTTAAACAACCCTTTCTGCATTCAGATGGTTTTAGGTATGAAAAATCAAGAGAGTGATATGGTTTATAATTTATTAAGCATCATTAAGTATCACAAACCAAAAGACAAGACTCAGCAAATGCGCTGCTAATGCTAAAAAGGCCTCCAGCTGAAGTGCCTCGTTATTGCAAATGTACGTGCAGTGGGAAATTGGGGTGGGAGTGGTGGGGGGCACATGTGTGAAAGGGAACCGATGATGGTCTTCACACATGCATTGCTTGTGAAACAGTGACTTCAGTAGCAGAGGCTGAATAAATGAATGTCATGCCGACAGAGCCCGGAAGAACTCAGATTACTATATATGCACTCATCACGGGCATTTGATGAAAGGACTACCGCTTGTCATGCAGTTGCAAATCCAGCTGCTGCCACACACGCATGCTGAGTCACAGCATATGCACCAGGCGTGGGAACAGACAAGGATAAGATGGAGGAGGACGCATGCTGCTGAGATCTCTCACTTTGGTCCAATAATGGAATCTCATTACCAAAGTGAGAGCTGTCCAGGCAGACCTAATGAAGCCCCACATGGTGAAGGCTGGCCCCTTCACGCTGAGACGAGGGAGCGAGGAAGGAGTGAGGAGAACTAGTTGGACTGACAAAGAGAGCGCACGGGAGAGACATCAAATCTATAAGTAGGAGGAGATATGTCAGAGCTAAATAAATATGAGGAGAAGAAAGCAACAGACGAAGGGCAAAGGGGGGGCAGCAAGGGGCAAACAGACGGGGGTGAGCGGAAGAATTGGAAAATCAATTTGAAGATAAATGATGCAGCAACCCCAGTGGAAAACAGAGTGCTTAAAAGACACTCCAAAAGCCTATGGACACACACTAGCATCCAGGCTTTTAGTGCTAATTGACAGACAGCACATGCAGGTTGCCACCCACACTCTGTAGAGAAACTTGTGTTGTTCTTTTAAATTTTCTCTGAGCATGTTTCATAGGTCAATCGCGGTGTGCTAATTGGCTAGCTGAGCCAATGGGCCACACAGTTCCACCGTTAATCCCTGGAGTGCTGTCATCCTGTCGCCGCCTACACACACACTGCTAGTTTTCCACTGTGGTGGGAAGGTGCATGGCAGCTGCCGGAGAAAGCAGGAGCCGTGGCCTCCCCAAGGGCACGATGGGGGATATAGTGCAATGGCCCTGGCTTTCAGTCAACACCGCTAAAAATACCGAGCAATGCCACTATACAAGCCTCACAGTGCAGTCACTGTCTCTCTTCAGTTGACAGAAGTCTACATCCAGCTGAGATGGTACAGAGGACGAGGGCATGCAATTGACCATGATATAAAAAATGTATACAAGAACCAATAAACTTGAGAATATTACTGGACTTTCGTTCCTCCTGTACATATGATGTTGCCCACAGCTGCTGTGGATAATGCCAGTGGTTTTGAAGAAGTGACCAGGTCATACTTTACATTATGACCAAATACAACAGTAAAGAGTTGATTAGCCCATCAGGGGGTCCTGGGCAAATGTTTTTTGTTCCGTCACTGCGAACCACATAGTATTGAATAGTAAAGTTCTTAAAAGTAGCCTATATTTTTAGTCAAGGTCACTCTACGAGGTGAAAATGTCTATTTCTTAAACATTCCAATAATAACGTTTTAGTTAGTTGTGGTAAATGGGTGAGAAGTCTGAAGGGCCTGATCCAACACATTCCCATCGCTTAAAATAACGACGCTCGGTCAGGTGCATGTTATTGTTATTAACGCTAAAAGTCTCCTTTAGCATCATATCTAAACACGCTTTATCTATACGCGCTCGGTCGAGACCATTGGCGTCACTTTTGGTGCAGTTAGGTTTAGGAAAAAGATTATGGGCGGGCTTATAAAAGATACATTTGCGAAGAACTGGACAGTTGGGTTTAGGAAAAGAAGAACAGGACAGTTAAAGAAAAGATCGTGGGTAGGGTTAGGGTATGTGAAAGTTATCAAGATGATTTCCCCTGCTTTGTCTGACGAAATGAAAACATATATATATTTCATTAAATTGTTGTGTTTATCCACAGAAAGGTCCTGAATGAGATTTTATTTATTTATATTCTTCCAAGCAGCCTTTGCTCTACAATTGCCTAACCATGCAACAATAAGATAACTTTCACAATAAAAGCATGGTCTTTACTGTGATAGATAACTTAATGAAAGCAAGTTTCAAATTATTGCAAGTTGATTGTCTTACCAAAGTAAATTAAATTTGCCACCTTTGGCATGTTAAGTGGGAAGAAACATACTAAGAGATATTAGGGGACTTCATTGACATGGAGGCAGAAAATAATAAAGAAAGCATACATCAGGGGACCTTGACGTATGCCTGTGTCACTGTTAGTATAATATATAATATCCTTCACTGGTTGGAGCAAGTAAAAACATACAGTGAGGCAAAGTAAGCTGATGCATCAGAAATGTCATTTCAAATTAACAATGTGTTGTTATATTCTTATCTGTAATCTAATCTTACCATGGTTTGTAGTCATGATTCTTAAGACAAACGAGTAAACAAAAAAATCCATTATCTGTGCCAAATTTTGTCCTGCATAATCCCTGGCTTTCCAGCTCAAAGCTTAATTTGCTTCTCTAGTATCAATTTATAGTACTGCCGCCCCCTTCCAAATCAAAAACTGTCATCCCAAAGCAATTTTTTGAAATATAAGAAGAAGAACATTACACTGGAACAGAGAAATAATCACTGTTGTGACTATCCTGCTTTATAGAATGTTGTCTATGCTAAATTATTATTTAAGACGAGACATGTCAAAACATGTTTAGATGTATGCTGTGATGTATAAAAATAACAGCTTTTTCATACTGTATGTTAGCTAACAGTCAGTACGATATCCATTAACAGATATTCATATAAGCAACCTAATGATGAGGCAAAACTGTATGAATAACAGGGAAATGTGTGGTCAGCGTCTGCAGTCTAGTTAAAGATGCACAAATTGTCTGGAGGAACCCAAAAAGCCTCCTGATAATGTAATGCACACCAAGTGTTTGAGTCAGCAAGACTATCCTCCCATGAAAAACACTGAGTAAACGCAGGATTCAAAACCTCTCTCAGACAAAGATCAACAGTATACAGAAGAAAGGGTGTCTGGAGGAAACCGCGTCAAATGGTTGAAACCAGTTATTCACTAAACTGAACCTAGAGACCTCTCTCCCCAATTGCACTAAACCACTAGACCAACGTATGGTCAGACTCACATGGCCAGATGATGTCCAACGGACAACTGATTTACCCAACTCATTAATTCACCTGGAGTTCAGCAACAATTATTGTAAAGATAATGCAGGTCTACACCTCTTGACACGCATCTGTCACCTCTTTGAAAGATGCTAAAATTACACGATTCTACAAATAGGGGTTATATTAAAGTGTAAATGCACAGGCCCTGGGCCACAGACTTTATTGGAGTGTACATAGCACTTATGATATTGAATTTCTCTGCATGAGCTCGCTCATTAGTGTCAGGTACCTTCGCTTTAGCCTGCTACCATCCCATATACCTTTGCCTACTGTATATCAGTACAAATGCATTCTCAGTAGCGGTTTTTGGCATGGGCAGCGAACAAGGGGCGGCATTTTTTCATGACACATTGGGGGCGGCACGGGGGAAAAATCCTCAAAGCGGTTTTCTACTATGTTATCTCTCATTTCACTGAGTAGGGAATTGGCTAATTGGCGCCCCTGCTTGCTGAGAAGGTTCCATGCACAGAGAAGCTGTGTGAGAAGGGGAAGGGGAGGGGGGGGGGGGACAGTTCACCTCTGGGTGGAACGGGTAGCTGGGCAGAGGCGCCGATACCGTGGGTGCTCCTCTAATAAGCATCTCCAATCCTATTCTGAGTTGAAAGATAGCCTACTTCACGGCTTTATTATCGAGTTGATAGGCGTGTGTGTTTGTGACGGCCGTCTGAAATGCAAATATTTTGTGACTACTTTTTTTGTTTTTAAAGGGCGTGCGCCCGTGAGCACTCAAGGAGGAAAACATGAATTTGTGCCTATGTTTGGTCACCCAATTGGAACGGTCCGGACAAGGGGGGGGAACGGGGGACCATGAGCCTCCTTGAGCTTATCAGTTTTATGCATGATAAGAATATATCGGAGACTTTTGGACTGCTCTCAGGATTGCACTTACTCTGCCAGTCACTATGGCTCAAGCAGAGAGGAGCTTTCAAAACTAAAGTTGATTAAGTCATACCTGTGGTCACTGGATTTGTGCTATTTAGAATATTTGTTCTATATTTTAATTGCATATTATTCTTAATATTTTATATTATTGTTGCTCTCTGCTCTTGTTACATTGTTATGCATCTGATTGTATATATTTTTGGCATATTTATGTATATATTTTATTATAACATAAGTGAAAGAGAACATTCTATTGCTCAAATCCTTCATTAGAATATTTGAAAACACACACTTAAGAGAATCCAGTTATTACTATTGCAATTACAACAAGGACCACTTTTTAAAAAGGTGCACAGTCTCCACCTCCCACATTTTCAAAAGATAATGAACAAAATTCTACACAAAATATGACAGTATAAGTTATCAGAACATAAAATAAATATACACTATAATATATTAATTCTGCACAATTTTGTGGGGTTTGTTTTCCGCTCAAAGGGGTCTCGCCCTGGGTGTAATTCAATGTAGAAGCGTCACTGTGCATGCTTAAAAATCTCGTGGCATCGCTAGAAGTCAATAATCAGATAGAATCAGATTTTAAAGAAATATAATCGTTGGTTAAGCCATTAGTTTATACTGGGAGAATTCTATGACTGAAAACAATTTTAGTTACTCTGCACGCCGATTGAAATGGCAATGATCCTACCAATGTATTACAGCATTGCCCACTAAAGTAAAATATACATGAATTGTTTAATTTTACAATTTCCGTAAGCAAATTAAAGGATTACATCCCCAATTGATATAAATGGACTTACCACAACCCTGCAGTCTCATTTGAAAAGCCTAACAAAGACCCTTGGCATTGATACTCTGTAACATGACAGCTTGGCAGTTTGAGGATGCACAGCCCAGATACCAAAAGAAAAAAAAATGCATAGCTTAAGGGTTTAGGGTTTAGGCATCTAGTCAATCCATGCAAAGCTTTTCATGTCACAAGAGACTGTGATGCAAATAGTGTGCAAGAAAAGAAAAATAACTCAATTTACCATTATCCATTTATTTGATAAATGGTGAGTTCATGCAACCATTAGGTTTGATAAAAGGTAAATTGACTTATGTCCGAATCTATGTTTTAATCACCATATAGAGATGGATGAGGTGTTATCTATGTGACAATGCCAATGTCCCATGTAACTGCAGAGCCATTGCTCTGAATAAGAGGTAACTTTCACCTAGTGTCAGCACTTTTACAAAGCCCGAATGCTTGAGAATAATGGCCACTTTGGGAACTGTCAATTTTCCTCTCGGGTAAATTGTTACAGGGTTGGTGCCGTGTGAACCGCTGAAGCTGTCATTTCCTGGGCTCTATTTCAATCAGGGACACCTTGCTTACTTCATTACAAAGACGGGCAGACAACTCAACAGAGCTTTTGACTCACTTACTAAATCCACCTCCCAGTTTCTCATTCATTCAACAGTCTCTGCTCTAAATGGGAGCAATAGTGCTCCAGTCCCATCTCAGATGTGTTTATTTGGTCAGTTATTTTGTCATATCCTTTATTCTTAAACTCATTTTCTTTTTCCTGTTAAATATCATTGATGTAATCCCCTTCTCTCTCCTCTTTCACATCTTAATATGTCCTGTGGTCTAAAATGCCCCAAAAAATAACACCGCCTCAGGCGAGCGTGGGTGGTCGTCAAAGCAGGAAACTGCCGTGACCTAACGCGACACGCACACTTAACGTCGAAGGTGTGTTGTTGTTTTTTATTCACGGCATGTGGCTGTTGCCACAAACAGAAGATAAATTTAGTTTCAAAAGAAGCTGGAGGATGCAAAAAAACACGATTAGAACCAAAAAAGGCGAGTAGAGTCGAGGCGAGTCGAGCAGGTACCACATAGTGGGAAAATTTCATTAGACGACTTCTCTTTGTTTCTATTGCCCAATTACTTAGCATTCATCAAACGTGTAAATCCAACTGTAAGGATGGTCAAAATGTGGCCAGAGGGAGCTGACTCTGCACTTCAGCAGCGTCTTGGTAACACACACTGGAGAGTGTTTGCAACTCAGGCCATCCATGACTCCCACACGGACACTGACTCATATGCCTCCTCCGTTCTGGACTGTATCAACTCTCATATCAACAGTGTCACCACTCTCAAACGGATTACCACTTTACCAAATCAGAAGCCATGGATGAACAGTGAGGTCAGACTTCTGCTGAAGGTACTTGACATTACATTCAGATCAGGTGATGCTCAAGCCTATAACTCATCCAGGGCTAATATGAATAGGGCATCCAAAAAGTTCACTTCAAGAACAATGTTGACCCCCGACACGTGGGATCCAGGCCATGACAGAAACAAAGCTACCAACCCCACCCCCCATCACCGACACCTCCTTGCCCGATTAGCTAAACCACTCCTTTTGCTTCGATAGGGACAACGAAGAGGTGGCCATTAAAGCTGTAGTCTCTGCAGATCACCAGCCACTCACACTCTCACACTCTCCTGTGTGTGACACTGAGCAGGATTAATGCACGCCAGGGTGCTGGTCCTGATGGTATCCCAGACGCATACTCAGGGCCTGTGCTGTGCTACTGACTGAGGTTTGCCCCCCACCCCCAAACAACTTACAATCCCCTACACCACCCATACTGTTCTATTTATTTATTTATGTAATCTAATCTTAAATATACTATAAGCAAATTGTTTGTTTCAGCCATACAAATTTATCAAGGCAGGATGCATGTATGGTTCTTTTTCTTTTATCAAGCAATGTATACGAGTTGGATGAAAATCACTTCTTACAATTTTTGGTATGGGACGGGGCCAGCTTGTAAATAAGTGCTTATCTCCTTGCACAATTACAAAAAAGCCACAATGGTGCAAAGTCCTCTAAGAAAGATCAGTTCAGGTATTTAATAGCAGGCTCCATAGTTCATTGCTCATTAGTGTTCTTCACATCATGTGAAATGTAATCCGTCACTAAAACATGGTGTTGTGGTGTTTAATTGACTTTATGCCTTTCCAGATAGCCCAACCTTGAAATTATACATCTGAATATGCAGCATTGAACAAGATGTCCACTTGGGGTGGAATGGCATGTAAATGAAGGCAAAGTTGAGAGCTATGCAATCCCCAACCTTGATTTGTGCTCTTGTTGCTGAAACAACTGTACATCATGTGCATTTGAAACTCTACAGGGATTTAGAAACACCTGTCTGATTTTTGATATCCTCATTATCCTCCAGAAATACTTTAACGAGTTTTTTGTTACCTTGAAAAAATTAGTTTCAATGATAATGGTTGACAGTGATGTCTGAGGCGTATCCAGAGTAACAGGCGACTGTTTAGAAAAAACACATTTCTGTTAATTAGTTCAAATGTAATTCCTTAAAATTATGGAGCCAAGTCCTTTGTTGCTCTACACAAGCCATCACATGTCAAACTTCAAGCTAAACCTTTTTAGAATCTCTAGAGAGCTCCTGTGGTAACCACATCACTGCAACACAGTGGTTCTTCAAGTTAGTGTCATTAAATGTTTGAAAAATCTGATATTAAAAATGAAATCATATCTGCAGAGCTGGAGAACAATGCTGAAGTTGGAAACTAACAATGTGTAACCCAGACTACTAGTTTCTAAATTGACATATAAATTTTAGCAGACAATAATATTGTGATTTTCTTACAACAGATCAGTTAAATTATTGCACAAAAAGTGTAATGAAAGCATTTCACTGAACAACTGTTCTTAGCTGTGGATTAGGAGTGGCAGACAACTTTGAGTGGACCGTTTATACAATATGCAAAGGGTAACATTTTATGGATTCATGTTTATCTTAAAGTGCTTGAAATATGAGCAGGGTATAGCAAGAGCCATATCATTTCTGGCGCTGGTTAAAATTGGATTTGATCCCATCAATACCTGCATTAAGTAGCTTTAATAAAAAGTGCATATTGGGACTTCCGGGGAGCGAACACCCAAGATGGCTGCGTAGAGGAGAGCTCTGCAGGGCCGCCCCTCCCTTACCCACCTTAAAATACTTATTTTACCATTCAATATATAAAAATAGGCTCGGGAAGGATTGTGATTACGGAGTAGAATGCAGACAGTCCAGAAAAGCATCACACAGTACGGTTTGAGGAGCCTAGGCAAGCGGCGGCTAACGAAGAAATGGAAGGAAACATGGCGGCTGCCCCACATCGGAAATTCAGACAGATACGACGGCGGAATTAGCGAGCATTAGAACGTTGCTGCAGGGGATCGCGTCGGACATGAGTGGACTGAAATCGGGTATGGATGCTGTTCAGACTGCAGTAGAAAAACTAGGGGCCCGGATGACCGAGGCCGAGGCCCGGATTTCAACCCTGGAAGATCAAGGCCAAACCCGAGGAATGACGCTGGACGTGGCTGTAAAGTCCATTACGCAGCTCCAGGAGAAGGTTACGTACCTGGAGGATGCCGGCCGCCGCAACAACGTCCGTATCGTGGGAGTTACAGAAGGAGCCGAAGGACGAGACATGCAGGGGTTTGTGCAGAAGCTTCTTACCGAAGCATTAGATGTCGGGACGGCCGGGATTTGGAAATCGGCGCCCACAGGGCCGGTCGGCGGGGCGGCGGGGACCGACACCTCCTGGTGCGTTTCTTAAGGTTCGGAGACCGGGAAGCAGTGCTGCGGGCGGCTAGGGAGAAGGAACGAGTGGAGTGGCAAGGCAAACGCATATCTTTCTTCCAGGATCTCTCGCAGGATGTTATTCAGAGGCGCAAGAAGTTTGATGGGGTGAAAAGACGGCTACAGGAGAAGGGGCTGCGGTACACCATGGCATACCCGGCCATGCTGAGAGTTGTGGTCGAAAACGCGACACACATTTGCTTCGCCAGAGGAGGTGGCAGATTTTATTTCTACGAGGACCTAATAAAAATTCCAGCGTATTTGGGAGATGATCATTAATGACCAACGGACTGAACTCTTTGGTGGATTATCTTTGATTTTACAAGCCACCAGCGGATAGCCTATCCAGGCTGGACTGACGGACATTACGGGCAAGTAGAGCTGAAACAGTAAGGTGGACAGTCAGAGTGATTACGTCCACATTGTTTACAGGAGCTGCAGCACCTTGAAATTACACCTCACGTTTGTTTATTTTAGACGAGGGTCTTAGTTGAATACTGCTGCTTAATGCTTGGATAATGTTATTCTGAAGTGGGTTATGGTGACACTGCACTTTGAGTCTAAGTTCTGGGTTATGATATAAGCGTACTGATGAACAGTGAGGACTATAGTATATTTTAAAGGGACGAAGGGTGACCCTTATAAGCCAGTAATGCAAAAATGCTCCTGCTGTGGTGATACTCATCTGCAGAAAATTACAATTTAGATGACCTTTCTGATTTTGAATTTAATTAATTGCCCATGCATGATGTTATTTTGAATCTTGTTCTAAGTTAAGAAATGGGCTCCTCTATAAAGGTCTAGGTAAAGTTAAAGGACAGAAGATGGTGGCTATATCTCAGTAGTTTCTGCATTCACTTTTAGACTCTGTTACAGAGGAAGAGATACAGTTGATGATGTTGGGGGGGGGGGGGCGACCAACTGGCCAGGGACTTTGAGTTTCACGGACGTACTATTTTGTTGTTTCGTTTGAGAGTGAAGGTTGTAGAGAGCCGTCCTGTTCCTCGATGGTTACTACATTTGTGTATTTGTGTTTTATTTCTGTATTTTTTTTTTTTTGTCTGGGTTTCATGTAGGTACATTTACAGCACAGGGAGGCATCTGCGGCGGGGTGCAAAGCATGGTTGCACGCTTAGTCACGAACACTTTGAGATCAGACCAGAAAGGACCAGGGACAAATCAGAAAAAATGAAGAATAATGGCAGACATGATTAAAGTGATATCATGGAATATAAGGGGGGCAAATCTTGCTATAAAAAGGAAGAAGCTCCTTTTGTATCTAAAACAGAAGAGGGCAGATATCTGCTTCCTACAGGAGACTCATTTGGATAACGAAGAGTCTACTAAATTACGAAGAGACTGGGTTGGTAAAACATTCTTTAGTGCCTATTCATCCAGACAGCGGGGCGTTAGCATTCTGATCCGTAGGAATCTCAATATTATTATACACAAACAACTCACGGACAGGGAAGGCAGGTGGGTGGCGATAGATGTAGACCTTTGTGGTATTAGGTGCTCCTTGTTAATATTTATGCCCCTAATATAGATTGCCCAGTTTTTTCACTGACATTTGTAACATTGTGACAAAAATGGGGAATTCATATGTAATAATTGGGGGGGATTTTAATCAGGTAAGAAACCCAGCATTGGACAAGTCAAATATCTCTAATACAAAACAGGTTCAGAAATCCCAATTAGCAATTGATACGTTGGAGGAGGAACTGGGCTTAGTCGACATCTGGAGGCTATTACACCCCAAGATAGGGAGTATACTTTTACTCTAACCCACATGCCACATACTCAAGGATAGATTATTTTTAATATCGAAACAATTAGTGGGCATGACCGTGAATGCATCAATTGGTAATATTGTGTTGTCTGATCACGCACCGGTAGAAGCAGTGTTAAGTTTTAGGCCTATATCTGAAAGCCCTAGAACCCGATGGAGGCTCAATACCTCTCTACTCCAAAATGAGAAGTCCCGTGACTTTATTAAAAAGGAAATTCTAGAATATTGGGAATTTAATGAAGGGTCAACTTCTAACCATAGTGTAGAGTGGGATGCATTTAAAGCCTTTTTGAGGGGTCGTCTGATACAACACTGCTCTTATTTGAAAACAAGCTATTAGACGTGTAGATGAATTAGAGGGAAAAATTAAAGGTCTGGAAAGAGTGAATGCATCCCAGCCAAATGCTGTGGTATTTTTGCAGTTAAACAAACTTAAGTTTGAACTGGACACTATACTACAGAAGAAGGCAGAATTTGCACTGTTTCGATGCAGACAGAAGTACTATGAGCAGGGGGAGGCAGCGGGGAGATTCTTGGCCCATAGGGTAAAACAACAATATGATCGTACATTAATAACTGCAGTAGAGAATGAGAATGGGGTCTTAGTATCAGACAAGGTGGAGATTAATGAAGTGTTTACAGCATTTTACCAAAAGTTGTATACATCACAATGTACCACAGACCAGACGAACATAGATAATTTTTTGTCTCAGGTACACTTACCGACTCTGTCTGAGGAAACACAAAGGGTGATTGGGGGAGATATCTCATTGGAGGAGGTCCAACGAGCTATAAAGAGACTGAGTTCTGGGAAATCCCCTGGGGACGACGGTTTTCCGGCAGATTTTTACAAGGAGTTTTCAGACATATTAGCACCAAAGTTACTTACTGTATTTCGGGACGCCCTGAAAAGAGGGAGCATGCCTCAAAGTATGCAGACTGCTGTAATAACACTTATACATAAAAAAGGCAAGAACCCCCAACAGTGTGGAAGTTATCGCCCAGTTTCTTTGATAAATGTAGATAACAAAATATTGGCTAAGATTCTGGCTATGAGACTAGAGACACATCTACCAAGTCTGATTCACTCAGATCAAGTGGGTTTTATTAAGGGCGTTCTTCTGCAGATAACGTTCGCAGGTTATTGCATTTGATTTGGAGGGAAAGAAATAGTACGGAACCCACGGTTGCTTTCTCCCGACGCCGAGAAGGCGTCGATAGGTAGAATGGGGATACTTATTTAGGACGCTACACAGGTTTGGATTAGGCTCCATGTTTATAAATTGGGTTAAACTTCTGTACTGTGACCCAAAGGCTTCAGTATTAACAAATGGGAGGATGTCCCCTACTTTTTCCCTTTACAGGGGTACAAGGCAGGGATGCCCCCTGAGCCCACTAATCTTTGCATTGGCTCTGGAACCATTAGCCGCTGCCATCAGAGATAACGTTAATATCAAGGGCATTCATGCAGGAAAGACGGAACACAAATTGTTGTTGTACGCGGATGATGTCTTGGTGCTAACTGCAAATCCAGAGACAGCTGTCCCTCATATGTTATCACTGATTGACTCCTTCTCTTATCTCAGGGTATAAAGTAAATTGGGGGAAGTCGGAGGCAATGCCATTGTCTAACCTGTGTCCACCAAATATTAGGGAAAATTGGCAGTTTAAATGGCTCCCTTCAGGTCTGGTATATTTAGGCATAAAGCTTACCACAGGCTTAAAAACATAATGTCGGAAAATCTTCTCCCACTTATTCAGAAAATTGAGAGTACATTACAGAACTGGGCCAAATTAGGGCTATCTCTGCTGGGTAAAATAAACATCCTAAAAATGGTAGTAATCCCACAAATTAATTATATCACATATTTATTACCTTTGAGTTTTCCTCCTCTGCTATTGAAAAGGTATCGCAAGATGATACATACCTTTTATGGGCAAGCAAAAGACCTCTTTTCAACAAAACAAAATTATGGGCAGCAAGGGAGGATGGGGGTCTTAGCTTAACAAGAGTGGATTGGTTTCACTATGCCTTTTCACTTAATCAGTTATCCAAGAGTTATATGGTAGAAAATCAAGCTCCAGGATGGGTCTCAATTGAAAAGAGCTCGTTGAGCCTCTTCCAATACAGGCTTTTATTTCACAGACAGGGGAGAAGTTCCAATCAGAAATCCAGTGTTGATGTTTGCGAGAGAAACTTGGAGAGTATCACACCAGGTTGTAGGGTCAAAACCTCTCTGTACCATGAAGTCATCTCTTTGGAATAACAATCTAATAAAAGTGGATAAAAAAACTCTTTATTGGAGAACTTGGGTCCAGGCAGGTATTATCTTTTTGAGGATCTTTTCAAGGATGATATTTTTATGTCTTTTGAAGAGCTGATGGCTAAATACAAACTTCCTAAGAGATTTTTGGAAATATCTTCAATTGAGGAGCTGTATAATGGCAGTACAAAGGGAACACTCTCTAATCCCTCACACAGTGATACAGGAATTGTTTCAGAGCAATTTGGTGGTTAAGGGCAGGACATCCAGGTTTTACAGTCTAATGAGACAATCTCACCCTCCAATGCTTGATGGTCTCAAGAGAGTTTGGGAGGAGGATCTACGGGTGGGGATAGCTGTGGAGACGTGGAGAGGAATTGTTGGGTCCTGGTTTAAGACATCGAGGAAGTTCAGACACAGTTAATCACATATAGGATCCTGCATAGGAGCTACTGGACTCCCTGCAAAATGGCCAGATTGAAATTGAGGGATTCAGATATGTGTTGGCGATGTGATAGGAATAGAGGTACACTTATTCACATGTTGTACGAATGCCAAATGAATTGGAATCTTTGGGAAAATATAATAATATTGCTCAATAAAATATTCAAAATAGAGCTATCACGATGCCCTGCGCTCTGTATATTAGGGATAATAACGGAAGGGGTAAAGTTGACAGCTCAGCAAACTTTATGGTGTAGACTTGCCCTTACCACAGGCTGCAGGATTGTCCTTAGGCATTGGAAAACAAAAAACAACATCCCATTTAATGAATGGCTGGGGGAGATGACCAAGGTTGCTAATTATGAACAGTTGATTTCTAAAATGAATAATAGACAGGAAGTATTTTTGAAAGTGTGGGGCCCTTACATTGACACAGTTCTGAACGATTAATCCGTGAAAGACTGAAGCTACCACTTTGTATCTAAGAGTATGGTTCTGCCTGATCTGAATGATATGTCATGTTTTTGTGGTGTCTGATGTAGAAAAGATATGGATTATGATGGGAGGATGCTGAAAGACTGAAAGAGATGGGCGTTGCTGCCAGGTGGACATCCGAACTGCTGATGCTTAACCTATGTGTGTGTATATATATGTATCTGTTGAAATGTACCTTTTTTTTTTTTTTTTTTCTTCTCTTCGGTGTAAAAGTTGTTGCTGTAACCTGTTGGAAAGGCAATAAAAAGAAAGTTACAAAAAAAAAAAAGTGCATATTGACTTCATACTGTATTTCTAACGTAGCTGAAAGGAGTTACCTGTTTGGGACCCCTGTGAGCCAATAATGATCAGGGGCGGATTACCTGTTTACTCCAAAGGTGTTTCAGTTGATATAATTAGTTGTGGGCTAATCAATTGTGCTGGGGTAACATTTTCATAAATGAAGTTGAGTAAACATGCACATATGCCAACACATTATGTTAAGTAAGAGGCGTAGTCACTAATTTCCCCCGTCAATCTATTTGCTCCACTGGACACTGTCAGTTCACAGCTGTACTGTATATACAGTGGTGCTCAAAAGTTTACATACACACGCTTAAGTTGACTAAAAAGAGGAATAAAAAAATCATGTTTTGGAAATTTATTTTAATACCTAAATTAAAAAATGAGGTAAAATCCAACCTTTAAGGACACCAATTTTCTTTGTGAATGAATAACGTATTGTAAATAAATAAATGTTCTTATTTAAAATACAGGGGTCATAAGTATACATACCCCTATGTTAAATTCCCATAGAGGCAGGCAGATTTTTATTATTAAAGGCCAGTTATTTCTGGATTCAGGATATTATGCATCTGATAAAGTTCCTTGGCCTTTAGAATTAAAATAGCCCCACATCATCACATACTCTTCACCATGCTTAGAGATAGGCATGGTTTTATTTCAGTTAGACTAATACCTGGTTTGATTTGCATTGAGAGATGATTTTATAGAAGTATCCCATGCCTATCTCTAAGCATGGTGAAGAGTATGTGATGATGTGGGGCTATTTTAATTCTAAAGGCCAAGGGAACTTTATCAGGATGCATATAGAATCCAGAAATAACTGGCCTTTAATAATAAAAATCTGCCTGCCTCTATAATTTAACATAGAATGTATACACCGACTGTATTTTAAATAAGAACATTTATTTATTTATCGTTATTCATTCACAAAAAAAAATGGTGTCATAAAGGTTGGATTTTACCTCATTTTTAATTTAGGTATTAAATAAATTTCCCAACATGATTTTTATTCTCTTTCAGTCAACTAACATGTGTCAAGCTGTAACTGTACTGTGGGCTGTAAGTTACAACTTTGAAAGTAAAGGCAAAAAAGAACACAAGAAGAAAAGGTGAATGCTGTCACTTTAGATCCAGTATCAAAATGTATTTTATCTATACATGTTTACAGTACATATAAAAAAGGCTTCTGTGTATGCACTATTCAACATTGGGTAAGCAGCAGTGTCTCAGATGTATGTTTAAGCAAAGATGGGAAATGCATGGCCATATAGCCTTCAGAACATGCACTATTTAACATTAAACAGTGGTATCCTGATTAGCATATTGCACTACTGTATGGGCAAAAAAAAACTGCTGACCAAATTTCCACTGAGGACAATTAATGGAACCACTTAAGACAAAGTCAGATTCCAAGGCAGTGTCATGAGGGACACATGTAATGCCCCTGAGTCAATCCTAAAACAAATACTAAGCATGGCGGCATGCCTTAGATCCCAATTAATTATTAAGTTATAGTTTGTGAACATGGAAAAATGTCTTCTAAAGCCTGACTATCCATGAATAAGAGACAGTTTAATACTGAAGGAACTGAAGGCTGAAATATTAGCATTATGAACACTTTACCATCATGATTCAAGTTATTTTATTAATGAAATGTCCAGTGCTCTTAAGCAGACAATAAACCAATGTCAAAACATTTCGCCTTACTGTCCTTGAATCAACTTTCAATTACGTTTTTTTCTTACTTATTACATTGTAAAACTGGTTTGTGGGTTCAGTCTGAGATCTTGTGCTTGAACTGTATTTTTCTAGTTTCTAGTTGCTTCCTGTACTAACCACGCAGCAGAAAAGGATCGGTAGCAGTGGCACAGTGTCCTTGTCCCTTCACTGTAGCGCCTGCCAGGATGTTCTTTAAGCTGAGTCATTGTTTGTCTCGCTGCTTGTTGTTTTTTGCTTGCAATTTAATACACAAGATTACTAATATTACAGGCATGAGAAAACAATTTCATTTGGAGCGAGGACAAGACCATTGATGCACAACAGTGAGAGAAGATAGACTGTTGAAAGTAAAATTTCATTTTCAGATTAGAGACAAGCTGTGCAAAGGCCTCTATAAAAAGCTGTCTCGCCAGATGCCTTTTTGGGCAAATCCTTGATTTGATTAGCTTTTAAATGCTGTTTAAAAGCCTCCACTGCACAAAACACAATTAGGTTTTTAAATGGTGAACTAGCGATCACCCTCTATAGCTTGATATCCAGGCTTATCTCCCAGTTTATTGCATTACAGTGGCAAAATATTACTGTAATTATACTGCAAACAGAAACCATAATTGGAAAGGAACACCACATAATATGCAATCTGAATCAGTGGATGGATGGTGACAGTGCCCAAAGGAGCAGCACACCAAGCACAGTGATAAGGCAAGAGAGCCATTAAGGTGTTACGCGGCGATACGGCCTAAAGAGAGGTGGTCAGAGCCCTGATATCTTGCTGTAGGGACAACAACATCTATTGATGTCAGCAAAACTAAGAAGCCAATTGTGAACTACAGGAACAACAGTGGAGAAGGACACGCTCCAATCTCCATTGTTTGAAAGTTTCAGGTTCCTCTGAGTTCACATCAGGACTTGACTTGGACTCACGGCAGCATTACAAAGACGGCAAGACAATGTCTCTTTTCATCATTGTCTCCAGGATACTCTGCAACTTCTACAGGTGGACAATAAGGAGTATCCTGACCGGCTGCATTACTGCCCTCACCCATAAGGCTGTGTGTGTGTGTGTGTGTGTGTGTGTGTGTGTGTGTGTGTGTGTGTGTGTGTGTGTGTGTGTGTGTATATATATATATATATATATATATATATATATATATATATATATATATATATATATATATATATATATATATATATATATATATATATATACACACACACACACACTACATTCTACATTCAGTCTTTTCTATAGTTATATAGAATCTATATAATTTAATGAGGATTGTTGAAGGGGGCTGAGGCCTAAGATTTATATAGCCAAAGGCTACTTTGGTACTGTGGTGCACATGACACATAGAGAACCTTGAACCTTAAAAGGGAATGCACAAATAGAGCTTTACATAAATGAGTGCAATGGGTAATTCTCAAGACAGGCAACACTAAAGCATAAAGTGTGGCTTCCTACTAAAGCTAACTTCATAAAGTTTACAACAAGAAGATCTGAAGCTGTGGGCACTCTCATGAGAGAAGGATCCACAGAAGACTAAAACAGACTTGAATTTTCATATATCCAAAAAAGGATTCAAATGCCCTAAATGACAGGCGTTGGGCTTACTTTTTAACAACTGGGAGCCTAAGCCTAAGGTGATGTTGGTCTATCTATCCGTTTGTCCCAAAAAGTCTTAACAGTAAACAACTAAATACATTGTTGGTCATATCCTTCTAAAATGATCCAAATGAGCGTCTTCTGAGTTGACACCACTATCATCATGATACTTTTGTCAGTTCCTTCCAAAACACATATGAAGTGGTTTCTTGTCTGCCACTGCTTCGGTTAAGTTCTGGTCAAATATATGTATATGACTCTGTTAGGAAAGGTTTGTGGTCATTAAAAAGAAAGTATCGTAGATCATTGCTAGGCAACAGTGTTAAAGTAACACAGTTTAGTGACTAAACCATCCATCCCAATCTCCTCTCTTGTGGAACTTCATCAAAAGCCATGCTACTTCCACTTGTGCTTCTGAGGGATTGAAGTCAATATTCACATGCCAACAAGAGGTCGCTTGTCAGGAACATTTAAACACTCGCCACTCGCCCAACACTCCGTTCAGAGAAAGATATTTCCATTTATTTGTTGAAGGGAATGTATATGACTTCACTGGACTGCAATTCCACGCTCCAAAAAGCCTCTTCTTAATTTGTCTTATAGCAAAAACATACGTTAAAAGGTCCCATGGCATGACAATTTAACTTCATGACATTTTTTTCAGATATGATATTAGGGGACCACTAAGGTCTATATAAAAGCATCCAAAGAGCATCATGTCATGGGACCTTTAAGAAATCCACAAGAAATAATTTCTGCAAAATTGTGATGCAACATTCATCCCTATTTAGTAAGTCTGCCTCTTTTCTCTTCCTGAGAAACGGGTTTGATGGTTTGTGTGCAGGCAGACAAGCCAAATTGGACTCTGCACACTAATGCAGCTCTTGTCATTGGTTTCTGCAACAGCCACTTAAAAAAACGACTGATTAACTTCCCCCAGACTACTCCGGGTAAACTGTCCTATAAACTCAAATATTACCTTTTCCTTTTTTTTTTACCTCCACTTTGATATTTTCGTAACTTTTAGAAAACCTTCTGTTATTTTCCCCTGAGCACTCACACATCTTTGGAGAGCAGAGAGGAGACAGTCTGATACACTGCCTAACTGGAGATAACAAAGTTAGCTAGAAGTGTTTGTCCTCAGTTATGTCAATTTCCTCTCAGTCGCCCTTTCCCAACAACCCTCACCCCACTTTTTCCTTGCACTTACCAAACAGCACATGCAGACACACTCACCAAATATCCCCTGTTTGCACTTGCACTCAGTGATTTGTTTGTTTCAGCTGAAAAGGTTAGCGCTCGACATAATGCGCAGGGGTAAAACATACTCCAATTACCTCTACTCTGCTATCTTAATCTGCCTTTTCTTCTGGAAATCTTAACGAAAGTAGGAAGGAGGAGGCCATCAATGGCTTGTCTGGCGGCTCTAACACATCAAGTGTTGCTGACCACTTGTCAGAATTAAGGGTGCATGACACCGTCACTCGGCTGGTAAGAGGTGAATGCCTGGGTAATAAGAGAAAGTCGGATAGTGAAAAAAACAGCTCTCTTGATTACAGGCCCCGCAGTTTGGTTTTACATTTACACGGGCTCCTTCAAACCTATTTGACATGTGAAGGAGAGTATGAATCTGATTCCCAAACATTTTAAGATCCTTCAAAACCTCTTTCTCATTTAGAGGTGCTTTATAGCTTTATAGAATATATGCAGGAGTAACAGGAAAAGCCCTGGTGGAACTATATAGCAGACCACATAGCAAAGAATGTTTCTCTGAGTTTAAAGATAGGCACCTTTGTGGTTCTTAATGGTCTTCAGCATTCATAATCAGATCTCATGTTTGTCCCGTCTCAGAGGAAGTCACCTAGACATGGTGTGTGTGTGTGTGTGTGTGTGTGTGTGTGTGTGTGTGTGTAGGACCACTTCCCTGACATATTTGCAGGGCCCCATGTGATCAGATAAAAGTGTTGAAATAATACAACTTGAAATACCTCTGCTGCCCTGTACTTTATTCTCACATTTAAATGATGCATTTAGAATCTGAAAGGACTTGTAAAGTGCTTTCGCTCCCCTCAAATAAAGAAAGAAAATACAAAGAACCCAAATAATCAAAATGGAATAGTCAAACAAGAACCACAACAACTAACAAAATGAATGGAGCAATGCAGCACTACCCAGCTGACGGTTTCACCTTCTTCACCATCTCCAGTTATCAAACTTGTCGAATGATCACACATCGCAATGATTTTATCTGTAGACTAAAGAAATGGTGGTCCCCGTGCCAGCATCTGTACGCCCCTTGCTCTCCTCTTGGTTTACGATTTCTCTCAAGACAGTGAAAGGAGTGCATGATATACAGACCATTACGTTTAGATGACTCTAATCCTGAGATAATACATGTATGCCACAATCATAAAAGAAAATAATGTGTGATATTTCCAGATAAGACTTTAATTAAATGCTTATCTTAGGATAACAGGCTTTAATAAAAACCACACGTGAGGACCTTGATGAGTCAATTAAGAGATTACAAGATAAATTTATATTGCTAAGTAACAAGAAAATCAAGTTTTGATTTTGAGATACTATTCGTGGAAACAACTGGCAACCATGATCTATATGCTTTTGAAGTAAAACTGTGGCTCTTGAACTATGTGACTTTAGTTCACATGGAGCTTTTCTTCCAGATGTCTAAGGTGAACTGCAGTGTAATTGCTGGTGTCCTGTGGCTTTATCGTCATCCATGCTTACATTACAGAGTTGGAAAAGGCCGAACTTTGATTGCCCATGGTCCATTGCTGCCACACTCAACATGAAAGCCATTTTCAATTGGACACAAGCATTCAGGGGACATGGGAGGTAGTCTCCATCCATTTCGCCATACCTTGGTCAATGGCAGGATTGTGAAGTAAGGATCTGGGTCCCTGTGGACCGCTGAGAGCAGAATTTCCACTGTAGTTCCCTTGGTAACAAAGCTGTTGAGCCTTGAGCTCTTACAGTACATTCCCATTTTCACTTTATAAAGGCGAAGTTACAGGATTTGGCTTGACAGTGGAGAGTCACTTGGGGCCCTGGCTACGTGAAGGAATTTCGACAGATCAGCAGTTGAGCTATGAAGAGGAGGCTTGTCTGGCTGAGATATTCAAAATGGCCAAATCTCTGGGTTTTCTCCCAAGACAAACATTAGTTCTCATCTACCTATTTACCCAGCTATTATTTCTGTGCTTGTGTTGAACTCTAACAACAACACATAGCTATCAACTATTGGTATTCAAAAAGGAAAAGCTTTACAACTAAGATGTACATTTCCCCATTTATGCTATTACATGTTTAGTATCTGGATAAAATCCAGATCTGATTTATTACACTTGTTTACACTTAGCGTGCCTGCAGCTTCAGCCTCCTGTCTGACTGAGCCCAGCCAGTAAGGAAGAGAATTCACAGCGTGTGGGCAAGTTGATGACGTTCGATCATGCGGCTCCCGCTACGGGAAGTAAAAGACAAACAAACAACCAGGGCGAAGAAGAGGATGGTACAAAAAACGCTAACGTAAATCTTTAACTGCAGAGACATCGAGAAAATATCATCTGACAAATTCATGGAACAGCAAGAGACTCGGTTGTTTATAATTGGACATTATGAACGGTTCCGTGACAGCAGTGTGGCCTGTCCTGTTTCCTGCACGTTGCCGTTCTCAAGTAGTTACATCTCCCGCTGTTTTGGTTTGCCCTCCTACAGACATAATGCGCAAAAATATATTTGAATATATTCAAACCTCTGCGGCTTTTTTGAATGAATATTCAAACGTAATCTCTGACCAATTTTGACAGCCCTAATTTACATGTTCACCTTTTCTACATCGGGCTGGAATGCGTCCCAAACCACCTCCTGAGGTTATTCCGATGCATTTGCTCTTCTATCATCATTTGCGATCAGACCGCTCTCCCATGTGCCTAAGACGCATGACGTGACTAACTTTCATCAAGGGCCATTGAATTTCAACTTAGTATTAATAAGTAATAATTATTTAGATTTTTTAGGGTAAGGTATTTTAGCCACATACAGTTAAAATGTTAATACCAGGTGGAATTAGGGTCTAAATGTCACAATAAAACAGAAAATAGATGCCGGAAGCTTTTTTCAGGGCTGTCTTTTGTGCTACTGTTTGATCTCCAGTTGTTTGACCATGATCCAATACCCACAGAGGCAGTGATTAGCATATCACTCACCACAGCCTGCACTTGGCTGTGTCCACAGCAAAGCATCAGCTTTAAGGGGAAATGAGCAAGGTCTTTACTGGCCCACAGCACGCATGACCATAATGTATCTGCAAGCGTGTGATAAGTTGTTGATAGAGATCTGCAGAGGCAACATGTAGAAGGAGATAAGCTCTGCTGGTGATGAACTTTTCACTGGTTGCCTATAGAGGTCATACATTAGTATGTAGGTCATACATTAGTATGTACCCTTTAACGGCCGTTTATGTGCTCCGTATTCTATTCCAGCTTCAAACAATACAAACACAGTTCAGAGAAACAAAGAAGCAGGTCTGTGATCCTCTTAAGTGGTCGTGCACTGTTCTGTAATCCCTCAGTGATCCAAAGGAAACATGCACAAGAACCAACATGCCCTTGCTTCACAGGTTCACCGTCCCATGAGGACTAATGTTTTCTTTACTAATCAAGGTGTTTAGGAAGAAGCAGGCAGAGGAACACAGTGAAAATTAAGTCAACAGTATTGTTTACTTGGGTTGCACTGCACAAGCCAACAGTAGAGGAAATCACAAGACTCCGGCACATCCCACACCCTGTTTTAATCAGGGTGTTAAAGCTGGCTTGGTGTGAGAATTAAACCTACCCCAAAAGCAGATGCAATTGTGAAAACACACACACACAAAATCACACAATTGTCTCGGGCGGCTTTTGTTTTGGTAGAACATGTGTACAATCAAAGGTTGTTTTAGTCGTGCAACAGAAAACTCAGATTGGACAGATAGTCTAGCTAGCTGTCTGGATTTATCCTGCAGAGATCTGAGGAGTAGTTAACGATAGTCCTCAGAAATCCACCGGAGTATAAAATGCCAACACAAAGAAAGCGGAAGGTAACGGACATCCGTCCGAAAAGAGCGACATCTGGCAGAATTTCTGGTGTCAACAGAGCAATCTTGGAAGTGGAACATTGTGGATATAGACTTTCTGGCCACTGAACTGCTGCACTGGAGCTGCATTAATCTTTCAGAAATGTAAATAGAATTTCTGAATATTTTGTTCTAGTATTATTCAGCACATTTCAACCAAAGCATATTCAGTTGTTTCCCAACAGAAGCTGACTTCCTTTCATTATCTATTGTGAAACAATAGTCAATAAATGTTCCTCTAATAAATCTAATCACTGTTAATGCTACAGAAGCAGGACATGGCAAAACTAAGGAATATTAATGCAATTGCCTCATTATAGAGTGCAGTCTTATATTCCTTATCCACAATGCCTCTTATTAACTTGTTTGCCTTATGCGAGCAGGCACTTTGTGAGTACGTGGCATTTCAATTCAGCAACAAGCTATGCAATTGAACTTTTAAATAATTGAAATTGCATACATTCACACACGATCAGAGAATTCCTTGGATGGAGAAGAGCAAGGGAGCAGGGCAGCAGAATCTGGGTCAGGGATTTGACCCCACTTCTGAATGAAATTACATTCCGTATGTGGTAATGCTGGCTGTGTGGGAGGAGGCATGTTCTCTTAATTCCCGGATGTCAACAGATCAGTCAGTAAATCCAGTGAGGGATTGGCCTGGGACACTTTGTAACCAAATTCCCATTCTCCAGCATAATTTATGGATTCTTTTGCACCTCTGTTAATAGTGACCATAGGCAGATGGTGGAAGCTCTAAATTCTGTTTAAACCTTATGTAAAGTGAGATATCTATCTATCTATCTATCTATCTATCTATCTATCTATCTATCTATCTATCTATCTATACACACACAGTACAGGCCGTTTGGACACACCTTCTCATCTAATGCGTTTTTCATGACTATTTACATTGTAGATTATCACTGAAGGCATCAAAACTATGAATGAACACATGTGGAATTAGGTATATAGATTAATTTGCTTAATGACTTTGCTAAAACTGTGGCAGGACATTAGGAATGTGCATCTCTGGATCATTTTTGACGATTGTATACTGCTTAATATTTTGATTTTAATAAACGCAACAGCAAAGTCAGAAAATGCTCATACTGGATCTATCCGTAGGAAGTCCGCTGTCAGCCTATTTGAACTTGTTTCCTACAGTGTCCAATCGCGACAACTCAATCATGGTTACCACCTTTATTGCTATGTTTAGGCATCATTGAATCATCCTTGAATAACTATCTTAATCTGGGGTTACTGCAATTCTATTTTAGATTCATTTTATCTAATGCCCAAATTTTACATTTCAATATTAAAAAGTATAGCTACTAATATTAATCATTGAATTCAACCGTTCAGTTTTTTTTTGTATTAGTAGTAGTAGTAGTAGTTTAAAAAGTGGCTACCAAATGCAAGGTCAGTAGCTGTGTGTGGGCAGTCTATTCAGTCTTTGGAAAGCAGTGTTACTATTGAAGGGTTTTTCATTAAAGAGATTGAATGGAATCGCTGCATCTACAAAGGAGGGGTTCAAGGATGTAAGTTAGTTATTTCTTTTGTTGGAAACCTCATTGTCAACAATGTGGAAAACAAGCAAGTTTCATTTAAAGGACACTATGTACATCATGTTATTCAGCTGTTTACCAATCCTGCTTTGACACCCCTTATGTTATTGATCGAAAGAATGTTGCTGGAGGAAACAATAGGAATCTTTCCCCCCGATACTTGGTTTATCGTATAACACACAACAGGAAAGCATGTAAGTTTGTATGGTGTATGAGGAAGCATGCTCAGGTTCTTTGGTGAGTCACAACATGGATAAATTTTTCCCCAACTTCCAAACCACGTGTGCCACTTCATCTATAAATCCATGAGTAAACATGCATGTGTGAGCATACATTATTCTCAGTGGTCACTTAGGCCGAATCCCATTTCTGTATCTTACCCCTTCCTCTTGCGTGGGTTTTGACAACAGTGTCATATGCATTTATATATTTTATAGTTATTTTATGTTCACTTTGGTGGTGCAGAGGCATATGTTCTTATCTGTGTAGTACTTAGGTCTGTTTGCAATACAAATGTGTATACACACTGAATGGTGTGTTGTATATCTGTTCCGTTATCACTGTTTTGAATGTCATTGATGTTCAGAAAAACTCTAACCAAAATGTGTCTTTACTGCCTAATAAATTAAACATAACAGGAAAAACATTACATGAAATATATTATATTACAGAACCATTATAAACTATTAGAACCATATGTCACGTAAATGTCACACACATAAAAAGGCACTCAAATATGTAAAACAAAAAAAAAAAAAAACACAAGACCACACACAAACAAACAAACTACAGCTGTTCTGATATTCTAGACCAGTCTGATGCCTGTTGGCCGGTAACCTTTCCCTCACATGTCTATCAGTGAATGGCTACAACATGAACACATTATTTAAGAAACTTCTGCTCGTTTTCAGGCCGAAAGTGGATCAGCTGACGTGCGTCCTCCTGTGTGATACAGGACGCGTGTATCGATGTTTCCAAAGCAAGCAGCGTTGTGCACTGATACCAAACAAAGTTGTTAATGGTTAAAACTGTGGACATGCATGGAGTCCATTCAAGGCAGAGAAATGCGGGACTGTTGTGGCAATCAGCAATGTAACGTTAACGTTAGTGGTTAGCGATTAGCGTTATCATAGCAAGCTAGCAATTAAAACTAAGGGGAAGGGGGAAGACAGAGAAATGAGTTTCAGCCGCATGTGTAAAAGTGAGAGATTCACATAAAATAGCTGCTCTCAGATAAAATGCGTTTGAGTTATCATACTGACTATGCTGTGGATTTCCCCATATTATACAGACATAATTGGCAAAGCCTCATTTTTTACTTAAATGTTTTGCGGATGATGTCATCTTGTATTGTATGTTTACAACAATATAAGCTAAAAGTCCCAATCCAATGTTTTGCGTTTTTGCTTCATACTGTATGTTGGTTACATACACTCTTGAATATGTACAACTGAACCCCATGGTGAAATAAGCAAAATCTTTTTGAGCACACCAAATACTGTCTTACTTACTTGATCAATGCAACATTTAAGAAGCCTTAAGCAAAGTGTGTGTACATAATACAGTAAGTGCATCAGAAAGTCCTTCAGCCAATTTGGCAGTGAGACAGCCCAGAGCTATCAGGACCTATCGGTAACAATTTAAGTCAGTCAGGGTGGAATTTCGGAAGAGGTGTTACTATGGGAATTAAAGTGGCCCGTACACAAATTACATCAAGTGCCTCATGGAGTCCACAAGTGTCGGCCACTCTTCTTAAATAATATGCAAATGTATTCAGTAAAGCACTCATAAATCCAACTGAGACTCTGCTCTGTGGTAAATATGAAGATTCTGTCATATGATACTCTTAAGTTCAAGTGTTTACAGGCACACAAATAGGAAAAATTAATCACTTGCATGGCATTATTTCTCACTCTTTGACACAAAAAGGTGTACATTTCCCAGATAATTCATTGCCACAAATCCAATAAAGAAAACTAATACATAAAACATTCTCTGCACAGCAGCCTTGCTGAGACAAGGGAATCATAAATAATAGTTTAGAGAAAAATAATTGCAATTTTGAGTGAAACTTGTAAAATAAAAAAATAAAAAGTAAATTAAAGACCATAATATTACGTGCATATTTTTATATAATGAATGGAAACGTGTAAATTAAGGAAGGTTGTTTTTGTTTTGTTGAATTGTGGCAGTCCATGCTGTGTTATAGGAGCTACAATACAGCACCATGGACAGTGACAGCACTTCTGCCAAAACAAAATGTTATTTAAATTATTAAGTTTACAAATTATTTGTTTATTCATTCATTTTCATCACTTCCTCTCTCACTGTCTTATGTCTATATTTTATTTTTTGAAAAAATGGAACATGATTTAAAATAAATACAGTACACAACTGCAAATAAATAATCCCAGCAAAAATAACAGACTTATTTAACAAGACAAACTGTCACTTGTTTTTAAAACACATATTTGACATTTTCAACATTCAGTGACAGTGTTGTGTTAGCTGATGTGCTGTGCAAAATCCATTAGGGCTGACAACCCAAATGATTGCATTGAGATTGAGGGAGACCATTTGCAAAGTTTCGATTAAAAGCTACTTCTCGTTCTTTTCTGTAGACAGCGAGTGTTTGAGAGTAAGGAAGTGATGTATTGGCATTGTGTGGTAGGAGTGTGGCAATGGGGAGAGAAAAATCTATCTGGGAAAGTAAGACAACTTATTTCTTCATTTTTTAAGATGATTTGTTTGGGGCTTTTTTTTTTTGGGGGGGGGGGTCTGATTTGAACCCGGGCCACTGCCAAGGACTTGGCCTACATGAGGTCGCCCCACAAGTTAGACAACTTAATTAAAACAATGTTGCTTACTTTGTCAACTGATGGCAATTTAAAGGCTGAAGAAGGACTCGGAATAAAGGCCGATATAAGAGGCTTAGAACTCTGCTGATTAGTTAGTTAGGTCTCCATGAGAAAACAATCAGCCACCAAAATTCACTCGCTCAGCTTAATTGGTGTTATTTTAAAAACGTTGAGACATCACTGCCCCAGTTCTTGACAAAACCTTTCAAAGCTTCTACAGCCTCGAGATTAAAATTAAGAATCTTGTAGCTCTCCTCTTGATCTATATTGCTCGAATGGGAACTGGATTGGCTGAAATCTAAAGAAAATAATGACCAAGTACAGACTCAGCACTAAAGTAGTCACATTCATATTAGCATTGTCAGCATTTTAACATTGTTTAAATAACTTCCCAAAAGTGTCCCTTGATGGGCTATAGAATTAGGGTTAAGAATTAAGGATTGCAAAATTTATAATGATAGTTTTTCTGAAACAAATGGATTGTTGGTCAGAAAAAATGGTAACTTGAAGATATCAAATGTTATTTCTGGGATGTGGATTCAATTATGAAAAGATTAATTAACATTTGTCGCTCCATACTAAAATATGTTTTGTTTTGCAGCCCTAAAAGAAAGAACTTTTTTGGCCGTTTAATGCCACGTTTCGGTAATATTCTGCAGACTGGCTTTAACAATTAAGGACTCCTCGAAAATCCATTTCAAATGCAATACAAATACAAGGTAAATAAATAAATCAGCTTGTTTTGTTGTTGACCAAACAATCTCAACTCAAGATAAGAGCGTTACACTGACTTAGCATTGTGGTTTATTCATGAAAGCCCTGGCAAAAGTTAGTAAGGGGACCTTGGGCAGGATTGTTTGTAGAAAGTAGAAATAAGTTCAAAGACTGCAGGCTTTATGAAACAATATTAATACGAGTATAGGAACATCGACATCATGTGTCAATCTTCATCTGTAAATGATGTAATCATCATTAGGTTGAAAAAAAAAAGTCAAATCAGAAGAAAATAGAACACCATAAAGAACCATCTGAGCATCTAAGTTAACTTTGCAGATACATATTTAGCAGCTTTGTGGTGCAGAGGGTTTGGTTGAGTGTGAGAGATCCCCCAAGCCACCCACCCCCTCCTCCAGCATTTATAAAGCACGTCAAAGACCCTGAGAGGTTAATTATTTGGTGCATGATCTGTTTATTTATTTAACTCAGACCACATTCCCACCACTCTTATCTATTCCTTCGCAGCATGTCAAGAAGTGTGCTGAATCCTAATAAACGGGATTCCTTTGCAGCTCTGAGCTCCTCTATTAAAAATAGTGCAGCAGGTTTGGGAATGAGATATCAACCAAACACACAGGCATCAGGCACCAATCTTCTGCTGTCAATGTGTGAGACTTCAGAGGATTCCAAAGAGCTAATCGGAGATTGACACAAACTCAGCTATTGGCAAATATCTAAAATAATGTTTGTGAATGAAAATTGAGGGAAATCAAAAGAAAAAAATAGGCTTAAGGTAACGAATTAGAATAAGAATAGACTACAGATCACAAGTCCTATGCTATGCGTTGTTGCATGGACATGGAGTGTGTCGGTGTCTATATCCACGACGTTCCACTCCGGTGCTGCTGGAAATTCCGCCGGATCGCGCTCTTTTCGGCCGAATGTCCGTTAAATTCTACTTTCTTTGTGTTGGGATTTGAAACTCCGGTTGATTTATGAGGACTATGGTTAACTGCTCCTCAGACCCAGACCCTCCTCTGTAGCGATGTGGGGGAAGGTCTGGCAATGCGAGACTACGAACAATGCGATACGTATTGTGTGGCAAGAATGGCTAATCCTTTAGAAATCGTTTTAACATACTACAAATGGTTTATTTCCAGAGTATGTGTGTGTTATTAAAAGTATAAAATGGTAAATCAGTAGGTCAAGAACTTTGATGCTTAACTTTTAAAACCGATAAAGTCCTAAAACTGCTACAGATGAAATCAAAACTACTGAGGTAGCTGTGGCTGGTAAAACGTGCCATGCCACCTCCCCCCACAAGCTGTTCAAGCTCTTGATGGTGCTTTATGTACACCACAGAAATTGACTGCACCTACTTTTAGTTAGGAAAACAGGACACCTACCTTCATAATTTATTTCACTGAAAATTGACAAAGAAGGGTGTTACCTCACAGTAATGGAAAATAGAAGTAAAAGTTGTTTTTGAAACAAATACGCTGAAAAGCCAACAGGGACCTTTGTACTTAAAGCACTGCAGAGTTGAATTTGACACATTTAATGAGAGGCAGAAACCGCAAGAATAGGTTTTATATTTGATCCACAAAGTGCTAAAGTGTTAAGAGAGTTGTAGTTAACACCATCATTTACAAAGACGAGCATTGGGGAGCCATTAGGCTTGTCTTGTATTTGACTTTGTGAGTAGCGGGATGTTTAACAACGCATGGGAGTCTGAGCAGGTGCCTGAGTGATTATTCCACTGCCCTTTTAACCACAAGCCACATTTCACACACTCTCTCACACACACACACATACACAAACACACACACAAAGGCAGGCATGCACGCAGAGAGAGGCGACAGACTAACCCACCCACATGCAGGCGATGTGATAAGATATTCTGCATGACAGCTGTGGGTACAGAGAGGAAAAGAGATGTCTAGGGATTGGTTAAATCCAGTCTGCTATAGGCACAGAACATAATAAATCCTATCGGCTTAAAAAGCATCTTGCTCTCCTTCATCTCCCACAACCTCCTCAAATCGAGCATCAGCCAAAGAATTCCAAAACCTCTAGCCTGCAGCTACTTCAACTCCAATTTTGACTCGGACCCCGTAGGAGAAACTAAAGGCACTTTGGTCAAAAATATTTTCTCCAGAGGTTACGTTGAAATATTGCTTGTTACAGCAGAGTAACGCTTCATGCTACCTCACAAGGTCTTTAAAGGAAAAATCCTCCCTCTGGTATATTAACGCTTTTAAAAGTAAATGGGTCATATTCGGTGTATTCCCATCCCACCCGACTTACTGTGCTACTGTACACTTCAGTTAATAGTTGATGTTATGTCATCCTTGAATGGTCTCTGGGTTCATAGATGCAAAAACAATATTTAAACATATCCAAAAGCAGCCAATGAAATGCAGAGTTTAACCTTGTCACCCAGTCTCGACTGTTGTTAGATAAATATTTAATATTTAGAGCAAACGCTGCATTCTGTCAAGTCCATATCTCCCTCATGAACTTAATCACGAGGATATCATTTTTTAAGTAAAGGATATGCACTGAAATACTGACGGATAGCTCATGCAATGGATTTCAATTAGAGGTGTAAACACACACTGAAAGAAACTAAGTGGAAAAAGGCAGTTTGTTCTTGAGGGCATGGTGCAGGTACATCTGATTTGACTTAATTCCAGCTAGACTGAAAAGTCTAGCGTTTCATCAGCTACTTTGCATTCTGGTATATTAAGGCTAATTAGTTGTTTTTTCTCATCTCCAATGGTCGTCTGCCTGTATGATTGTTAAATATTAGTGCAACATGTTGAGAAAGACACCGTTTCTTTTTAATTCTGACAGACAGCAAAACCTAAAATGTGTATTGTCCATTGTCTGCTTTTCCAAAATTCTGTAATGTCTGTAGTTTTCTGATTCAAGATATTTCCCTATGCACTATGAATGTCTTTCTGTCATATTTTCTTAGTTAGATAGGCTGGAAAAAAAAAAAAAAAAAGTGCACCATCAAAGTCTGAAAATGGTCTAGAAATGCAAGGCAGTTTTTTTTTTTTTTTTAAAAGGGCTGGGCATGTGTTTCAGTGTGTTTGTGTCATACAGCAGAAGAATTTAATGCAACTGTCTCTATAATCCCGATCATTATACAGACGAAATCCATCAGGCATCTATTGAGTTTCCCCCCTGCGACAAAACCGATTCTGAAATCCTATTTAACTCGCTGATAGCTTCATACTAAAATCTGATGTACACTGGCTCCCTGGAGAGTTGCACTGTACTACTTCATCTGCTTTTATGAGCTTCCTTATTGGTTAAGTACGCCCTATTGGGGAGAGGGGGGGGGGGGGCTTTATCTAAATGGCAGCCACTTTTCCTTTCTTGGGCTTGTTTGATTGATAAAAATAATTTAACCAGAGAGACGACAGCCAATATATAAAGCTAGCAGGGAGCAGTGGCATGGAGCGAGGCAAAGCCACAATTGTTTTTTAATCTGGTGGTGATGAGGGAGGTCACCGCCAATGATTAAAGTGTAGGGGGGCCCCATCATAGCTGTGCGACTGCTTGGATTCTCTGTTTGCACCTTGATGAGATGAAGGCCCACGAGCATGCAGAATGGAGTGCCATGCCGCACCTTAATCCCTGATTTACTGCCGTTGGCACTCTTTGATTGAAAAAAGCAGCACATCACGGCTGATCTGCCAAACAAGGAATGGGTAAAGGGGAGATTAAAGAGCGTGTGTTTGTGTGTGAAGTCTGTGAAGTGAGCCGCTCCCTCCACACCCAAGTCATCGAACTCACTGAAGTTGTTAAGCAGACAACCAGCTTGAAAGGAAGAATGAGGGAAAAGAATATGAGCAGAGAAAGGAGACTGAGTAAACATGCCAATGGTGTGTGCCGTGCAACATGTTCCCTGCTGAGCTCCTGTTTACACATATGACTGCGATACCAACATGCACATTTCCAAAGAGGCTCACCCACGCACAGAGTAGACAAACAGACACACACACACAAAATTAAACAGGCAAGCTTGAGATAGGCATGCTTTAAAAGCTCACAATCAGAGAAGACTGACTTAATTAAGCCTCCTACATTCTGTATCTCTGATGGCATTTCATCTCTTATAAAAATCCCGCCAGCTGCACTGAGCATCTGAGCTCACCGGGGACCCTGCAACAACTTGCAACACCAACACATCAGCTGCTTATTCCTCGATGGCGTCGTGATGAGCTACAGTTGCTAAGCTGCATCCCCCCCACCTCCCCAAAAATGCAATTTATTTTCTTCTACATTGTTAAAATAAACACATAAAAAATTATGCCCCATGTGAGTAATTCCTAATTGCCTCTTCAGACTTTCAAATGAATAAACCACCAGAGGTTTTACTGCCACAAAGAGGGGGTAACCTGAGAGCTCCGACAGAGAGGTGCGACGATGTGCTTGCGCCCAGATGCTAATTGATATCCCCAAACGGAGTCACCGGCTTGAGATCTGATTAGAAGACACAGAATCTCTGGTCTTGGGCTAGTGTTGCTTCGCTGACTCTATTTTTCTGAATTTCTTGAACACAAGCACACACACACACATGCATACAAATAATCTCCAGAGAGGACAATAAAGGAAGCCACAACTCAGAGTCCTAAATGAAAATGTAAGCAGCTTCCTGACAAACACGACAGGACTGAACCGTTGGTGATAGCACACCCAGCAGTTACTTAGCAGATGCAGACAATAAATACGGCACAGAAAAAAGACCAAAACCTGAATTGAACTACATACATTCCACTTTAATTGAAATGCACAAATAAATACACAAACATACTAATTCTATTAATTCTGTTTTGTTGCCAAAATGAAGACCTGCTGTTGTATACTTTTCTGTTCCCTGTATCTGTCTTTTATTGTCTGTAAAGCGACCTTGAGTGCTTAGAAAGGTGCTGTTAAATAAAATGTATTATTATTATTATTATTATTATTATTATTATTATGGAGTTATATTCCTATCTTTATTTAAGATAGCATTGTTTGAATTTGAGAGCATTTCTCATATTTATTTACATATATTACGTTCAGATTTTGTAATAATTTCCCTCAAAACCTTGCTTTCACACTCAAATAGTCACTGTTCGCGCTTGGCTTTGCTCTGCTTCTGCTCAAACTTTCTCCTCAGACTCAGGCTGCTTCTGCGCGCTTGCAAAACTTCTGCTCTCGGATTTTTCCTGCGCTCTCGGATCGTTTGCTTTGCCAGCTGTAGTGTTGACCAATAAAATGATCCCAGCCCCGTTGAGGGTGAACGTCTGTTGCTCTCAAATTGAAACCATGCGCTCTTGAATAATGATAGGAATATAACTCCATACGGTTGTGTAAGAATAGCAGCAATAACACTGGTAATCTGAATACCTTGAAGAAATCTGCATCTTTGGTCTATTGTAATGTTGTCTCAAGGGTGCTTAAAAACCACTTCATTAAAATCTTCACACAGTTTCTGAGCTTTGAGTAGTTTGTCTGAGCTTTGATATCCTCAGACAAACTACAATGAAAAGTAACACCAGTAAGGGCTTCACTGAAATATTAAAATTAGACATTAAAATCAAGAAGAAAGCCCTGAAATATATAATATGAAATATTTATATATATATTTCACATTATACAACAATCATTTTGTTAAAAAAAAAGAAAAAGAAACCTGCAACTTTGTGTTCACCTACTTTATAGACAGGAAAATTCCACGCATTAAATACATGAATGTGGCTTCAATTTTGACATAGCCTACTTTTAACTATTTGTCAAAACAAATTTAAGGATAAGAAAGAAAACTAGAAAGAAAATTAGTCTACCATGTACAACAGTAATCTATCTGCTCAAGTGGGAGTGCATTTGGCCGTCATGTTGAGTTTTTCAAAGGTGCTCTGCCACACAAAACCGTTTTTATTTAAATTTTTTGAAATAGCTTAGGTCCATATGTGTTATGTCATGAATGTGAAAATGAACTGCTACCTTCTCTGTCAGCTCTAGTCACTGAAAAGAAATAAGCAGAGAAATCAGGCCAATTACAACAGCTGGTCTGTCTGATGTCATGTTGCCTGAGCTCATTACTATTCATGAGCTCGCCCAGTTACGCTGCGTACAGGATACTGATGGCCCGGCTCTCATTGGCTAGCTGTTAACCAATCAGAGTCAAGCAGCTAAGCTCATTACATATTAATGAGGACTGGCACAGATCGAGCTAAGTCTTCCTGCAGCTTTCTATGCCACGCTAGAATGGCTTGAAACAAGGTAACCAAAAAAATGTTAGAGTCCAAGGTAGAACGGCAGACATTACCACAAAGTGAATGAAATGTGTGTGGCAGGCCACCTTTTATCTATTCATCCACTTGGCTGTTGACAAAAACAGCAACTGTTTAACCTCTCAGGATATGGCAAAGGACATATCTCTGTGAATTAAACACCCCATTTAACCCTATAAACTGTACTTCATGCATTTTTGGTGTGCCGGATAGATATCAGAAATAAAGTGTATGGGCAACCAAGAAGCATTAGAAACATGCTCAAACCACCTCTGGAGGAGATTTAAGACAATAGATTTCAAATCAAGGGAAATGCAGCTGGTTATTTTAAAAAAGAATGTTCCAATGGGCAAGCGAGAGTCACGTGAGAGATGGTGAGATGGTACCGGTGGCACTGCTGGGCTATTTTTTCAGTATTCTTGCTAATATGGCTTACATTACTAAGAGGGTAATCCGAGCCACTGGGGAAGCTTGATAGCAGTACTGCTAGCTTGACTACTTCTGTCAACCTCTGTCATGTTCCACTTGTCTTGCGTGTCTTAGAGGTCCCGGAACAGTCTCATAAAGCACTGCTCCACTTATTTTTCTATTGCGACTGAAGAGGTCATCCGTATTCTTTCTGATGGGATAGACACCGTTCTAGGTCCGATGGCATTCAAGTTAAACTGTGTGTTTAGATCTGGAATAGCGATCACATGCTGGTATTAGTGCATTAACACAGCACAATTCATGTTTTCCTAGGATGAAAGTCAAAAAATTACTTTCTAAAAAGTATCCATTCAAAAAAAAAGGTGATTTTTCTCTTCGCTTCAGATTTAATGGCGACATGAATGTCAGCTATATTATGAACACTGAGCACTTAAAGGTGTCACCCTTAGCCAATTATAGGAAGCCAACCTGTGTTCTCGATAATGAATAGGGTCAGTGGATGGCCCAGTGTAAGCAGTAACCAGAGGGTCTGGATTTGTCCCCCCCATTATTTAACATGTTTGACTAAGACCCTTAACACTCTGCTGCTCCGAGCATCACACTGACTGCAAACCAGAGGGTGAAGAGAGACTCAAGCAGTGAGATCATTATTTTTATTTCTGATATTGTTAAAAGCAATTATTGCTGTAGTGTTTTTACACTGTACTTTGTAGATGTCTCTTGTGTACAATGAGATGGCAAGGTCAGAGGGTCACTAAAATCATCCAGAGTGTACAATGTGTAATCGATGCTGCCTGCACAGCCGTGCCCAGTGATCCAAAGGTTGGTAAAAGTGCACATTGTTTTGTAGTAAAGGTGCAAATGTCCGATTCCTTAATATTGCACTATTTTCATTAAAAAAATCAAAATAAAGATATACAGTGTTTCCCTAAATGCTGTACTAATAAGAAACAGAGAAAGCTCCAGCAACAAGAGCATGCTTTATGTTTCTTTTGTTGCAATTATCCATACAGGAATATGTTTAAAAAAAACTAAATTAGATTGATTAATTTCCTAACTTGTGAAAAGAAAATAGACAGTAAGTAGAATTTTTGTGTTCACCCACATTCAAAATACAAAAAACTAGTTGCTAGTGAAATTCCCACCAAACACATACAGTAACTGTTTTTCTTCTGAACCTCTCTTGAATTTGGTGAATTTGAAGATAAGTGAATTCCTCGAGATATCTGTATTTTTCCATCACCTGTATCTAAAAAAACAGCACGCCTTAGGGTGAGAATTCCCACAGACATGCACCTGATACTGACCTGTGGGCTATTTTTACTGGACTCATATAGCAGACAGTTGTATTTACCATGTAGTGCATGCACCTGCAGTTTTAATAATATACCATTGGTTTTAAAGATTTTTTTTTAAAGAAATTGTTTTTCTTTCCATAAGACACAATAAGACCGAGAAAATGTGGCCGGTAACAGTTAAACTTAGGGGAATCATAAATCTATATTCATGGGCTGTGAAGGTAGGTAGATAACAGATAATTTGCAACCTCTAACCACAGTTTAAGGACCATCTGTTTCAAGGATTGAAATAGATTTGGTTCAATTTACATCTTACAATAAATGCCAGTGCATCCAGCTCTCCTGCATGAGGATTTGGGGTTCAACAAGTACAAATAAATGTTGGACAGTTTGAGTCTATAGGTAAGTCAGGCTACAGTGGGGATTTATAAATGCAGAAGGCTCAAACCATCTAATCTGAGAACACAATCAGGAGTGAAAGGTTTGTCATCAGCTGGCCAGAGTACCACTGCCAACATGGCCAATGAAAACTACACCCGCTCCACTGGCTTCATCAATAAATCAAGATGAAATCAAAAGTGCACTAAAGTGCAAAAAAATATGTCATATAGAGGCTTGATTTCTAATACATGGGTGGTTGGTGAGTTTAAGGAACCACACACTTTAGAGTTACATTATGTGTTGTTTAGAAACAGTGCAACAGACCATTTCATTAGTTGCTAGGAAACAGTCTGGGCTCAAGTTTATGTCCTGAAGAAAACAATTATTAGAAAGTCCTGAAACGATTTAGAATGTTTAAGCTAAAAATCCAGAAATAATCTCCCTTATACAGTCTAACTATGATTGGATCTTTGTAAAAGTATTTGGGACATTCTGATATAATAACTATATTACATTACATTTGTGTATCTGAAAAATGAATTGACTGTCTGATGAACAGAAAGGTCATCTACTTTTACTGGTTGCAGTGAAAGTGTTTACAACTGCTATTAGGGTATGGAGCAGAAGAGATTGTGTTAAATGATACGTTGATGTCCTCCCTGGGGATTTCCAGGCTAACTACATTCACTACTAAGTGCTAAATTAAAAGATAATTAAATTGTATTTTATGGGGGTTAGATGGCATATGGCTCCTTTGCTCAGACAGCTTGGCCCTCTCACTTTAGTTTTCTTTATGCTTTTAGAAATTCCCTACTATGCAATATGTTGGCTTCACTACAACTGCAGGACATTTATAATGTCATGCTTTGTTTAGATTTAAACAAGGAGACTTTTACATCAAGCAGAAGTACAAGCTGGAGTATGATTAACAGGACTACTACTACTACTACTACTACTACTACAGTAGACAGCATTCCTAAACAGACAAAGCAAAGATATCTTCCCATTAATTTCCACTGACAGAAAAAAGATCCAAATAAAGTCTAGTCACAAATGCTTTACCTATTGGAAAGTCAATGGTCTAGATTAACTAAATACATCCATATACAGTATATATATATATATATATATATATATATATATATATATATATATATATATATATATATATATATATATGAAAATTGCGCAAAGTTTGAATATATAGATTGAACCTTGAATTAATGGAATGAAAGTCTGAATATATTAATTGACAGTATGAGCGAGTCAGCACGGAATCCAGGTTCACTCTAAAGGGCAAAGATTGTAGTCTGGGCTGTTGTGGGCTTTTTTCTGTATTGACATTTGTCTGATAAGCAGGAACTGGCTGGCCTGTGATGTTTACTACATTCAGTCCTCCATGATGAAACTGTGATTGGTTACCAGTATTTAGTTTTGGCCTCTACATGCATTTGCCAGGGTATTAAGGATCTCTTCATTAATTAGGATTGCTGATACTAGATTAAATGCTGACTCCCTCGAAGTTTCACACTTGTTGCAGCAACATCTGTATAGATTAATGTCATCAAAAATACAGGATGGCGCCAGAACCTTGAGGACATTTTCATTCAGTTGGTAGAGCGGGCGGTAATGGTTTACTCCTCGACGCAGTGGGCTGGGTTCATGTCGCATGTCATTCCCCCTTTCTCTCCCCTTCTATGTCTTTGGCTGTCCTGTCAATTAAAGCCCTAAAATGCCCAAGAAATAATCTTTAAAAAACCCAATAATAATAATAATAATAATAATAATAATAATAATAATAATAATAATAATAATTATAATAAGTTTCATTCTATATATTCAACTTCATATATATATATGAATATATAATGATATAATGATGATAATTTCCTCAACGGCATGCCATAATTATGTATTATTATTAATATTATTGTTGTTTTTTTTATGTCGTTGGAAGCTGTGCAAAGAGCTAGTAAGTAGACCTCGACTGACTTTGTTTTCAGGGCCAATAATTACTTTTCTACTGAATCATATTATTACATAACAATCATATTTATGTACCTACCACATTTCTGACACAGACTGACTTAGACTTAGCTGGTTTAGTTAGTTTGACACCAAAACTCTAGCTAGGTCTCAGTGCTTCAAAATGGAGCACACCATCCAGCAATATTAAACAC